>BLBF01000037.1:9147789-9168808 GCA_015471245.1 Laticauda colubrina
TTGTAGCAACGTTTCAGCAGAATCTCATCTGCCATCATCAGGCTTCTTATGTATGTATATACATACATACATACATACATACATACATACATACATACATACATATATTTGCAGTGCATATTCTTTTATACAAAGAATGGGGATAAAGATGTAAGATCTTTCCCTCCTCCTCAACAAATATTATCTAAAGCAGGGGTCTCCAAACTTGGCAACTTTAGGACTTGTGGACAACGTCAACTCTCAGAATTCTCCAGCCAGCTGGGAGTTGAAGTCCATAAATCTTAAAGTTGCCAAGTTTGGAGACCTCTGCTCTAAAGCAATGTTTCCTAACCTCGGCGACTTTAAGAGATGTGGATTTCAACTCTCCAAATCTCCCCAGCCAACAGAAAAACACTGCTCTAAAGAATACATTTTCTTAAATGTTCTTAATTTATTTCATTGGTTTGGTGACTTAAGCTCTTAGCTGGATCTCTTTTTTCTTTTTCTCAGCAACTTAGTATACTTTTCTCCAGTTTCTTATTGTTTCTAATGCTGGAAAAGAAGAAATCTTTCAGGGATCCAAGGTCAAAACGCACACAGAATGGTGAATAAACAAAAATAAAAGTACCATAAATGGGAAGATGCAAACTTACATCAACATAATTGGCATTAATATAGTCAGTAAGTTTTCCATCCTTGTCTGAAAGTTGGGTAAGTTTAACTCTGCTATGATCATCTACATTGGAAAGAAAGTGAAAATAAAAAACTTTTAGCAACAGAAATAAATAATCTTTCTTTATGATGAACTACTAAAATAAAAATAAAAAAACAGAAATTTATAGTCCATCCACTATCCTAAGTTTACTAGATATAATACAATAAGGTGAAAACAAACCAAAATACAATATACAGAGTATATTTGCTTTTGGTAGAGGTTTTTTTCTTTGTTGCTATACATGAAAGCTTCTATGTGAGTTTTTAGTGAAATATTCTTTTTGTAGATAATCCACACTATTCCTAGAGAAACAAAAGATTCCTTGGGGTAACTAGGGATGGAAGAGGTCCCTTCTATTCTGTGTATATTGACTTATACATGCATTATTCAGCAGGTTCTGACCAGTTCTAGAGAACCGGTAGCAGAAATTTTGAGTAGTTTGGAGAACCAGCCAATACCACCTCTGACTGGCCCCGCCCCCCTCTATTCTCTGCCTCCTGAGTCCCAGCTGATTGGCTGGATCTTCTTTTGTTGCCTTGCACAGGAGAACGGAGCTGGAAAGCAGGTTAGTGGAGTAGGGAGGGAATGGGATTTTACAATATCCTTCCCCTGTCACACCCACCAAGCCACACCCACCAAGCCACACCATGCCCAAGCCATGCCCAAAGAACCGATAGTAATTTTTTTTTGAATCCCATTATTGACTGAAACCAAACTGTTATGAATTTAAAAAAATTGTTTCATTGGAATACTCAAACATAGTATAGTTATATGTTTCTACTTTATACCTCAGCTTCCTTCTCTCGCAAATAGTCAAGATGGTTTCTCCAATTACGTAGAAGTATAGCAACTAATTTATATCATATTTCTTAACATTAACAACTTTAGCATGCGTGGACTTCAAGTCCTAGATTTCTCAGCATACTATTTACAATAAAGAATATGTAGAATTACTTACAGGCAACAATATTTATGTATCTATTCTTATTCTTATTATCTGGATGATTAGAACTGTCTGATGTAATACCTAGATCTACTGTGCAACTCTGGATTTCCTGAAAAAAAGGAAATAGAAACATGCTGCTGATTACACATGCATATTTGCATACATGGTCCCACCCCACCAAATATCCATATCTTGCCACTATTTCTTTACTAAAATAAGATTTGTTTAAATGATTCCTTACCTGATAAAACTCTTTCAGTGTCTAATGAAGGAATGAATGCAAAAATAAAAATAAATCAAATTTCACAGCACACAAATGAATGTTTATATATTACAAATACAATGGAAAGCAGTTATGATTATGAGATACACATATATAGATATATACATGTTGATAATTGAACATTGATGTGTATTTCCAATAAAAAGCATGCAATTAAAATCATTTTGAAACATAATTTTACTGCCTAGATGTATAACTCAATGTTCATTGAAGTCAGTGAAAATACATCATTTTGCTATCTTAAATCATGGATTGCTGTTTCAAGGTATAATGTGTAAAAATGCTTGTGATTTTTCAGTAGTATTGTCTTCAACAGAAAATGGCTTGGTAAATGCAAACTTGTTTTGCAAATAAAAATATTAATGGCAACGTTTCCATTAAACATGCAAATAAGTCATGCATAAAACTGGTAAAATATATGAACTGTAAATGAAGTTAAATTTCTATTTCACTAATGCAAGACACAGAAATAAGGTATCTAATGGGACTACTTTTAATGTTTCCAATGCCTTATATCAATATTATTCATGGATTGCTTTCTAGAGAAGAAAATCAAATGATGTATGCATGTGTTCTTATGAAACTAACCACTAAACATACACCGGGTTTCTCACAAATATAAGATGAAACTGAATAAAGTAAATTTAATGTATTATTTTGTTATATATTTATCAAGACTTCCAAATCTTTCTCTTTTCCTATACTGCGAGCACACTCTGTTTAAATACAGTGAACAAAACCATTTTACTTTCATTTTTATTATTCAGAATTAAGGTCAGAAGCAGCAGTTCTCAGGTGAGACATTCCAGATTTTTCAAAACCCAACAACTGCTCAGCTTCAAGAGCATAAAATATAGAATGAGAAGTCCACTGAAAAAGGAGAAAAGGCAGAAGAAAAAGTAAGAGGTTTAACTACAGTACTGTGGATCTAAAAGAGAACTGTACTTAAACACAGAAGAAGATTAATTCAGCTAAGTCAAATGAAAGAGTTCAACTGAATTCACATTTAGCAGCATAGTGCAATTAGAAATGTGATTTTTAGCCAGGTCTTCATCCATGAGCTTCACACATATAAAATGTATAACACGTGAAATAGGAGTACGGGATAATAATAAGTTTGAGATGGGGAGATTTACAGTGGACTGTCCGAATTAAACTTTCTCTTCAAATGCTCCATGTGAAGAAAAAGCTCAAACATAGTTTCTTGCACTTTTTAAAGTTAGTTCTTTTGTGTACATTTTGCAGCCTTATTACTACAATTTTCTACTGTAGTAATTAAAGTGTGGTTCAACTGCACACAGGCCTAGATGTTGTTTTCATGCAGAAACTTATGTTCTGAAAATGTTAAGATGAAAAACTCTTTATACACTCAACTTGATCACTGCCACATACCCAATCCACCTTGTTTGGATGGCTGAGATTAAACATGTCTTTTCCATATATAAATATGGACATTTCACATTTCATTATTTTAATTTCAGAAAATCTGATTCCCTCCCCCAAACCCTTATGAATATATATTTTCAACTGTGCCTTTAATTTTAAAGGAGCAATTGTTCATACCTCAAATTCTTCAGCAAACCCATTACTGGCATGTAAATCCGCAACGTGTTTTGGAAAATGTTTTGTTGGGATTGCTCCAACATCGTCTTAAAGGTAAATTGAGAATAGAAAGGGGAAGAAGAATTGTAAATAAGGTAAATAAAGTAAATGTAAATAAGTATTTATTTTTAAATTATTATTTTTGAACAGTAAAAGCCAGTCAAATCTTCATGAGTTCCTTTATAAACATGTCAGAAAATGGACCTCTCCATTATTGAAATGTACCAGTGAAACATGGAAATTTGTTTCTGAAGACATGCAATCGACACATTTATCCAAGCACATCTATTCTAGGATAAATAGCAAACTATATACATTTAATTATTGGTCCAAGAGTGATTGATTCTCCTCAAAACTAGAATAACCACACTGTAATTGAGTGCCTTATTTCACCATTTTCTCTTCTTTTTTCTTTTTGGAATCAACTCCAGCCAGTTTTAAAATATTCCTTTTTAACTTTTTTTAAAACTTCAAAAAAAAACTGACTCTAAATATCAGTGATATTTATAGTATTTATTTAATTGTTTTTGTTGACTGTCTTTAGCTGGATGAAATTTACATATTAAATGGGTGGCCCTATATATATTCCAAATAAATAATCATAATTTCAAGGAGATACCCACACATTTTTCAGGTCCTCAATTTATTCATCCAAAAAAGGCTAAAGTATATATACACATTTTCTGTCATAAAAGTTTAATTAGCTTTATGTTTGAATGACATTTTCCCATAAAATATTTAAATGATGTGGCTGATTATTCTTGAGTTTTTTCTTGGTTTTTTGGAGGATATTGTGATTATTTTAGAAATAAAATACTGAACTACCCTCACCCCTCCCCATATGATCAATAGGTTGCTTTGTATGTTGTTCTTATGTCATACTTTGTAATTTCAAATGATGAATAAACATAGAAAAAAACCACACAAGGAACGTCTATTTATGTCAGCAGATGTTCCCTTATTTAAGTTAAATAACTTTTTAAAGCTTCAGCTAACAATAGTTTGCTGTTTTGTTTTAGGATCCATCTGTTCTTCTTTTGTTCGAATAGGCTTGAATGCACAGCTCAAATTAGCAGTTCAAACCTGCATAAAACTGCATGAATGTGCAAGAATAACTTCACACCTTGGTGAAGGAAGCTGTCAAAATGTATTTCCTAATGAAATTAGAACATACATACATACATACATACATACATACATACATACATATATATATGTGCTGTTCAGCTTAATTTTTTAAAAAATTATATATATATATATATATATATATACACACACACACACACACACACACACACACACACACATACATACATACATACATACACACACACAAAGCCATACAATTTTACTATAGGGAAAAGACACAAGCACACTTGTAATAGACATAGAAATTACATGTTATATAAAGTGGGATAAATTTATAAGAATATCTGCACACAAGGGATAAAGATCCAGATGTGGTAAAAGAAATAATTAAAATGGAAAGATAAGTTGTATGAAGGTCAGCTTGTGACTGTTAGGCTGCTTAGAAAGTTCACTTCAACAAGATGGAACACAGCATAAAATAAATCTTCTTGCATATAATTTTATTTAGAGAGTTGCTCACTAGTATATTGTGATCATATTGCAGATGCTCATTGTTGAGAGAGTGATTGCCATTGTTCATTGTCAACTGAAGCTTGCTAGAATATTAGAGACAGAGCCCATGCACATTTATCTAGAAAAGGACTCTTAGTCCAGCCTTTTCTTTGTGCTTTTCCTGTGTGATGATTTTGTTTTTTTTAATGTATTTATTTAGTTTGTCAAGTATGAGAAAACAAGTATAAGTATGAACATGACATATAAACATATAAGTATAAACAGGTATAAGTATATACATAATAAATGAATATGAATAAATGGATAAAAAGGAACAGCAGGACAGGGACGAAGGCAAGCTGGTACGCTTATGCACACCCCCTTTACAGACCTCTTAGGAATGGAGTGATGTCCACGGTGGATAGTTTAAGGTTAAAGGTTTGAGGATTTAATTAATTAATGTAATTTAGTTAATTAAACCTGGAATGTATTAATTTATTAATTAATGAATTATTCATAAATTAATAATTGATTGATTATTAATTATTAATCCCGGAATTTAACTTTTTTACAGAATTTTATATTTTCTTAAATGCAAGACACATACACTTAGCTTCTATCTTCTTTCAGAAGTGATTTTTGGATTAATGTCTACAAATGGTAATTAAACCTGACATATTCTTTATATATCAAAATATACAGACATTGTTAACAATGAAGGTGACACAGGAAATGATTAAATAGATTTCAGTCTGAAGTTCTTTGTTTTATGCTCCAATGTAGTTTCATATATATAAAATTGTCAAATAATGAATACATTTCCCTTTTAGGAACCACATCTAGAAATGCAGAAGACCAAGAATCACTCATTATTACTTTTCAAAGTGAAAATGGCCCATAATTAAGTACCATGTTCAGAAATTTCTTGAACAGGCATCTGATTAGATACCCAAATACAGGAAAACATAAGCCTCCATTCAGCATATAGCACTGATCTTGATGTTTTTCTGTTGGATGCTTAGAATTTATAATCTGAATGCAAAAACCTGAATGGAATGTCTATTCAACACATAATTATATGGTATATCACACTAATATCATCCCTCTTTGTCAACTCACAATTCTATTTACTGAAACGATGCATTAATCACCAGGATTAAAACTAGCCATTCTTGATAAAATAAATTATAAGAATACTACCTGACACAGGAAAGACTGGTGCTGGGGGAATGGATATCACTCGAGGGGATGTGTTATCTTCTAAATAAAAGTGTGCAGTTTGAAAGCATTTCCTTAAAGAAAAGAAAAGAAAACTTCACATAAATATAAGACAGCTTCACCCAGTATTAAGATGACATTTGTCTGTTAAATCATGCCTGGGGAAAATAAAACCTTCTCTGCACGCATGTTCTAATACCTACATGTCAGCATCAGTACAATGCATTCCAAATAACAAAAGGGCATTCCTCAGCCAAAGTTTAATTCATTTATATTTCCTTGATTTCTAAATGAGAATTGAAAAAGATATATGCAATGATACCTTTAAAGTTTAATTTTGGCTAGATCACACCAAAACATTATATGGCACAATTGTTTTTTTATACAATTTTTACCTGAAGAAGATGCAGAAAATATAGCAGACATCTGTCATAGTGGCAAGGGTATACCAATGAAACACATATTATTAGTAATCAAGTTCAGTGTTTCAGTGATAATAAAACGATTACTGCAATCAAATCCAAATGCTTCCTTAACAGGTCTTTTTCATAAGCTAGCTAGCTTAGTTCTGAATCTGCTCTTTCAAGCACCTTTTTATATTATACTGAGATATGTTTCTCCAGGGATTTTGGATTTAATGAAAAAGTAAACCATTGTGAAGAGGTTCCAGTAGTTTCCAATAAAACAGCTAAAATTCAGGAGGAAAGGTTAGTTAATCAAATGATCATTACCCTGTTGCACTCCTCATCTATGCCCATTCATTATAAATTATAGAACATTTCATTGATCAATAAAGAAAGTTAGCAATTTAAGTCAAAACATTTACTGTGTTGCATAACATAATTTGAATATTCTTTCAGTACTCCAGATGTGATGATAATAGAAATGGCATCTGGTAAGAGCATGCTATTAGCAAATTAAAAAACAGTACTAATCAACTTCAGCTTCAAACAATGTAATTTTTTCTTAATTAAAAAAACCAATTTTAGATAATTATTCCTACTAATAACACTTTATATGGATCATTTATTTTATCAGAAATATTATTTACAAAATATGCTTTTTTAATATGAGACAGCTGCAGAGAAAGCACTACTGATCAGAATGAGTCAATTTTTTTTTCTTTTTCTTTTTGTAAGTGTTTTCTGGCTATTACATAAATTAATGAAGCTAGATTTTTTTTATTTTCAAAGCTATTATGCTTCCACTGATTTAAATACTAATATATTATAGTGGACAGAAAATTCTTTTATACTGCACTTAATAGACTTCATTTCATTTTTTCTACAATAAACTTTTTGCTATGAAAAAGGAAATATTGAGATAAATTAGTATTTTTAATATGAAAGCACCATGTTACCATATAAGAAGATGAAATAATACTTAAAACACGTGTATCCAATAGTTAATTTGACCAACTTTAATAGCCAGAATATTCAGTTAATTAACCTGATTTACTAAATCAAATCAGATCAATTCCAATCAAGGGGAATTTAAGATGTTTCAGCCACAAAATGTTCCAGCTTTTGAAATATTTCTGTGTTAAGACAGAAGGAAAGCTTTTGTTCTTGTATGAGACACCACTGGTCTTTTCTTACATGACACAAGTATTAAATGGTGTCAAAAGAGGGATCTGAACACAGCAGCAGCTCTAGAAAGAATAACCTCAAATACATGGCAAGTTCAGCAATTGATTTCTTATTCCAGGAAAGTGGCAGGAAATTGGTTCAAGTCCAGCAGGAGTTAGAATTTGCAGCTTTGAAGCAGAGAAATGGCCTGAAGAGGACAAGGAGACATGCTCCTGATAGCCATAGGTGGAAAAGAAGGTGTTCTTGTTTATTTGTGTGTGTGTGTATAGATTGCAAGTGTTACTAGCCAGCTACTGCCTAATCACAAACTATTATTTATCATCAATCAATTATTATTTACTATTAGTTTATTATATTATTATTTTCAAACTTTTTGCCAAGAACAAGACTATGGAAAGCTGGTTAACTTATGAGAAGCTGCAAAGACAATGGGAATTCATAGGTGAGTTGACTAGACATTGCCATAAAGTTTGCACATTTCATGAAATGGCCAAAATAATTTACTAACTGGCACAAAATAAACAATTAGTAGGACAAAATGAAAATATTGTCAACTTCTGTTGAGACAAAGCTGTAGATGTTGAGGAGCTGAAAATGATGAATCAGAATGCCGTGTAAGATTCTGTATTACATATGTTAAATGCACTATGTAATTAATTCCTTGCTCTACAAAACAATATTAACATTCCTCATCTGTTTTGTGTGACTTTACCATATCTAGAATTAAGATGTGCCAAGAAGAGAAGAGAAATAGGAAATGTTGCTTAATTTGCACTTTAACATGAATCTGATAAATTTATGCTTTGAGACAATGGTAAAAACTGAGATTCAATTATTAGTTGAAATTCACACCTTTTTGCGATGTTCCCAATTTCTCATATCAACTGAAAACTCTGCACCTCTATTTTACACACAGTACTAATAATCACAATATCAATATGAATTTTCACATTATACAGCTGTTAATAAAATTGGCTTAAATGTGCCATAAAGAACAACTAGAAATTCACCAAAATATGCTTCAAGCAAACATTTCTTGTGCCCAGTCAAATGTGTGGATCTTCATACTAGTAATTTGTTTGGACTTTAAAGTTGTGGAGAAATCATCTCCTCAACAATTTACTTCAAACAAGGAACTAATGTTCAGACTTTCAATTATGATTTTCTATTAAATTCATTCATCTGAATTCCTTAATTCTCTCTATATTAAAAAAAATACCCAAACAGGATTTACCAGTGTCAGGAAAAGCAATTAACAAAACATAAATATATAAATGAGCCTGACAAAAGAAAGAATAGCTTACCTCCAGTATATTAGAATAGCAACAAGAATCACTAGACAGGTGAATGTCAAGGTTGATACGATCACAAGAGGAATAACTGTCTTCTGTTCTGGAAGTCCAATAATCAACTGATGGCTACTATTACTTGCTTCTGCAGTCGGAGAAAATTGAAACAGCCTGTTTTTAAACTTTGGCAAAAGGCACCACTGGCCATGACTTCAGAACCCTACATTATTGTCACTTACCCTAATGCTTTAGCACACAAAGCAAAATGTGTGTGAACGTGTCTATACATAGACAGCACATGTACATTTGCAAACCAGTTTAAGGGAAATAGACAGAAAAGGCAGCGAAGCAGGAAAAGTCATGCTTAAGCAACTGAGTCCAGAATCCCATTTGTCATTCATGATGTTTATGATGAAAAAAAAAATCAAGTTTGATTCAATCCAGAATAAGAAAGTAGGCATGTACTTTATTAATTTATGGTTAGAAACAATAAAAATAATTTCATATACATTTTCCCATAGTTTAATGCTGGTAGGATGCAATTACTGTTTCTAACTTACCATTTTTATTCTTTACTCATATTTTATAATTAAAGGTGCTGAATATGCTCTTCATTGAAGATCAAGCTTGCATGAAGGTAAATCCCGTAAAAAAATAGGATTTTGCTATAATATACAACCCAGAAATAGACCAGGCTTAATTTTCTGCCAGGAGAACTTGGAAAAAATTGTAGAATGTTTTGTATCAAAATGTCTGCTTTTCTTCATTAATATACTGACATCAAATGGCAGGGATTCTTCTTGTAATTATCAATGGTTCCCTAAAAGCTCAATATATTGTAATGATCTAAGGAAAGCAGTAGAAGCTAGAAGCTCAAATTATAACCTAAGTCTTCATAGAATATATATGAAATATTAACTCTGTCTGGAGATGTAGGCACAGCTTGTGAAATACTTCTAAGAAAATTTCCCAGCAAAGGCAATATAAATGCATTTGTGGAACCCATATATAAATCTGAGCTCTTGGTTGAAAATGAAAACAGTAGTAATAATGGGATGGGGGAGGACAGCATGGCAGGGTACCAAATTGGAAACCTACTATTTGAAATAAATGCTTCTATCAAGACAAACAGAAAATGCTTCTTTTGACCGAATTTGTAGACTATGTTTTAGTAAATACCCAATTTGACGGAAAAGTCTGTATTTAAATTGCATCACACGACAAGAGAAATAAGCCCTGATTTTAAAAAAATGAGGATCAATTCTAAACTATTATTACACTTAAGAGATCCTGACAATGATTTCAAGAAGATGTTGCGTGGCCCTTGGCGTTATGTCCAACAATCAACAGAATGGATATGGCTAGCAAAATGGATTTCTCCTTCTGCAAAGAGGTCGATGATCCTGCCAAGCAGATTTGGAAAGAACAAAAAAAAAAGAATGAGAGGAAGAGAAAGACTGATTAAGCTTGTATGGAATCCAAACCAGACAGCACTTTGTTCACAGTAACATCATGAAAAAATAGGTGCTGTGCAAAAGAGATGGGTGCACATAAAACTTCACAAAATCCTAAGGGAAAAAGGCAGTCACCAAACTCACACATGCATTAGCATCTAAAATAACATTCGGTTTCTCTATTTTAAGCCACCAACTACACAAGATTGATCAAGAACATCTTAATGCCTGTAAAGCAATTGAGGTGTTTTTTTTAACTTCTTCAGATTTCTGAATTTATATTACTGACAATGGAAGGAGATAAACTTTGGATTTCATACACCAAAATGCACAGCCAAAAAAATAAAATAAACATGTAAGCAGCCTTTTTAATAATGTATTTAACACTATCTATTGACTGTCAAGAATCTGTCCAGGGCAACTGATTCTTCTGCTTTCAAGTTTCTCTTATTCACACAGATCTGCCCTGCATAATCTGATTAGAATGGTTTTACTGCAGAAAACAAATCAAAACATGTGAAAGAATTGAAGAGATGTTTCCTTCACTGAAAAGGCTGAGGTATTTAGGATCATTGCTAACATAATGAGTACTATATTGTGAATGGAGAATAATGGAAAACATTTAAAGACCATTTATAGAGAGCAACACAAAAATCTTTTTTTTTTTTTGCCTACTTCTAAAGGAATTCTATTAATGAGATCATCCTCCTTGCCAATATTCACATATTTACTACAACCCTGAACACTTGGAATAACAGATATTTTTTGTTTAAAATCAATGGCATAAATGCAACGAAAGCAGGGATGATGACCTTGGGATCTGCAAGAATCCAGGAGCCTGTCCTGGATCTTCACTCTAATCACCCGCACACTGATCATGGTCTTCAAGAAAACTAGTGCACAGTCACTATGTAGCAAAAGCAATAGCACTTAGATTTATATACTGCTTCAGTGTTTTTACAGCCCTCTCTAAGCAGTTTACAGAGTCAGCATATTGTCCCCAACAATCTGGGTTCTCATTTTACCGACCTTGGAAAGAAGGAAGGCTGAGTCAACCTTGAGCCTGGTGAGATTCAAACTGCCAAATGGCAGTCAGCTGGCAGTCAGCAGAAGTAGCCTGCAGTATTCTAACCACTATGCCACCACAGCATTTGGTGCTGTGCAAACCTTTGCCTAGGTTTGCAGAGTGGAGATAGAATTAGTGACTGGCAGAGGAGGGCTGTGGATGGTACATTGGCCAACCTTGCTCATATGTATGGTTTAGAGTCAAATGGCCAGATCACTGACTCTTGCATTTTGTTTTATTGTAAACTGCTAAATAAATAAAGTCCCTCAGCCACGGCCTGTAGCCATCAATAAGTCTAATATTCAATCCATTTATTTAGAGTTGAAAATCTATGAAGCAATAGATGTTCTCTTATACTGTTATAATACCAGGAAGGGGTAAAAAAGCAAGGGCTGCTTCCCATGAAGCAGAGCATACATCATTTCTAATGTATCCTTTAATTGCTGCTTAGGGTGAACTGCGCACAACCTATTTTATTGTTAATTGGAGTAAATTAAATGTATTGTCCTCACTTAACTTTTAAAATCCCTCTTTGTATATTTCATTTAAATCCCTCTTTGTAAATTTTATTTCTACCCTTTATATAAATTGTCAATAATCTGATTAATGATACTATTGGAAAGCTGTTCAGTGTGACACATGGGTATACATTTTACTGGATTGTTCAGATGAAGACTATTTCATGGGATGATCTAAAATCAGTGCTGGATACCCATAACATCATTTCAGTGAAGGAAAAAAGAAAACCAAATACATTCCTCAGAATCTTAAGCCTTATAACTATGCCCAGTAGCTCAAATTGTTCTATAGAAGGCTGAAATCTCAAAAACTTAAAAGATAAAATTCTTTCCTACACACAAAAGATAAAAGGTTGTATAATACTGCCCTCTACAGATACAGCTTCAGCGTAGAGTTTACGCTCAATTTATCAAATTTAATTTAAATCTGTATCATGAGACCATAATTTTGACACTGGATTTTATCATGTGAATAAAAAACTGATTTTAGTTCCCTAATGTTTACTTTAAATTAAGTCATACTAATACATAGAAAGATATTAAATTTTTCTTTCAGTTTTAGTGCGAGGGCAGATAGCAAAGCCTTCATGCCAGAACAATTTAGATCAAAAGTTTTACCTTACCACAAATTGTCTTATCATCAGCTTAACAGCAGCTGAATATTATATAATCAATTCATAACTCTAAAGGTCAATACTGATGCTTTTTCTTCCCACTTCATTTTTTCTTTTGTATTATATTAGAGTGTAAGCTCACAATAAGCAAATGTTTTGCACCATCTCCAAAAAGTGTTATATTAATGAACATTTCCTTTTACATTGTTTTGAATGAACATGGGCCTTCTCATAGTATTGCCTCCAAGTTACAATCCACAAAATTCTCTTAAAAAGATATTAAAATCAAATTAGAAGACTGCCATAGCTATGCAAATCATGAATACCCACCCACAACTAACCTGCCTGAGAAATGTTGAATACTGTGGAGACAACTCTAGATACGAATTCTATTGATGACTGTTGCAGTCCAGAAGTTAATTCTGAGTTACCTGTTCCAACTACCCCCTCCAAGTCATGTTCATTAACATCAAAGAAACTGAAATCTGTTGACATCTCCTCATTTATGCTATCTGAGGTACCTGGGCCAGAACCACTTTCTTCGTCACTGGTAAAAACTGCCCATGATTTAGATTCTAATGTCCTTTGCAATGGGCTGCTAAGAGTCTGAATGGAATTATCCAGTAAAGCCTGATCACTGTGTTTCTTCATCTTCCTGTTTGGAGCCATGGCTGAAACTGAAGTTTGCTTGAGCCGGTCCATCTCCTCAGTAACTGTATGGTCTGATAAAGAACTGAGGATTTTCTTTGCTTTCTTTTTCTGAGGCCTTTCAAAATGTAGTTTTCTAATTATGTTCTGATGATTGTTCACACTGTTTAGGTCAGTATCTGGATCATCTACCTCTTTCTGAGTTTCTTTGTTGGAAATGCATGTGTGACAACCACTTACAGGCAAGCCACTATCATACTCATCATATTCATGATCAACAAGAGAAGACCACGGTTCAGGATCAGAACTGGTTGTGGGGAGCAATTGAGTGGGAATTAATAGAAGATTTAAACTTTTGCTGCCTTCACTGTTGGAAGAATCAGCCGTAAGAGAACTATCTGTATC
This sequence comes from Laticauda colubrina, assembly GCA_015471245.1. Classification (NCBI taxonomy): domain Eukaryota; kingdom Metazoa; phylum Chordata; class Lepidosauria; order Squamata; family Elapidae; genus Laticauda; species Laticauda colubrina. The sequence goes on from BLBF01000037.1 coordinate 9,161,697, forward strand.
TGGTGCATTGACAGAGGCATGCTGAATAGAATCAGAAATTATTTCAGCCATAGAAAACATCACATCAACTATCTTAGCACTTGAGGATAAAGTGAGTGACTCAGCCTTTGGCAAATCATTTGGAAGGCTCTTACTGTGAGCAAAGGTAGCTGCATCTGGCAACATTTCAGTTGGCACAATAGGAATAGTCACTGTATTCACTGCATTCAGGGGGAAAGCATTTTCAAAATTGGTTGGTGGATACGGCACACCATTATTATACAAGGAAGGAGAAACCTGTTGTATGTCTTCACTCTTACGCAGATAGGGAGAAATGTATTCATCACTTATATGGGGAAAAATTAAACTTTCTGGTGAACCGATAGCCTTACCAACAGTATGCGATATATTTACAGCAGATGGTTTTGATGTAGAATGCAATACTTTCTTATTTTTGGCTGCATTTGTTGCCATTTGAGGCAATATGTGGTTAAAAACAGAACTACTACTATGACCATTTGTAACATTTTCAATCAGTACTGGATCCCCAGGCACAGATGTTTTACGAACTGTATCGTTATTGGAGGATTGAAAGGAGATTTGCAGCAATGAAATATTATTTAGGGTAGCTGAAGCCCAGTAAAAGTACTGCTGGCTGGGAGAAGGCAGTTTTTTGCTAGAAGCAGGGGTAGAGGAAGCTTGCTGTGAGCTTGCACTAAGCATAGGCTTAAGCAAAGTGTCATCAAAGGCCAGAGTTGTAACATGCAAAGATTGAATAGGAACATTTTCCAAGTGCTTATTAACATAATAATCAAACACCTTAGTAACAGGAAAAGCAATAGATCCTGGCAGGATTCCCTTTGCACTAGAGACAGTAATGAGGCTTTCTTGAGCATGTGTATCCTGCTTAGGAATCTCATAATTAGAAATGGATGTAGGAGGTTCAGTCATTTCATTTTCAGTATGAGAAGCCATTTCACTGAAAGCAGAAATTTGCAGTCCTTTGTCATATCCATGCATTACACCATTTTGGGGAGTCATCTCAACCTCACCTGTGAATACAGGTGTGCTGCACATTACTTCACTGGAAGGAACATGCAAAGAAGCTTTCAGTTTTGACCAAATATCTGTGTCAGGCAAAAGGGACTCACTACCAGAACGAGTTTCAGAGCAATCCATTTCACTAGAAAGAAAACATGGAGGCCGCAGAAAAGTATCAGCTTGCGAGACTGCAGGAGAAGGCTTAGGCACCGGCATATTGCTATAGCTGCTAAACAATGGACCCTCATGAAATGTGCCAACAGACTCATGCACAAATTCAGATGTGTAATAAGAAGCAGCAATAGTTTGAGGAGAGCCCACATAACCAGATAAAGCATAAATAGATTCAGACATTGTAGACACTGCATGCCTACTGAAATCATTGCTGGGTGGTTCCACTTGAGATAACAAGTGAGTTCTATCATGGCCAAATCTCAATGTCTCTGAAGTAGCATGGACCATCTGATATGATGTCACATCAGAAAACTGAGTGAGGCATGATTGGGTTAATGTGCCACCCTCCTCCAATGTCAAAGAAACATGCAGGGACCCTTCATCATTTTCAATAGCTGGAGCAGCTTGTGGAAATGTTTGAGAAACCATATATAAATGGTGAAACATTTTACTACTGGAGGAAGCAGAGGAAAATGGAAGCAAAGGTACATCATCATAGGAAGACAAGGTGGATTCAAATGACACATCAACACTGGGAAATACAGGTGTAGCATGCAAGGTCACATCACTACTTGATGCTTCAGGGGAAGTGTTGAGCAACTGAGTGTCACACAATAAAGGGGTGACTAGAGGAAACACTTCACTACTGTAGGAAGGTTGAAGTGGTATCTCACCATTATAAATTGCTTGAGTTGTCTGAGAGAGTACCTCACTTCCAGAAGAAGCAGAGCCATGTTCTTCAGAATTTGACGAGACAGAGTAAGATGATAACTCAGAAGAGGAGAGAGCAAAGGTAGAAGAATGTAGCAATACTGTAACTGCAATTGAAGTATCTTGTGGCCCCACTGGATCATTAGGATAAAGTGCTGTTGTAGAAATAGGGGGATTAATATTAGAAAGATCCTTGCTATCCAATGCAACAGCAGTACTATCTGTGTTATTAGAATACCACTCGTTTTCATTGATTGCAGGTATTTTGGGGGCAGATTTTTCTGCTTTTGAGGGTAACATGTCTTCTGATAGAATTTTGACATTGTTTTGAGAAAGATCATCCTGTGTGGTTGTGTCTGGACTTCCAGAACTAAAAGTATTTTCCTGAGATGTCTCCATAGTAACTAACTGGGTAGCAGAGGTGATAGGAATGGAACCCCAAGAGTCATCAGTTTCTAGGTCAGGCTTAAAAGCAGATACCTCTATATCATCTTCACTACTATCAGCAGCAGATTCTCTGGTTGTTTTATTGCCAGAAAAAGTATGTGCATACTCTTCCTCATTACCTTTGGTGGAGCTGCTTGCAGGAGGAACAATTGCCGTTGCTGCTTGAAATTCCATGGGGTTATTTTCCTCCTTTAGTCCTTCAGTGATAGGTGGAGAAGTTTGATGAAAAATTGTTTTGGAACGATCATGTTTTCCATGCAGGTCTTTTTCTTCTGTAAGATACCTCTGTGTTCCATCTCCATTGAATTTTGTTTCTATTCTTTCCTGACTGTAGCTAGATGTGGTAAACTGGAACTTGCTTTTTTGTATTTGGTTTGTTGCACTATGTTTACTGGCAATTACAGTAGTGTCTTCATCCAACTCTGTCCTTTCATCTTCCATTTCATCTTTCTCCTTTAAAAACAGGCAACCAACATGTATAAAAGAGAGTTAATGTCCTCTTAAAAAATGCCTGAATAAATGAACGAAGCTATTACAAAAAATTATATTTCTGTAGCTTATAGTAGCAGAGCAGTGATTCCCTGGCTTTGCGGACTGGCAAGGGGAAGGAAAAGGGAATGGTTACATACAAGTGGCAGGCATGTGCACGCATGTACATGACTCCATTTGTACAAGTGGCAGGCATATGTGCCTGCCGCTTGCACAAATGGAGCTGTGTGGGTGCTCACCTGCTATTTCTGCAGCCTAGTCCTGAATTGACCAAGACCTTATAATGGGCTGTAGCCTGAGGGTTGGGGAACCATGCAATAGAGTACTGTGGCTTCTCTCTGGATTATCCTTTTGAAAAAGACATCCAAGATGTTTTTGAAATTAACAATATTCCAGAATTTTGCAAACATACATAATGTTTTCAATGATATATGTAATCACTATATTAAGAAATACACATGGTAATGAAACAGAAAATAATTTCATTTGATGTCATGAATTACATTTTATTCCCATCCAATAATAAGCTCCATGTATAATTATTTCCATTCTCTTTTGAAGTACAGCATGATTTGGATTATTTTAAAGAACACATGGCAAAACCGATTTTTGGGTATGGCTGTTTTCTGCATTTTGTATAATGTATATTTTTGAGAAGATGCTTTAGCATCTGTTCACTGATATAAGTCGGTCTGATTTATATAGCCAATCAATAGTCATGTCCTGCAAGTGTCTACTTAGTTATATGTACTGTTATTTCAATGGATCTACTTTCAGACATGTTATAGAATTGAAGCCCTGTAATAATTTTTCATGCTTTAATGTAATTTGCCATGTTATTTAGAATGCTTCAGACTGACTTTGCGATAGCTAAATATTTTACTTCAAATGTCAAAATATTCACACTGACTATTCTATTAAACTCAACATTTTTATTTTCTAATAGCAGTAGCATAATAGCTTACAAGATAATGTAATAACAATACCTCATAATCTTCTGTTTCAGTCAATTCGGGGAACAGTTCAATTTCTACAAAAGAAAAATATGAATGTTTAACATTTAAAATACATAGACAACAAATTTTTTAGTTGCTTAAAGATCTATTCTATTTTTCAAAAAATTCACATTACAAGTATTTTTAAAAAGTTTTAGTGGAATTACTGAATAATTTCTGTGATTTGGTTTCCAGCATCAATATTTCTGAGATGCGGTATGGCAAAAATAGCAAAAGTACTATAAAGTACTGATTTTACATGAATAATTATCTAGAAAACTCTGATAGAATCAATCTATTCTAGAATACAAATGATTAGGGAAGATTAAAAAAGTAACTTTAATTTAATATTGGAACTTCTATGATCAAGGACCAAGTTATATGTGACTGTGGTGATCACAGGATCATAAATAACATAGATAATAGAAATGTATAACAATAAAATAAACCATGTGTATTGGGAAAGTGCAATCTATTTTTTGATTCATATCGTACCAGAGTTGTACTTGCAAGTCTTAAATTTGGAACTGATCATACTAAATTTTGGAAGTTAGTCCTAATATTGCTCATCCCATATTTTACTCATGATATTACCATTTTTGAATTATGTTCTGTTTCAATGTTTTATTTTTTTAGTATTTTGATGAACATTTAAAGTTGGGATCAAATATTTCAAGTAAATAATATATTTAAAATTGATAGTGTGTAGCACTAATACCATAATATTCTCACCACATTTCAAAATTGTTGGTAAGTTTTTGCAAGCAAAAGATTCAAAATTTCCAATCATGAATTCATACATTATATCTTAGCCTATTTATTAAGGAAGCAGGAAAATCAATGCACCCTTGCAACTTTCTTAAACTTGAATTGATTGAACATGTCCATCTGTACAGCCCATTCCAAAGGAATGTTGGAATTAGTTTAAGAAGTCAGTTTTTAAAAGTTCTAAGCTACTAAAACAAGACAGATATCATATTAATATATCTGCATTTTTTTCATTACCAGTAATTATTTATCTTTTAGTTTTTTATTATTATACCATAAATCTTACTCTAATACAGGACAGAACTTAAATATATTTAAATAGCCAATTCAAGATACAACATTTTTAGGCTAGTCAACAACCATATCAAGTTTATTTGATCTGAGGAAAAAACAAATCTATGCAGGCATATGCTATTTTTTTGCACATCACCAACTAAAAGGGAAGAGGCTTAAGAAGATTACAACCATTGATATGCTGGTAAATGTTTAAAACTCAATGTTGGCAACTCCATTGCCATGGCTGTACTGCTAACCCAAAAGCTGATTGGCAAGCCAGTCATCGGGACTCAAATTCACATTCAACCAATTCACAAAATTTCAGGAAATTTAACAATTGTCTCTTGCAAGCCAGTGTGATCTGGCCCAAGAACTAGTTGTACCTCTAAATTAATAAGATAGGAATAATTCAAATATTTTGAGCATAATTGGAAGTTCCATAAAAATAAAAAATATTGCAACATACTTTTTCTGGTGTAGAATGTACACCAGAGGTTATAAACAGTGTACATAGGTACATACATGTACAAGAAAAACTAGTATGGAATACAAACATTTTTTAAAAAATACAAAGCAAAAAGAGATACAGAATCTTATTACATATTTAGGAAAAATGGTCTTACCTGTTATGTTTTGAAGACTAAGAAGCTGATGGATAAAATAATGATGATATTCCCTGGCTTCTCAGTACTGAAAGTCATATATATATATATATATATGTTTTTTTAAGTTATCGCGGGTACTTACATGTGAGCTATTCAGCTTCCTTCGGGTATTATCCCACGTCATTGTAGTTGTGCTTTTAAAGTTGTAGCAACGTTTCAGCAGAATCTCATCTGCCATCATCAGGCTTCTGTATGAATATACCCGAAGGAAGCTGAATAGCACATATATATATTTACATGTATGCTGTTCAGCTTCATTCAGGTATTATCCCACGTCATTGTAGCTTTAAAAGCACAACTACAATGACGTGGGATAATACTCGAACGAAGCTGAACAGCATATATTTATATTTATATATATATATATTCTGCTGAAACGTTGCTACAACTTTAAAAGCACTACAATGGCGTGGGATAATACCCAAAGGAAGCTGAACAGCACACATGTAAGTATCCGCGAAAACTTTAAGAAACAAAACACACACACACACACACACACACACACGCACACACAAACACACACACACACACACTGTACATGTATGTATGTATGTGTATGTATACACACACACACATTTTGTTCATTTAAATATTTTTTCTATTTCATCCATTAGTCACAATTACAGCACAATTGTACAGATATTCCTTCTGCAAACTATAACCATGCAGAAGTGATGCCTCAGCTTATTCACCCTTTCCCTTTCTACTCCTCTTTTTAAAAGTATGTATTTTCAGATCCAATACTTTATTTTAATTATATAAAAACTGTACTGGGTGGCTTCTAGCCAGAAACGTTATGCTTTAAATAAACAAATGCTGCTTCTCTTCTTTTTAAAAAATACTCTCTGATAAAGTTTCACATATTCCTGTATTTTTGCCATCATTTGCTCAATTTAAATTACCAAGAAAACACTGAATACATCACTAGCTCATGATGAAGAGCCAGGTCTCCCTTGAATACTGATGAAGAAATAAAAGCAAGTGAACTTTATTTGCATAAACCAGAAACCAGGCTGAAAAATGAGGAAGATGCCAAAGGGGACAAGAAGAAAGACTCTAAAATGCAACAGAAGCTTTTTCAAGTTCATCACAATAAGTCTGTCTTAGACAAATTCGTTTTTGGAGCTTTTTAATAATAAAGAAGTTTCCTAATGTCATACATCCTTGCTTGGAAGAAAACAAATGTTGAATAAGTTTATGAGTTCTTGTTGATAAAGGGAATAACAAATGCATTTAATCTTATTAATTCATTAATCTTATTAATTCACTCTAATGAAAAAAAGAGTAAAAAACTATCAACTTAAAGCTGTTTGGAAATATATTCTTTAAAAACAATAACAAAAGAAAAACACTGTACAACCAGCAAGGGAGCAAATTCAATGTCTCATGAATGGATGTTTGTTCTCTTGTTGAATCCTGAAAGTTCACCAACCCTTCCGAACTATATTTAAAACAGAAAGGCTTTAAGAAGAGCATCTATGAGAAGAAAAGGAAAATTTGTTCTGCTGGAAAAAAATTGTTATGTGTATGTGTGTGTGTGTGTGTATATATATATATATATATATAT
>BLBF01000037.1:9174195-9207727 GCA_015471245.1 Laticauda colubrina
TAGATAGATAGATAGATAGATAGATAGATAGATAGATAGATAGATAGGCAGACATAGATATAGATATAGAGATAGGTAGGTAGGTAGATGATAGACAGACAGACAGACAGATTCACTGGAACATATTCTCAGCTCTATATAAAACCTTCACAGAAAACCTTTTAAATGGTCATTTACCAAGTCCTGATAACCATCTGTTAGAAATTCATGCTTTGTCTGGTCTTCTCCTTCCAATTGTTGGTAAAAAACAGCAAATTTTTCTATCATTGTGTCATATACAACTCGTGGCCTTTCCCAGGTAACAAGAAGACTAGTATAGTTCTTTGGATCGGCTTGAACATTTTCTGGTTCTAAGCTGCAAACTTAAAAAAAGAAAAGGTGGTTTACAAGTTATAGCAACTATGTATTAAAAAACAACAATTACAAGATAAACCTAGAGAAAAATTCATAGATTAACTTTCATTCAAAAAATAAATTAATTTTTAATTAAGCAATATATAGTTCTCCTCCCCAAAAGACTTGAGTACTGCACTCCATAATCCTTACTAGAATTGTTACTAGAGATGTTAGCCTCATTTTTTTAGTTTTCATACTGTAATATATCTCTTTATATATTATGAGTTCTTACATAAACATTTTAGAAGCACATGTTAACTTGTTAAATTTATGTCCTTTTTAAAAAATAGGAATTGAATAAATATGATGAGGAAATAAATAAAACATGTACTATTGCTGTGATATGAAGAATATCCAAGGAACTGGGTATTCCTCATATCAAGGAATTGAAATGAATAATTGATATGATCATCTCTGTTTCAAATATATAATACTATCCTCCTTGTATTTTTTTTAAGCTTGGAAATTTAATCTGGAAATCTGTTCTCATTTTAAGATGGAAGATCTTGAATGATGTATCAGATTACAAGAGGGGTTTTGGTTTTTGAAAAAAACAACAGTGGTCATTCTGTATCCAATTAAGTATAGAATTGCTGTGAATGCTTGGATAATTTGGGTGCAATGAAAACACGTTCTGTGGCATTGTGGTAAAAATCAATGATTTCCCACAGGCCAGAAAAGCTAAACTGTCTTTAATTAGATTTAAACTAGTTCAGTGCAGCCACCTCAAAATATAAATTGGCCTAAATTCAGATAAAAAGGCCCTAACTCATTTAATGTGATGTCACCATAGCCCAATCAATTTTCATTAAATTGATTTCACTTAAGTTTTTAAATGTGTTTTTCTCTAAATATTATTTCAGAATTTATCTTTTGAACACAAGGGGGCACTCACTACTCAGTATAGTTTTCCAACCTGCATAACAAATTTTAAATTGGTATTTTTTCCATTTTATCAAATTGAAGTTTAATAATGCAATCTTATTTAATGTGTGACCCATTTAAAGCTTCTTTTAGAATAAAAAAATAAACATATAATGTATTAATGATCATTTGCCTGATTTTGTTACATATTCCTTTGTTAGACTGAGCAGATACTCTGAACCCTGGATTCATCCAAAAGCAAAAAGCCTTCATTCAGTTGTATTAATTGCTTTTTGGCTTTTGACAAAGCTCACGCACAGTGTGGTTGGATCATACTAAAACAACAAATTATGGAGTTTATGTGGGTGAGTTGTGTGACAAATGTGTCTGATGGTATCATCAACTACCATGGGCTTATATACTTGTGTTAGATCTCAGGGTGTGAATATAAAATTGTGGCATTTGTAAGATGCCATTACCACAAATAGATGATATTTATTTTACATTCACACTTTTTGCTGTGAACGGGAGTTATTTCTATTACAATTCGTACCTCATTTAACTAAGGTGAAGGTAATGTGAACAGTCTTTTCTTATTTGGTGTTTTCCAGATGTGCTAACAGTCCCAAGGTATCTAGAAGACATTAGCCTGATGTAAAGGCATGTAGTTATGTGTGCATTCCCAGGCCTATGTTGATATAGCTTCAGAAGCTATTCACTGCATGACAGCTTGATCAGGCTGGACAAATTTTCAAGTTTTGGCAAGGTTGAATTTATTTACCAATTTATTTTTTTCTCCTTGCTCCATGCCCCACAACTAATCAGCACAAGAGATAATTGTCTTAAAACTCTCTGCATATGGACAGTTGAATAAGTTGTTTTCCTCAGGAGCAATTCACTGTGGTAAAAATTATGCTTAAGCCCACAGTTCTAACAAAGTACCTGCTTCATGAATTTCTTCCTGCCCAGTGTATGATGAAAATACTTGGCCAGAAAACTTATGCTGTTGATCTCTAAAATTATTTTGGAGATAGTCCATTAGCATCACATAACCAGATTGCTGCATGGTTAGAACATCACAAAACACTGACAGCTGGAAAAAGAAAAGAAATGGAAACACAGAAGTAATTTATTAAAGAAGTACATTTTTGAAAAGCCACATTAAGATAATGGAGAAACATGTATTACTCTAAATGCTATGTTGCCTGATTCTTTCTATATAATCTTTTTGTTCAGCAGAACATTAGTTATTTTGAACTCGAGAGTTCATAAACTCTATGGACAATAATTTGAATCTTTCTAGACTAATTTATTAAGGTTGCTGACTTCATTATGAAATTATTTCCATACCTTCCATTCTAATTGGCTTTTTTTGGGTCACTATAGTTCTAAAGAAACTCCAGTGTATTGTGCAGAGATTTTCACTTTGATGCCAGCTCCATTTCATTTCAATCTTCAAACAATTTTTTAAAAGAACCTCATTTTGTCATTCTTTTTGTCAATAAAAGAATTCAGATGTACACCAAAATGGCATTTTAAACCACAACAGAAATAAAAGGAGATACATGAGAGGAGAAGAGAAAGAAAAGACATGAAGTAGCATGCTGTAAAGTTTGAAATTCATTCTGAGTCTTAACAAAATACTTATTATTGGTCAACATTGTGACAGATACAGTTCATACTATCATAAAGTCAGTTTGTAGGTACAGATAACATTCTAATCACCAAGTAAATATATTTTGTCGGTTCGGAAAAGAACATGCTTTTTCTAAAGTTGGTATAGACATAGATACCACAACTATTTATTTCTTGAGGAAACACTTTCCTTGTTTCACTCTAATCATGTAGATTTGTCGACTGATGCTGGCTACATATAATTTTTCTTTACCATTAGAATAATCTCTTTCATTCAGACATGTATAAATCACCTGGTTTTCTGAAATGTTAACAGTGTCTTTGAATACAATCCATTCAACTGTTTCTGAGCATGGAGGAGTTGACAAAGATCCATTGTAAGTATAATATTTGTCTGTTGAATTTGGCAAAAGATTCAACAAAATGAAAGGTTCCAGTTCATTTTTCTTCCCTGCAAAATATAAAGAAGTTCCCATTATGATATTTTAAAATCCAAATTGCATGGTGTAGAAATGGGGTAGCTAGATGTAGGCATGGGTCTGTCTAGGTTAGAATTCAAAATTGAATTGGCTTCAAGATTATTCAGAATCAATATAAATAAGAAAACCTGTGGTTTGCATTGTCCCCAAGACATAATTTACATCTCACAGAGCCCTAGAATGCCAGGACCAAAATTTGGGGGATAAAGGTTGCCAGGCTCCCTTAACATCTTTTAAATTTTTCTAAGACTACCATGAAGGTACCTAATTTTTCAAATGAGGATAAATGGAAGGGTTAATGGGCAAAACTAGTGCTTTAAGTCTGTGAAAGGAAACCAAATTAAAGCATCCATATTATATAAATTCATGTATGATAGATTGTTAATAAGTGTCCTCTAGCCATGGACTAAAATGTTCAGTAACCCATGCATCCAGGCAAGTCCCTTTTCAAGCTTGGTTGCTCAGTTTTGCTCCTCCAACAGGCTCTGGAATCTCTCTGCGCCTGCTGATATTTTCCTGCCATACCTGAATAGCTGCAGTTTTAGTATAAGTATCAGAAATAAAGAAAAAGAGAATGATTAGATTAAGATACCAGTTGAAGGGAAAAATTAGAGGTGGGGGTTCTTTCTTTAATGGTCATGAGCTCCCTGAAATATCTCATTAGCTTATGCTAGAAAACAATGTTAGACTACATGGTCTTTTTCTTTAATCCAGGAGAATAATTAATTAATTAATTAATCATTAATTAATTAATTAATTAATTAATTAATTTGATTAATTAAATATATACATACACTCATTTTAAGAGTTAGGAGAATAACTCTTAAAATGAGTGTATGTATATATTTAATTAATCAAAGCCTCCTTTAAATTGTCATGCTGGGAATCTGGTATTTGCAGACTCTACTAAATTCCCTGAGACTGTGATTGTCTCCAGTGGATCTCTTATAAACAATAGAAGTGATTACAGTTCACTAGCTCTGTCATCTATCTTGTGAAGTACAGAAAATGTACCATTACTACAAAACATTTTCCATCATGGTGGCACAATGAAAAAGGGATGCAGTTCTCTTCTCCATGCCTCCATGCTTCTTCTTGCCAAACAGAACACAGAAACAGAGATCTCTCGGACATGGAAATGCTTGAAGGACCCATTTCAGGAAGGATAAGGTGGTACTTGTACAGCATTGTTTCAATGCCTTAAATCTGTTCTTCACTGGAGTTGCTGAATAACATGCCATGATGATATCTTATTGAGAGTAATGCATTATATTTGCCCTGTGAACCCAGATCCCTCAAATAAACAATTTGCTGTAGCCACTCTCTCGATACATATTTTTCTAATTCATAATATTTAAAACAAATATAAAGGAGGCCATTACAGCTGATTTGAGTGCAATTTACATTATTCCTGACTTAAATGCTAATGAAACACTTTGACTATTTTTTTCTGAACATGCTTAGACTAGGGTCTGAAAGAGCCGCAAAGATGCCCTGTGCACTAGTAAAATCTCCTTTGAGATGAACCTGACTCCAGATGATCTCACATATCTTATAGAAATAGTTTGTCATTAACTTCTGATTTTGTTGAATGTGGTTGTTTTTTTTAATCATCATGATAACTCATAACTGTTGGATTACAGTTCCTAATAAAATCCAAGTCAAATATTGAGTTTCAATCCTGCACTAATGTGCTACCTGGCCTTTATAAAGGAGGTTCATAGTTTGTTATGATATGTAAAGGGGATTTTTTTTTTGGGGGGGGAGAGAAAACAGTATCTTTATTCATATAAAATGGCATTGAATACTATGGCTGTGATAATAGAGGAGCAGGGCTGATTAAAACTCTTTGGAGAGATGCTTTGTACATCATTAGAGCCATGTTCCTTTGAAAATTTGGCATGGCATCTAAGCAGGTTGGAGAACAATTTCCATTGAGATGCAAAGTGCCTATTGGATGGTATGTGGAACCCTATGATTTATATAACTTCAGCTATAGGATTTGAACAAATTTTTGCCATGTATCCAGATTCCATAAATTCATATATTATCAGGCTTAGAATCTTATAATTGATAGCTGTTCATATAATTTCTCATATTTTATCACAGACTCACCAAATCGACTAACGCTGGCCACTCCTTCAATAATTGAATTATAATCTATATTATCTTCCAGTCCAACCTGTTGAAGAAGGATTGATTTTTTTTTCAATAAGAAATCATGCAAGATATTGCTAGACAGTTAATAAATTATAAAAACACCTCTTTTAATATTTTGGACAGATGCACATTAATGTCCAAACCTTTTTTTTAAATAAAGCTAATTTTTCTTATGCAAAAATAATTAACAATAATAATACCCATATATATAGTATAACTCTTACCCTCAAAATGGAAACAATTACATTTCAAAGTTAAAGAATCACTAAACATTAAAAAACTATTACCTCAAATAAAACTGATAAAGTTCTTAATCTCCCATTTCCTTCAACTGCTTTGTCGATATCTGAAAACTCATTTGAATCATAACAGTAGATTTGCATCTATAATATAATACAGTTAAAATGTTAATAGAACTGTGAAAAGAATATGCAAAGGACATTCATTAGTTCTGGTATACCAGGAACTTTAGAAATTTAAAACACTGATATGTTCAGATGAATATCATTTGGTTTCAGTCAATATAATATATGGATATTAAATTAAATAATAAATTAATTTTATTATTATTAATAATAATTATATAGTTAATGATTATTTTCCATTAATAATGGAATATATATCAAAGTTATTAGGTGACACTGGACCTTAGCAACATTTTAAATGATTCTAAAGCCATGCATAATTCTCTGTTGTTCAACTGATATTTTGCTGGATTTCAGAAAAGGCTAATTCTATATTGTTCTGATTGCTCTAAAGTTATCAGCAATAAAAAAATAACAAGGAAAGTGACAGGGCAGCCCATAAAATACCAAAATGGTATGAAATTCCAATTCTACTAAAAAAAGTCTGCAAGTGAAAAGCTCTTGACAACTGTCAAAAATAGGACCATAATAAGTTTCAGGTGGAGCTAGATTTAACCTAAGCACAGTATAACAATTGCACTCTTCAGCCCTGTCATTGCTTAATTTAAATTAAGACTCTATAAATGTTGGAAATTAAAGCTGAATGTGGCCGTGAAAGGGTAAAAGTCATGTTAACTAGAGAAAAAGTGTCTCTGGTGCTCTCCCTTGATGCCCTTAATGCATGCTTATTTGAGTAACTTTAGTTACCCGCTCTCTGGTAAAAGCATACAAAAAATCCAAAAAGAGGATTGAAGAAAACATTAAGGCACATGAAGGATTCAAGCAGTGGAAGTACCCCTTGAAAGACTAAAAGCAGCAACTCAAATTGAGTCCAGAATTAGTAACTAGCATACATGGAAAACTAGCTATATTCAGAGGTAGTGAATTCAGCAGGTTCTGACCAGTCTTGTAGAACCGATAGCAGAAATTTTGAGTAGTTCGGAGAACTGGCAAATACCACCTTTAACTGGCCTCGCCCCTATCTATTCTCTGCCTTCTGAGTTCCAGCTGATTAGCTGGGTCTTCTTTTGTTGCCCTGCACAGGAGAACGGAACTGGAAACCAGGTTAGCGGGGGGGGGGAAGAATGGGATTTGCAGTAACCTTTCCCCAGGAGTGAGGAGGGAATGGAGATTTTACAGAATCCTTCCACTGCCATGTCCACCAAGCTACACCATGCCCACAGAACTGGTAATAAAAATATTTGAATCCCATCACTGGCTATATTCTTTTAGAAATAATTGAGGTTATCATATCAAAAGTGCATTTATTAATGCCATTATACCTATTTAATTATGTCTAGGCAAATGAATGTGTACAAATATATTGATATTTGTAATGTTATTAAATCATTACCTCAAGGGGATATTTTTGTCCATCTATACTATGTTCAGATCCATCATGAGATATATTACATTTTCCCCAGTGAAATGTTATCCTGCTTGCTTTAAATATTGCTTCTGATCCTCCTCCAATTACAAAGTATTCATTTTTCAGCTTAATTTCCACTGGAATAAAACAAAAAAAACCCACTATTATTCATTATATTTAACAAGAAAAAAGTGACTTGCATTTCAAATTTATCAGCATTAATTTTAAGATTAACAAGTCAAATAATATCACACCATGAATGAAATTTAAAATAGGTTAACTACATTTTTCCCCACTGAAATTAACAGGACTTGAGTTAAATTAGGCATCCTCATCCTCATCCTCATCATATATTTCAGTTCAGAACACGGTTTGAATTTAACCTAGTAAGTATAATTTATACTTAGTAAGTATAATTTATACCTTATGGATGGAAATTATGGAAATATACAGGTAGATTCCAAAATAGAAAGGGTTAATTTTATTGCTAAGAAATATTATTTTATACTCTTACTCGGGCACTGCTGAATGTTTAAAGTAACCATTTCTAAGGACTTGAGACTCAAGGAATTACTAATAGCTCTCTCCCCCTGCCTCCCACCTTTAAATGTTCACGCACCATAAAGCATTTCTTCTACATTTTTCTATGAAAATATGTCCCATTGTCTATGTGGAAACACAATGTCATCCTGGTTTACTATTTATGTTAACATAATGTCATTAACATGAATGTAAACTAAGCATTAATACATAGTATTTGCATGTTAGATGAAGTAAGATTACTTATATGAATATATTTCTTATATATTTATAAGTATATAAATATATTTATATACTTATATGAATATATTTTGAACATTTTTAAGTGCAATGTTTTTATATATCAGTTTTGTTTTTCCATTTATAATTTTCAAAAGGTCAGTTTGCTTTAAAAATTATCTGAAAAATAAAAGAACAAACTAAATTATGTAGTTTGCAACTACATAACTTCAGCAGATAAATGGTACACTATGTTACAGTGGGGAAACTATTAATACTAAATATTATATCAAATTTAATTAAATAAACAGCACTCTTTCAAATGTTGAAATATAGTTTATAAGCCTGGTGAATATTCAACAGATTTGTATTCCATACTTCAGGCATACTTTTGTAATTTCCCTTCAGTTTTCAAATGAAGCATTACTAAGTAATTTAGTGATTCAAATATAAGTTTTGAGGAATAATTCAATATTTTCTAATACAAAAAGAATAGAAATTGTTAGAATTAATTGATATGAAGATTTGCAGGTTTCATAAAACAAATTCTGGACAAAAATATTTTATATGATTAAATACCAATTGGAATAGATGGTATGTTTATTTTAACTCATTTATTTATGTGACCTATCAATATATTGATAATCTGTACATGGTAAATTCTCAATAATTAGAACAATGCCTCTTGAAATAGAACATTGCAATTAAGTATGATAAATTTTTAAATATATCTTTATAAAGCATTCTGTGAAAACATTCGTTGGGCCTTTGTAACATAATATTATGCATAATGTAGGCAGTATTAATAGCATGCATATTATGCTAAAATATATTTATATTCAGAAAATAAAGAGGACTGGATTATAGGAATTATGTTATTTGAAAGGCTATTTTGGTTAATGTTTCTTTTGTGCCTGGAGGCCTCAAGATTTAATGCTTGTTTGCTATTGCCAGCTGTCTTCCCATTAATTGCAAGAACCTTAATTTCAAAAAGATAAAAATGGATAGAATAAATCAAGACACTGACAAATCAAAACTATAAATAGTTGCTTCACGTGTGAACAAAAACTTCTATGAACATCAAATCAAATGTGAATTCGTATTCTGTACCTGTTTTGCCTGTATTATAGATTAGGGTGTCTTCTGAAGTTTCTTCTTCCCAACCTTTGAACTTCAATTGCTTGAGGTTCACATTCACTTGAGTGAGATCTTCATCAATATTTATAGGTGATTGCTTGGCACCATTGCATGCTGGATATTTTTTCCCCCACTTTGTTTGATTTAAGGCTCCTAAAAATCAAAAGGAATCAGGGAAGTGATTTAGCTAAACATATTTGTTAGCTTTTCACTTGTTTATGAAAGCCAAAAATTATGTTCTAAAATATATTCTGTTAATTGCTGAACAAGAAGACTCCCCTCTAATTCACATGCTTTTACAGCAATATGTGACAATGCCAGAAAAGTTGATAGGAGTAACATTTACAAAAGTCCTGCCAGATCACAAATCCTCAGCAAAACTAGTAAATCGAAGTATGAGTCTTTTCCTTGAATATGAAATTTGAGTTTTAGCACAATCATTTTTCTGGGTTCCTTGACTGGCAGAAGTCTTTTGTCTTCCTTTTGTTCTTGAATATATTTGAACATTCTCTGATTGCTATTTTATGATATGATGTTATGTTTAATATTACATTGTTATATTTCTTTAGAATAAAGCCATATACTCTTACATTATACTCTTCCAAATCCAAAAGTACCTGTGGCTCAAACCTGCTGGGATGGACACAGAATAATATACAGCATGATTCATGTAAATTTTGAATCAGGCATCAGGACACAAATATACAATCATGGGCCATATATGACATCATATATCCATTTTATTATTTTAGCATCATTGCAATTTTTTCCAGAGGCTCTTGATCATTTTCATTATCCTCAATTTTGAGTTCATTCATTGTTAGTTTCTATTTTAAAATACAGTTATCTGGTAACTCAGTTGGTTCTTAGATTAATATTAAACCCTTTTTCTCAATCACTTGATTTCAAAATTCATTTCTTTAGCAAAGCTGACCTATCAAAGAGTGATTCCTCTTAAGTTTGCATTTCTATATATTTTCCATATATTAACCATAAGTATGTCAAATAATGTTTTAATGCAAGAGTAGCAAAGTGGTGTTTGTTTTGTTCGGAAAACACACGAGGTAGACCGGGTTCCAACAACAAATACTTTATTTTAAACTAGTCAGTAAATAGGAACACTTGGCTGAAGCCGGGGCAGGCCTTTTATACAGGCTGGCCTGCCTGCTTGCAGCCAATGGCAGTTGTTTAGATTTGCCGCCTTTTTGGCAGCTCTTTGGATTGGTTCCTAGTGAACCAATCCAGTGTTCATTTTATTAACCAATCAGGTTTGTAGATTTGGAGTCATCCACTTTACATATAGAACACCCCTCCCCCTTTAGTTCAGTCCTATGTGGTGACGTAGTCTCGCAGGTAGGCAGGGCTTTTCCGGACTCGACTTGACTTGCGCGGTTCATTCTTAGTGAAGACTTCGACCCTTTCGGATGGGGCTGCTGTGTCGTCCGTCCTTCTCCCTGGAACCGTCTGGAAGGGTGAGTCAGCCATTTTACCGCCACCTGAGTTTCTTAGGCCGGCGGTTTTGCCGCTCCCTCCCGTTTCCTCTGGGCAGGTTGAGCTGGCTTGGCTGGCCCCTTCCGATGGGCTCTTCCCGCAAGTCTCTTCAAACAGTGAGTCTTTTATTTGCTCTTTTTGTTCGTATTGTTTGTTAGGTTTGGTTTTAAACAGTTCTTTATTTGTTTCTCGTCTTTCCCCCCCCACCTTGGTTTGCACTTCGCCGGTTTTTTCGGTGAATGTTTGTAAGTCTGTGGTTCTTTCTATAATTCGGGATCGAAGCTGGTCTATGTGCCGCTTCCATTCCCTGCCATCGTCTAATTTTAATCGGTAGGATTTGGGGCCTGTAATTTGGATAATCTGCTCTGGTAGCCATACCGGGTCCCCGGTGAAGTTTTTGGCGTATACCAAATCGTCTATTTCGAATTGTCTGAACCGTGTAGAGGAGTCAGGGGGGTTTTCTGGGGTAAAATTTGGGTGTAACCTATCAAGGTGAGATCTTAATTTCCGCCCCATGAGTAATTCTGCTGGGGACTTATTTGTTATGGTACTGGGCGTTATGTGCTGGAGTGTGAGCAAACGGTTTACTTTCTGTTGGACATCTCCAGCGTCCATTCGTTCCAACCCTTCTTTGGTAAACCGGACCATTCTCTCAGCCCTGCCGTTCGCAGCCGGGTGAGCTGGCGCGGTTAGGGCATGTCTTATACCTAGGGAGGCTAGGTATTGCTCAAATGGTATGCTGGTTAGCTGTGGCCCGTTATCTGAGACAAGAACGTCCGGTATGCCATGGGTGGCAAAAAGGTTGTCCAGCTTTTTTATTACAGCTTCTGTTGTCGTTGATGGCATAACTTTTACTTCAAGCCAATTAGAATAGGCATCAACGACAATCAGAAAGGTATGCCCCTTGGTAGGACCCGCGAAGTCAATGTGTATTCTTGACCACGGTCCCCGAGGGGTTTCCCAGTCCTTAACGGGTGCTTTTGGTGGGGATGGTCTAATTGCCTGGCATTTGTGGCATGAGCTTACCCAATACTCTATGTCCTTATCAATACCCGGCCACCAAACATAACTTCTGGCAAGGCTTTTCATCTTAACCATTCCCGGGTGCCCTTCATGTAACAACTTAAGTACCCTGGGCTGTAATTTGGCAGGGATTACTACCTGATCACCCCACAACAAACACCCCTTTTGGATTGAAAGTTCAGTCTGTCTGGACCGGAAAGGTTTAAAGTTTTCAGTTTTTTGATTCTCCGGCCAGCCTTTACCTACCCAGCTAAGAACGCGGGCAGTCAATGAGTCTTTCGCGGTGGCTCTGGCGACATCATACGCCGATATGGGTAGATCGGGGCAAGTCTCGATTTGTAGCGTTGTCATCGCTGGTGCCGGGTCTGCATCGGTTGCTGGTAAGGGTGCTCTGCTCAAAGCGTCCGCATGGGAAATTTGTTTCCCTGGCCAATGTGTCAGAGTGTAGGAATAAGCTGCTAGGAACTCTGACCATCTCGTCATTCTTGGGGACAGTATATTAGGTGTTGGCTTGTTTCCCGCCAAAATCCCCATTAGCGGTTTGTGATCCGTTATGATTTGAAAAGTCCGCCCATATAAGTATTCGTGGAAGCGTTTTACTCCAGCGACAATTGCTAGAGCTTCCCTGTCCAATTGGCTATAATTCCGCTCGGTTTTTGATAGAGTCCTAGAGTAATATGCGACGGGTGCTTCTCTGCCATCAGGTAGTTGGTGGCTCAGGATGGCACCTACTCCATATGGTGAGGCGTCGCAGGTCACTGTTAATGGCAGAGTGTCGCTAAATTGGATGAGAACGTTTGTTGATGTTAGCAAGTTTTTAATATTTTGGAAGGCTTTTTTTTCTTTGAAACCCCAAGTCCAAGTTGCCTTTTTGTCTAGCAGACGGTGTAACGGTTCTGCTATAGTGGCTTTGTTTGGCAGGAACACGTTATAAAAATTAATTAATCCTAAGAACGCTTGTAGTTCGGTTTTATTTCTTGGTTCAGGAGCGTCTTTGATCGCTTTAACTTTTTTGTCTGTGGGGTGGATACCCTCTCCGTCTATTGAGTAGCCCAGGAATTCGACGCTGTTCTTAACTAAACAGCACTTTTCTCTTTTTACCTTGAGGCCAGATTCCCTAAACTTAGTTAGTACTTCTTTAAGTCTGTTCCTTAATTGAGTTTCATCTCTGGCCGAGATTAGGACGTCGTCAAAATAGGGAACTCCTTGTATGCCATTTAGAAGGCGTTCCATCAGACTCTGGAAGATGCCAGGGGCCACGCTTACTCCAAATTGGAGCCGGTGACATTTGAATGCGCCCTTATGGGTGACTATAGTCTGTGCTTCTGCTGTTTCTGGGTCCACTGGGAGTTGTTGATAGGCTTGAGCCAAGTCGAGTTTGGCGAAAACTTTGCCTTTTCCCAGGGAATGCAGCAAATGCTGGACTACTGGCACCGGGTATGCGCTTGGTTGTAATGCGTGGTTCAGGGTAGCCTTATAGTCACCACAGATTCTGATGGACCCGTCAGGTTTAATGGGTGTGACAATAGGCGTTTCCCACTTGGCATGGTCCACAGGTTCTAACACCCCTTGGGCTATTAATTTGTCCAGCTGTTCCTCTATTTTTGCCTTTAGTGCAAAAGGAACTCGCCTGGCTTTTATTCTTCGTGGGGCTATTTGGGGGTTTAGATTGAAAGAAATGGGGTTTCCCCGATACTTGCCAAGTGAGCCGTCAAACACGTCCTGGAATTCTCGGATGAGGTCGTCTTCCCAGCCGGTTGTAGTCACTCGATCGACCCCGGTCATCCCGATGCCCAATGGCGCGAACCATTCGATGCCCAAGAGGCTTGGTCTGTCTTGGTCGACTATGGTCAGCGGGAGCACCTTGACGTGATGTTTGTAGGCGACTCGGAATTGTCCCATGCCTACTACAGGGATTTGGTTTCCCTGATAGTCCTTGAGGGTTAGGTGCTGCTTCTTCAATTCTTTGGGCTTGATACCTGGGACTAGCTGTTTTATTGTGTCCCATGACACCATGGAGAGGAAGGACCCCGAGTCCACTTCCATCCTGCAGTGTTTTCCTTCAATTTTCACGATGACTTTAATTTTTTTTCTACTTTCCGTCTGAGCGCTCTGTATTATGGCAGTTTGGTGTGTATTGGCTCACTTCTCTTGTTGCCACTTTCTCTTGGCTCGTTTAGGGGAATTTCTGTGTCTCGTCGGGCTGTAGTATTTCTTGTTCCTGCAAACCTTCTCGATGTGCCCTCGTTTTTTGCAATGCCGGCAGATGGCATCGAGAAATCTGCATTCGGCTCGGGGATGGTTTCCTCCGCAACCAGCACATTCCCGCCAATTTCTCCTTTCGCGCTCTTTTTTGTTCGTGAGCAAACGGTGGACCTCGTCGTCCTCTTCGCTCGATTCGATTGTTTCGCCCGACTCTTCGTAGTGGGTTGTGGTGGCAGGGTGCTTTCTGTCTTTGGTTGGTGTTTCTTCGCTGTGTGTGTTCATCTTTTTAATGGCTACCACAGATTTTTTCGCGGCTTCAGCAGCTGTAGCTTGCGCGATGGCTTCGGTAATGGTGATGTTGGGCTTGTTGAGCAATTTACTCTGTGCGATCGAGTCTCTCAGGCCCAGCACCACGCGATCCCTCATTGCCTCGTCTATATTCAAAAATTCACACTCACCCCCTATTTGTCTGAGGGCAGCGATGAAATCGGCGACGGTCTCTCCCTCTCTCTGGTCTCTGCGGTAAAATTCGTGTCGCTTTATTAAGTTAGACACCATCGGAGCGTAGTGTGCTTTGAGGAGTCTCTGCAATTCCGTCCACGTTAGTTGTTTAACGTCCCGGGGTTTCGCAAGGGCCTTTGCCATCTTAAAAACTGTTGGCCCGCAGTGCGTCAGGAACACAGCTCTCTTGCGTTGCTCTGAAATGCCTTCCATTTCATTGCTCTCCAAATACATTTGGAAGCGATCAGCATAGGAATCCCAATCCTCTTCGTTGGGATTGAAGGGTGCGGGCGGTGCGTTGTTTCCAGACATCTTGGTTGTAATCTGGACTTCTTATCACCGCGTGCAGGTTTTTTCCTTCAGGACGATCCCACCCTCGTCGCCAGTGTTTTGTTCGGAAAACACACGAGGTAGACCGGGTTCCAACAACAAATACTTTATTTTAAACTAGTCAGTAAATAGGAACACTTGGCTGAAGCCGGGGCCAGCCTTTTATACAGGCTGGCCTGCCTGCTTGCAGCCAATGGCAGTTGTTTAGATTTGCCGCCTTTTTGGCAGCTCTTTGGATTGGTTCCTAGTGAACCAATCCAGTGTTCATTTTATTAACCAATCAGGTTTGTAGATTTGGAGTCATCCACTTTACATATAGAACAGTGTTCATTGTCCTTCTTTCTGATATAGCATCTGTCAAATTTAACATGCCCCTATCATGTGAGGTCAGCAAATCTTCCTAGATTTCCATATTCTTTGAAATTGTTACAAGGTTCCCTGTCATGATTCCATCATTTTATATGTAGTGTAAATGTAAAATTTTCACAAGACATTTCTTTTTCCATGAAAAATGTGCTGATCTAGTATTATTTCAATCTATTATTTTCACCTATTTTCCCCATCCTTTATATTACAGATTATAAATTAACAGAGTTGGAAGGGACCTCGTAGGTTATCTAGTTCAACCCTCCGCCCAAACAAAGACCCAACACCATTTCTGACAAATGGTAGTCCAGTCTCTTCTTGAAGGTCTCAAGTGATGGTGCTCCCATAACTTCCGATGGCAACTTCTGTTCAATTGGTTGCTTTTTCTCACTGTCAGAAAATTTCTCCTTATTTCCAGGTTGAATCTCTCCTTCTTCAGTTTCCATCCTTGTCTGGCCTACAGGTGCTTTGGAAAATAGCTTGACTCCTTCCTCTCTGTGGCAGCCCCTCAAATGACAAGACATATGACAAGAAAGAAATGTATATCACTTGACAGATGCCCAGAATCACTAACTTAGGTTTGAAAGCATGCTGAATGCCTCTAAAGGAAAATATATTCTGGATTACGGTTCCTTTCACAAATTCCAAAAATGAAACAAGAACACTTATAAAGCCACTCAGTTGCAATCTAGCCATTGCTGAAATATTGATGCTGTACACACGACCCTGAACAGCTGCTTTGCTAACTTGAGCCTCCAATACTAGATGATTCATGAGAATGAGAAAGGAAACCGGCATCATATGTATCATTAGACTATTATATAAAATGTATTTTATGTCAGTCATGATTATAAGGAGATGGACATAATGCTGGACATGATGTAATTTCTATCGGGCACCCTTGATAGAATTAACAGTAAGGCCAGATGTTACTTTGTTGGCAAGAATAATAGGAACAGACCAAGATCATGCCAAATTCATCACCTTCTCTTTAGGGTGTGATAATCTGGCAATACTCTGAGAAACTTTGAGAAGGCCATAGAATGTATATAACAATGTAATTCATTAAACTATGATTTTCTACCATTATGGCAGGATTTTGAGCAATATTTCTAGGAAAATGTTTGCAACAGAAAGTTCACTTAAAAATAAAAACAATCACACTTCTTCCTCCTAATTCTACTTTATACATTTCTAAAAGTTAAGATTTGTTGTCTAGGAAACAACTGACTTCTGACTGCTTAGATTGTAATGTTACTAAATTTTAACAAAGCTTTTAATTATAAATTTAATATTACAAACTGTGTCACCTATTTAAATTAATAGTAGACAGCCAGAATTGCACCAAAATATTATTACATTGGCATTTTGCTTGATTACTCTCATTTTTGCTGGCTTCTATATAATCAGTCGCAAGAAAGAAATATATAAAGGCCTGTCATCTCCTCATTCTCTGCCAGAGCAGTAATTACTATGATTTTCAAGAAGCAATTGTTCTATCCTACTCTGAAAATATTCTTAGCACTGTACTTTCCCATGCCCTCTCTATACTTCACTGTTACATATTAGAATTGATCCTGCTGCTCACAGATACTGCATGTTGGATTTTTATTCTTTCCAATACAACAGAATGTTTAAAAGAAAGGAGGTTAAAATTCTGTCTATGAGTTTAATAGAACAATTGAAGAGAATATTTATAGCTCAGGGTTGAACTGTAGCATTTTTGGTGTACTGATGATGTTATCTAATGTGGTAATGAAATGTCTGCAAGAAATCAACCAAGCTCAGAGAGCATCAAACACCTCACAGTTCAAGAAAACTCTGAAACCTGAACAGTCTGGAATCAAATAAGATGGGAGAAGTCAGCAAAAGAAAAAGATCAGAGAGAAGGTTATAAAGAAAAAAAAATCACCAGTGGATCCCTTATATTGGTCAGTGGCTCAGAATGTTAGTGATTTATCTATTCTAAGTCCTACCCCCTCCTAATTACATGATTCAGAGTGGACCACATGCAGCTTACACAGCCTTCCCAGCACACTCGGTACAATATGAATGAAAGCAAAAATTTACGGTTAGAAACATTATTTTGTGACACACAAGAAAACACAAATGCAGTTGGAAGGAATTCCAGAAGTCACTGATGTTCCGTCCGGAAAAACACGAGGTAGACCGGGTTCCAACAGCAAGTCTTTATTTCAAGTACAGTTGCAAAACGGAACATTGGCTCAAGCCACGACAGCCCTTTTATATGTTTCTGTCTGCCAGCTTGTAGCCAATGACAAGCATTTGGTTTTGCCGCCCCTTCGTGGATTGGTTCCTATTGAACCAATCCCCTTTTAGGTTTTGTTAACCAATCAGAATGAAGTATTAGGAGTCTACTATTATTTATACAGAACACCCCTCCCCTCTTAGTTCAGTCCTACGTAGTGATGTAGTCGCGCAGGTAGGTGGGGCTTCTTTTGATTCGACTGGACTTGCGCAGTTCATTTCTGTTGGAGACTTCGACCGGTTCGGATGGGGTTGCTGTTTCTCCAGTCTTTCTCCATGGAACCGTCTGGAAGGGTGAGTCAGCCATTTTACTGCCGCCTGAGTTTCTTAGGACGGCGGTTTTGCCGCTCCCTCCCGTTTCCTCCGGGCAGGTCGAGCTGGCCTGGCTGGCCCCTTCGAATGGGCTCTTCTCACAACTTTCTTCAAACAGTGAGTCTTTTATTTGCTCTTTTTGATTGTTATTGTTTTTGGAGTTTAATTTAAACGGTTCTTTATTGATTTCTCGCATTTCCCCCTCCTCTTTGGTTTGAATTTCGTCGTGTTTTTCTATGTTTCGGGAGCGAAGCTGGTCTGTGTGCCGCTTCCATTCCCTGCCGTCGTCTACCGTTAGTCGGTAGGATTTGGGGCCTGTTATTTGTGTAATTTGTCCGGGTAGCCATAATGGGTCCCCAGTAAAATTTTTAGCATAAACTAAGTCGCCTATTGCAAAGGTCCTGCATCGAATGAAGGAGACGGGGGGGTTTTCTGGTGTGAAATTTGGGTGCAATCTGTCTAAATGCGACCTTAGTTTCCTTCCCATCAGTAATTCTGCTGGGGTTTTGTTGGTTGTAGTACTGGGTGTGATATGTTGGAGGGTGAGTAATCGATTTATTTTATTTTGGACATCCCCAGTGTCCATTTTTTCTAAACCCTCCTTGGTAAACCTGACCATTCTCTCTGCCCTACTGTTTGCAGCCGGGTGGGCCGGCGCAGTTAGGGCATGTCTTATACCTAGGGAGGCTAGGTATTGCTCGAATTGGAGACTGGTTAATTGTGGCCCGTTATCGGACACTAGGATGTCCGGTAGGCCATGGGTTGCAAAGAGTTTGTCAAGTTGTTTTATAACGGTTTCTGTTGTTGTAGATGGCATAATTTTTACCTCCAGCCAATTAGAGTATGCATCCACGACAATCAGAAACGTATGCCCCTTGGTAGGACCTGCAAAATCAATGTGGATTCGTGACCAGGGGCCTCTTGGGGTTTCCCAGTCTCTTATGGGTGATTTTAGCGGGGACGGCCTGATTCTTTGGCATTTATTGCATAAGTTTACCCAGTAAACATAGCTTTTAGCAAGACTTTTCATTTTAACTATTCCTGGGTGGCCTTCGTGAAGCATCACCCCACAATAAGCAACCTTTTTGGATTGAGAGTTCAGTTTGTCTGGCCCGGAAAGGTTTAAAGTTCTCAGTTTTTTGGTTTTCCGGCCAGCCTTTACCTACCCAGTTAAGTACGCAGGCAGTCAATGGGTCTTTTAATGTCTCTGGTGACAACATTCGCAGATATGGGTAGATCGGGGCAAGTCTCTATTTGTAATACTGTCATCGTTGGTGCCAGGTCTTCCTCTGTTGATGGCAATGGTGCTCTGCTCAAAGCGTCTGCATGGGAAATTTGTTTCCCTGGACGATGTGTCAGAGTATAGGAATAGGCTGCCAGGAACTCTGACCATCTAGTCATTCGTGGGGACAGAATATTCGGTGTAGCTTTGTTTCCCGCCAAAATTCCTAGTAGCGGTTTGTGATCTGTTACGATTTGAAAAGTTCTTCCATATAGGTACTCGTGGAAACGTTTCACTCCGGCGACAATTGCTAGAGCTTTTCTGTCCAACTGGCTGTAATTACGTTCAGCTTTGGACAGGGTCTTAGAATAGTATGCGATGGGTGCCTCTCTCCCATCAGGCAATTGGTGGCTCAGGATGGCACCGACTCCGAATGGCGAGGCGTCGCAGGGCACCGTCAATGGCAGTGTATTGCTAAACTGGATAAGAATGGTGTTTGATGTTAATAAGTCTTTTATTCCTTGGAAAGCTTTTTTTTCTCTAAGCCCCCATGTCCAAATTGTTTTCTTGTCCAGTAATCGATGCAATGGTTCCGCTATTGTGGCTTTTTGGGGTAGAAACACATTATAAAAGTTTATCAGTCCCAAAAATGCCTGCAGCTCAGTTTTATTCTTTGGTTCTGGTACGTCTTTTATAGCTCTTACTTTTTTTTCGGTGGGGTGTATACCCTCTCCATCAATTACATATCCTAAAAACTCGACGCAATCAGTCATTAGGCAGCACTTTTCTTTCTTTACTTTAAGGCCAGATTCTCTGAATTTATTTAGGACCTCTTTGAGACTTTTCTTTAGTTGTGTTGAATCTTTGGCTGAAATTAGGACATCGTCAAAGTATGGCATGACCCCTCTTATGCCATTTAACAGGCGTTCCATGAGGCTCTGGAAAATGCCTGGGGCTACGCTTACTCCAAATTGGAGTCTGTTATATTTGAATGCCCCTTTGTGAGTCACTATTGTTTGTGCTTCCGCCGTTAAGGGGTCCACTGGGAGCTGTTGGTACGCCTGTGCCAGGTCTAGTTTGGCGAAAACCTTTCCTCCCCCAAGAGAGTGCAGTAGGTGTTGCACAACTGGCACCGGGTACGTGCTCTGTTGCAATGCATGGTTCAGGGTAGCCTTGTAGTCGCCACAGATTTGAACCGTCCCGTCTGGCTTAATTGGTGTCAAAATTGGTGATTCCCATTTAGCGTGGTCAACCGGTTCTAAAACCCCTTGATCTATCAATTTATTTAGTTGTTCCTCTATTTTTTCTTTTAAAGCAAAAGGAACCCGTCTGGCCTTTAGTCATCTAGGGGTTATCTGTGGGTCTAGACTAAACGAAATGGGGGTTCCCCGATACCTGCCTAGGGAGCCATCGAAGACGTCCTGGAATTCTCGGATCAGGTCTTCTTCCCAGTAAGTTGCAGCCACCCGGTCTACTCCGGTCATCCCGATGCCCAATGGTGCGAACCATTCGATACCCAGGAGGCTTGGTCGATCTCAGTCGACTATTGTTAATGGTAGTACTGTGACATGTTGCCTGTAAGCGATTCGAAAATGTCCCAGGCCGATTACAGGAATTCGATTTCCCTGATAATCTTTGAGGGTTAGTTTTTGTCTCTGGAGTTCCTTAATTTTGATGTCAGGAATTAGTTTTTTGAAGGTGTCCCACGACACCATGGATAGGAACGATCCAGAATCAACTTCCATCTCGCAGGGGCTGTCTTTGATTTTTACAACTATTTTTACTTTCTTCCCGCTTTCCGTCTGAGTGCTTCCGATAGTGAAAGTTTGGTATGCTTTCTCCCGGTTAGTGGCTTGCCTGTTTCACTTCCACTTTCTCTTGGAGAGTCTTGGCTCAGGTTTTGCTGGGGAGTCGTTTCGTCTCTTTGGGCTGTAATTCTTTTTGTTTCTGCAGACTTTCTCGATATGCCCCCTTTTCTTGCATGCTCTGCAAATGGCATCGAGGAATCTGCAATCGGCTCGGGGATGGTTTCCCCTGCAGCCAGCACATTCCCGCCGATTTCTATTTTCACGCCCTTTCTTGTTAGCGTATAGGCGGTGGATTTCGTCGTCTTCCTCCCTGGATTCTGACGTCTCTTTGAGTTCTTCGTAATGAATGGTTGTGGGAGGTTGTTTTTTTCCTCTGGCCGGGCTTTTTTCATCGTTACTTGCATTCATTTGTTTCATCTTATCTGCCGATTTTTTGGCGGCTTCAGTAGCTGAGGCTTCTGCAATAGCTTCGGCTACTGATATGTTGGGTTTGTTCAATAGCTTGCTCTGTATGGTTGAGTCTCTTAACCCCAATATCACTCGATCCCGCATCGCTTCATCTAAGTTAAGAAACTCGCACGCTCCCCCTATTTGGCGTAGTGCGGCTACAAAATCAGCAATGGTTTCGCCTTCTTTCTAGTCTCTCCGATAAAACTCGTGTCGCTTTATCAGGTTTGACACCACTGGTGCATAGTGGGCTTTTAATGTTCTTTGGAGCTTGGTCCACGTCAGTTGTTTGACATCTCGGGGCTTTGCCAAAGCCTTGGCCATTTTAAAAATCGCGGGGCCACAGTGTGTCAAGAAGATGCTCTTTTCCATTGGTCTGAGATTTCCTCCATCTCGTTGCTCTCTAGGTACATCTGGAAACGGTCTACGTAAGATTCCCAATCTTCTTCATTGGGGTTGAAGGGTGCGGGCGGTGCATTGTTTCCGGCCATTTCTCTTTGTCTGGCTTGTCTGTCACCGCGTGCTCCGTCTCGCGTTTAGGACGATCCCACCCTCGTCGCCGGTGTTCCGTCTGGAAAAACGCGAGGTAGACCGGGTTCCAACAACAAGTCTTTATTTCAAGTATAGTTGCAAAACGGAACATTGGCTCAAGCCGCGACAGCCCTTTTATATGTTTCTGTCTGCCGGCTTGTAGCCAATGACAAGCATTTGGTTTTGCCGCCCTTGGGTGGCTTCGTGGATTGGTTCCTATTGAACCAATCCCCTTTTAGGTTTTGTTAACCAATCGGAATGAAGTATTTGGAGTCTACTATTATTTATACAGAACAACTGACTTTATGCTGTGGTTACATTATTTATCACTACATTATATATAAAAAAATGTACATAAAAGTTTTTTTCTTTCTATTTCTCCCTTTTGTTTTGAACAACCAATATACACAATGGCACATTTGGACTTCTCTCCGTGAATCAATGTGTTTCCTATTTAAGAGGTTGCCATACTTATGCCAATGTGATATTTCAGTTTTTTTCTTTTTAATAAATTTCTAAATTTCTAAAATTCTGTTTTCACTCTGTCATTATGGTGTACTGAGTGTAGATTAATAAGAAAAAAATGAATTTCAACAACTGTAGAATCAGGCTGCAGCATAACAAAATTGACAAAAGTGAAGGGGGTTTGAATACTTTCTTAATGCACTGTATACCGTATTTCAAGACCCCAGGAAAACTGTTAACAGAGTTAACTCTCAAGTTAATGACTATTTGTTCAATGATCATTTAAAATTATTACAATGCTGAATAAGGACACTTATGGCTAGTCCTTGAAGGGCTATTACCCTTGCAGCTGTTGTTGCAGTGAGATTGCAGTAGACAATGTCCTCATTGTCACATGATCACAATTTGGACACTTAGCAATTAGCTCTCAATTACAACAGTTGCAGCATCCTCTGAACACATTTGTAACTTGCACTGTTATCTTCCAACAAGCAAAGTAAATGGAGAAACTGGCAGGAGATTGCAAATGTCAATCACATGATCCTGTACCCAATGATCACATGATCCCTGTACCCCATGGACAATGTGCTTAACAACCATCACCACTGGAATTGCTGCCATTAAGTTCAGCATGGTCACATGACTTCGCATTTAATGACCTTATTGTTTAGTGACAGAGTTCACAGTTCCAATTACATTTATTAGCCAAGGACTACCTTCATTATCGGGAACTGAACTATTTTCAGGTTGAAGTATAAAATATCCCAAAAAGTTATTGGATTAATTAAAAAGAACTGAGCTCACAGAGGAATGGAATAAGATTGTCATAAACAAGTGAGTAAGTTTTTGTGGGTACTTACATGTATGGTATTCAACTTTGTTTGGGTATTTTCCCATGTCATTATAGTTGTGTTTTTAAAGTTGTAGGTACAACTTTAAAAGCACAACTATAATGACGTAGGAAAACACCCGAACAAAGCTGAATACCATATATATATATATATATGTATGTATGTATGTATGTATGTATGTATACCATATGTATATTTATACCATACACACACACACACACACACACACATATATGTATGCCATTTCTTTAACTGAATGGATTTCCTTCTAGACAAAATATCAGAAGATATCAGAACCTGATAATCATTCTCAAAATTTAAAAGTTCATTTTCACTAATTAGAAAAAAAGGACTGCTGTGAACAGCTGGCTAGGAAGTGACATTCAAGCTAAGCTCCTTTCCGAATTATATAAGTACAGGTGACCTTTAAAATAATTGTATTCTCAGTGGCTGTAGTTGATTCTGAGTTATAAATTTATAGATCAGAAAGAAGACAACTTCGCAGTCCGTGGAACAATGTCACATTTTTGTGTGGCTGTAATATTCCATATATATCATTTTGGGATTTTTTCTATTTTAACTGAGTTAAGTATATTTTAAAGTTGGTGTTTATTCTACAATCCCACTCCCTTATAATAAATATTTTAGAAGTCTTGCTGAATCTTTCAGTTTTAAGTTTTGATCTTGTGCTGTTATATTATTGCTAATAAGTTTTATGTGCTCTGTGTGTATGCATGCATGCATATGCTATCTATAAATACCCTCTGATGGATCCCAACATAAACTGTCTCAATGATCATCTGAGAACATGTCTACTGTATTAACCTGAGGGCTTCCATTCAGTGGTGGAATTCAAATTTTTTTTACTACCGGTTTTGTGGATGTGACTTGGTGGGCATGGTATGTTTTGGTGGGTGTGGTGGTTTGGTGGCATGGCAAGGAAAGGATACTGTAAAATCTCCATTCCCTCCCCATCCCACTAATCTGCTTTCCAGCTCCGTTCTCCTGTTCAGGGCAACAAAAGACCCAGCTGATCAACTGGGATTCAGGAGGCAGAGAATAGATGGGGGCAAAGCCAGTCAGAGATGGTATTTGCCGGTTCTCCAAACTACTCAAAATTTCCACTACCGATTCTCCAGAACCGGTCAGAACCTTCTGAATACCATCTCTGCTGCCATTCCAAATACTGTGTATATTGACGCAAAAGACTTAGCAATTACGCTATCATATACAATCTGTCACACTCCAGATGTTACTGAATTGTAAGTTCCAGAAGTCCCAGACATCTGGATGCTGTAATTCAACATCACCAGAGCTTCTTCCAAGGGGAAGATATTGCCTAACAACCACGATGGCTCTCCATATTCAATGTAACTGCATCTCAACAGAGGACCTAACAGAGTCTGCAATCTAGATATCAAAATGTGAAGACTTTTCTTTTGATGGCTGACAGAAAAGCAGATGTTTCTGTTATCCCACAGCATAGGAAAGAACTGGTAATCTTTGCCTGTTGTCACTCATATCCAGAAATGATGAAAAGAGGAAAGGAGAATGTACAGAGAACTCCAAAGGTTGCTACTTACAAAAGCTTCTGGATATGATGAATTTATTAGATAGTACACATAGCAGCAAACATTTATCATAATTGAAAAACTTTTTCAAACATCTTCGGGTATTATCCCACGTCATTGTGGTGCTTTCAAAGTTGTAGCAATGTTTCAGCAGAATCTCATCTGCCATCATCAGGCTTCTGTATGGAGTTTGTATGTGGGTCAGGGTCTCACAGCCGTTGGTTTTAAATTTGAGGCTAGCCTATCCTGATTGGTTGGGAGTCTTGGTCTGTGTTTATTGGACTTGGAATTTGTTTGATTGGTGTTTCTGGTTTCTTCTGTCTGTTTTGTGGCTTTGATTGGCTGGCAACACTCTATTCCTGTATTGGAGGCTTTCAGTGCAGCTTGGCTTCGTGTGAAAGGACGGCTGTTATCTATTAGGAAGCTAGGTTTCATCTGGGTGCCTGGTGGGGGGGGGTGTTTGAGGCATCAGAGGGAGTCTGTTTGTGCCCAGGTGTTTGCCTGGCTTGTGGTGTGGAGATCTTTCTATTTGAGAGTGCAGGCTCTGTACAGAAGCCTGAGGATGGCAGATGAGATTCTGCTGAAACGTTGCTACAACTTTAACAGAACTACAATGATGTGGAATAATACCCGAAGGAAGCTAAACAGCATATATATATATATATATTCTGCACAACTTGCAGAACCAAGAGGCATAGAGGAAAGATATGTATTTGTATGCAAAATAAGAAAGCAGAATTAGATAAAAACAGAGGGAAAAAGTCATTTAGCTAACACTGAATATAAAGCTGTTCTGAAGAGAATCTAGAACCACTACCTGTATGTATTATAAATATTTAAATGAATAAAGCTACAAATAAAGGTATGACCTGAGTAGAGCAATGTCGAAAATACGTTATCCGAAATATACCGGCAGGTTCCAAATTTTTTTTTGAATAGATCGTTCTATTGTTTGTGGCTGCATGCAATACAGTAAAATGAGTACAATTGCTGCTTCCCTTGAATGTAGTGGAATTTGTCTTCAGATATATAAGTAGAGGATTTTTAAACTGGAGTCCAATTTAAAAATAGCTTCATTATATGTAACTCATTAGATGATACCCAATTATATATCTCCAACCTTAGCCAGACAGATGATGCTGTGGCTGTGCTGGTTTAGTGAATGTAGGCTGCAAGGGTTTGGAACTCTGGATGGAGAAGAACCAGGTTTGATTCAGCTCTGGAAAGACAGAGTTAAATTCTTGGCCCTCCAAGGCCTTCATCTTTGGATGGGATGGACTGGATGCCTGTGCAATTTGTGAGTCTTCCTGGGAGGGCTCCTGCTCAAGAAGCAGGTGGCAGCTGTGATTAGGAAAGCCTTTGAACAGACTCTTCCAGTGTGCCAATTATATCCTTTCCTGGACTGGAAGGCCTTGTATACAGTCACTCATGCCTTGGTTACCTCTCATTTGGATTACTGCAATGAGCTATACATAGGGCTACCCTTGAAGGCCATTTAAAAGTTTCAACTGGGCCAGAATGTGGCCCTTGTGTTATGATGGGTCCCCCTAGGTTTACCTGTGTAACACCTTTATTGCATGAGTAGCACTGGGTTCCAGTTTCTTTCTGGGTGCAATTCAAGGTGCAGATTATCACTTTTGAAGCCCTATATGGCATAGAGCCAGGTTTTCTACAGGACTGCCTTTCCCTTAGGACTTTTAGTCAGATAGGGTAGATAGGGTAGTCACACACCTCGTCCCTTCCCTTAAATATTATGACCTTATGTGAGGCAGGAAGTGTACCTTTTCCATAGGATACCCTGCTCTATGAATCCCTTTCCCCTTGAGGTTCAGCAGGTCTTTAGCCTCCTGGCCTTCTGTGAAGCTTTGAACACCTGCCTTTTCTCCCAAGCACTGGTACAGGAATGAGATTTTGAAAACTGGATTTGGCACTATGTATTTTGTTTTTAATGTTTATGGTTTTAACACTTTTAATATAGTTTTTTATGTTTTAATTCTTAATTGGGAACTGTGCAAAGTTTGGTATCAGACAGATGGCCTATAAATGTTTTAAATAAATAAATAATCTTTATAAGCAGAGTTATATTGTATTTTCACACAAACATAAATTAAAATGAATTTTTGAAGAGTTCTTGTATAAGATGTTTCATTTGAATGG
Source organism: Laticauda colubrina (assembly GCA_015471245.1). Lineage (NCBI taxonomy): Eukaryota > Metazoa > Chordata > Lepidosauria > Squamata > Elapidae > Laticauda > Laticauda colubrina. Next base: position 9,200,947 of record BLBF01000037.1, read on the forward strand.
TTTCTCCCCTCCCTCTACTCAGTCATGTCTAATTTTTGGAGACAAACTTTAATACAGTCTTGTTGACTTTTTTTAACAAATACTTTTCATATAATAATAGTTTATTAAAATTCTATGGCACCCAATTCCCAATGACTCTGAATGGTTTACAATGGTTGAACCATTTAAAAACAAAGAACAATACAAAAACAGCCCAAGACAAAAGAATAACACTTGGCAAACAAAGTATATTTGAAGGGGCTCGCAGGAGAGGAAAAGGGAATTTTTATTCCTATTTTGTTCCTGTCTTAAACATTTTAGGGATTTTATTTTTCAAATGTGTAAATGATATAAATGATGTAAATGATATAATGTAAATGATATAAAGCAGTAATAAATTGTGCAAACCCAATGCCATCATAAAATCCATCAGTCAATTTTGATGGGTTCAAATACTGTCTGGTGAGGGTTGTCCTCACCCCTTTCCGATGAGGTCTGTAGTAGATGTGCATAAGCAGACCAACGGCAGGGGTGGGATTCTACCAGTTTGTACCTGTTCGCTAGAACCGGTTGTTAACCTTCTAAGCAGTTTGGAGAACCGATTGTTAGAAGAAATTACTCGCCTAATCCTGTAAGGAAGGCAGAAAGGAAACATTCTGGTGTTGCTTACAGAAACTGCCTCTCCATTAACCCTTATTACATTCTTGGCAGGATTAGACTTCCTGTCTCAGGAATGTCTCTGGAGTTTTTTTTCCTTCCTTTGCTTGTACTTTGCTCGTGTGGAGTGACCATTCAAAGTTACAATGGCACTGAAAAAGGTGACTTATGACCATTTTTCACACTTAGAACTGTTGCAGCATCCCCACAGTCATGAGAGGCCAGGCAAGGAGATGCGTGCCACGATGTGAGTGATATTGAGTTGGCCACATCCAGTCAATAACATGACCACCAAGCCATGTCCACCCAGTCACATGATGACCAAGCCACGCCCACCACCTAAGCCACACCCACAGAAACGGTTGTTAAAAATTTGAATCCCACCCCAACAGCCTACTGTCCCTCTCCTAATGTTTCTTTTTCTTCATATCCATTTCATGTATTCATAATCATGTTTATACTTATACCTGTTATCTACTACTTGCTTGACAAAAATTAATTAATTAATTAATTAAATATAAGTGAGGATGAACAATCTTTTCAAGGCAATTGCCATCAGCATTCCTCTTGTAACATTACAGTGACATTTTCTGTGTCTATTCAACTTTAACTGCAGATATTTGTAATTGATTTCTTAGAAGAAAGATGAAGATTGTTTATATTTGCAGCAAAATTTCTGTCTCATTGAAAGTAATGCAATACAGTTGGGATGACATCTGGATACTACTGCAGCTATAATTTGCCTGAATTGGCTGGATTATGGTAAATGAAAGCTGGCCTAGTTGTTGTGCCAAATGTGATGGTCTTTCTACCTCCAAACAATCTGGATGCAGTTTTCTTCCTCTCCTGAAGTTTTTTAGAGAGGTTAAGCCTCTTTTGTCCTTTCTGTTCTCCTCTGAGTCTATTTATTTCCCAGTATTGTTCTTTTGTCTTGTGCTGCTTTTGTATTGTTTTTTTCTTTTTAAATGTTTCAACAACTGTAAACCATCCAGAGTCATTGGGAAATGGGTGTCATATAATTTTAATAAATTATTATTATATGAAAAATATCTCATAATACAAGTCAACAAGGCTGTATTAAAATTTGTGGAATCATATATAACTGCTATAGAAGTTATTGGTGAAATTATTTAGTAGCAGCATAGTGACTAAGAAACGAACAGATTTATTTTACTATGAATTGATGATTTATTTACTATATGAGTTAATATGTCACTTATTTCTATAGATCTAGATATAGATATGAAAACCAGAAAATATATAAAATGAAACAGAGCAAATATCTCTAACTACAGCAATTGCTTTATTGCACCACAAACTAAGCCAGGATTTTGTGATGAGATTAATTACTAATGACTTTATAAATGATACTATAGGCAAATAATTAATGAATGCATTGATTTTAATTCCTGGAAACTTCCTGGACAACTTCTTGCAGTTTTCTTGATGAGGTTCTTCATAAGTAATTTGCTACTTCTTAGAGCAGTGAGAGAGTCACTAGTTGTCTAGTCACCCAGTTGGGTTATATGTCTAAGGCTGGATTAGTTTATATTCTCCCAATCTCTACCCTGAACCTCAATCACTATTCCAAAGTCATACTATGAAATTAGAGAATTCTGAATCACTTTTTAGATGCTATATTAATTACTAATACATTAGTGATGCTGTGGAAGAACAGTTTAGATATAGTGAGTAAATTCCTTTGAACACAGTAAGATTCCCTTCCCAGTTAATATGGTTGATGATTTCATTTATTTATTGCACTGAAATTAATTATTCATGAAATTATTACTTATTATTCAATTATTCATAATTATTCATTAATTATTCTTACAAGAACTACTGTGGTGTTAGAGTACAGTACTGCAGGCTACCTCTGCTGGCTGCCAGCTGACTGCAATTTGGCAGTTCAGATCTCACCAGGCTCAAAGTTGACTGAGCTATCTATTCTTCCAAGGTTGGTAAAATGAGGACCCAAATTTTGGGGGGCAATATGCTCATTCTGTAAACCATTTGGAGAGACTGCAAAGCACTGTAAAGTGGTGTACAGATCCAAGTGCTATTGCTATTACTGGTTTAAAATTTTTGGGAGTCTGTTCCACAAGGAAACTAATATTAATGTATTAATCAGTATTAAACTGGTGGGGGGGATAATATATGTATATGTTGGTTTTTGTTTTTAATGCACTTTTTACAATGTCTTATTTGCTTTTTTGTTTTTGTTTTGTTTTCTTTTTAATTTTTTTGGAGTTTTGCATTTTAACTTTTTTCAAATAAAATAAAAATAGATAAAGAAAAGATATATATCTGCCAATGGAAATTTACACCAGTTTAGTTTAGTGCTTAAGGCACCAAGCTGGAAACTAGGAGACCTTATGTTCTAGTACTGCTTAGATATGAAAAGCAGCTGGGTGACTTTGGGCCAGTCACTCTCTTTCAGCCCAACCCAACCCAACTCACAAGGCTGTTGTGGAGAAAATAGGAGAAGGAATTAATGTTTTATATGTTTATACTCTTTCCGAGCCTTTGAACTCATGCTGGAGCCGATCCTCGGAACTTCTCTCTCACCAGAATGTGTAGGATGGGCTCCAGAATGAGTCCGAAATCTTGGAAGACTAAACCTCTGATCTTGGTGATTGATCCAGATTGGATTTTGCACATCTAAATCTAAACTAAAGAGTGGAACAAAAGCAAACAAAAGATAAAATGATAAAATTAAGATAAAAGAATAAAAGAATTTCCTTTTGATAACAAAACAATAATTGTAACTGAATATTGGATGCTCCACAGTCGCAAAGTATTAAGCCAATCAAAATAGTTTCTTATTTATTTTATTCAATATTTACTTATATTATTAGACAGAGATACCTCTGGACATCAAAATGACAGCTTGTTAGAATTATGAAAACAGATACCATCTACATATCCCATATCCCATCTACAGTAATTAGTCTGAGATAATAGCAACATCTTATATTTTCTTGAAGTTAAATCAGTTAGAGCAGGCGTGTCAAACTCAATTTCATTGAGGGTCGCATCAGGGTTGAACACAATCCTGATGCGGCCCTCAATGAAATTGGGGGGCTGGGTGAGTGGGCCAGCTCGACATCACTCATCGAGGCTCATTTTTCAGTCATGACAGCCTCCTGCAACCCTCTGCCAGCAAAAATGGAGCCTGAGGAGGTTGCACCTGAGCTCCATTTTCGCTGACAGAGACACCACAGGCCAGTCCTTCATTGTTTCCAGATTGGCAGTGGGCCATTTCTAAGCACGCTGCAGGCTAGATTTGCCCTGTGAGCCTTGAGTTTGACACCTCTGAATTAGAGTAAAAATCAAGCAAAAGAACACACATTTTCTGTATTGCATCGAAGAATCCTGGGCCCACTAACCATAAGGTGCTGATTAGTGCTAGAGAAAGAAACTGGAAACAAGACAAAACCCAATAATGCACAAATTTGCTATCCTGAATAGCATGATCTTTTTTTAACAAAAATTAACTACTGGAAAATAAATAAAGCAGGAATCCCAGCAACAATAAAGAATAGAATAGAAACAAAATCCTCATAAGACACTTTTTCTTTCCTTTGCCTAATAAATATCTCATAATCCACAAACATTCATGGAAATTCTACAGCATCAAATGATAGAATGTATAAACCTTATTGAATTTTGTTTTGGTGCAAAGGTATTGCTGTTAGATTCTTGATTCTTTCCAATCAATAGTAAGAAAACGAGGAAGCAAGGATGGAAACACATTGGAATAGTGCCATTTTTAGAATACAGGAGTGATGAGACATACCTCACCACTAAGAGTAATTCAAATCAGTCATAAGAATCAATTAAGTTGATAAATGACCTAAGCATTAACATCCTAATTGCAAAATGTACATATGAATCTTATTTTTATCTGCACAATTTCTGTAATAAATTATTCATTCTCACATTAAGCCCCTGTCACACTGCACCAACGGATGAAAAGAGGATGTAAAACGGAGGAAAACACTTGTCATCCGTTGGTTAACGCGATGTATCTGTTCTGTACTCACTGCCTCCGTTTTGCATCCTCTCTATCTGTCCAGCATCCGTTTATTGATGTTTCATCCGCTCAGAAAGTTTTGAACTGCTCAAAACTTTTGAGCGGAAAATGTATCCAATGCGTCCGTTCTGCATCCGTTCTGCATCCGCTAGGCATCCGTTCTGCATCTGTTATGCATTCGCTATATCCGCTAGGCATCCGCTGCACATCCACACAATTCCATCCGCTCCAGTGGTAAACGGGAGCAGGAAGGAAATGGAACGGACCCAGAACGGATGCAGAACGGATGCCTAGCGGATGCAGCACAGAAAAAAAGCATTTAAAACGGAAAAAACATTCGCAGAGGGGACCTATCTCAGATATTAAGGATGTCTAGAGGACGCCTAGAGGATGCAAAAGGACACCTAGGGGAAAACCTATACTGCCTATAAAAAGGGGGAGCAACTCACCTGCATCTCACTTTCAGGCCAGCAGCCCAGCTGTGCAGACCTCTGCAGCCTTCATCTGCCTCTTCCTCTTCCACAGCATCCAGTCATGTCCACCGTGGATCATAACAAAGTCCTTTTGGCAGCCACCATTGTTCTGCAGCAGTGCGAAGCCATCTACAGGCTCTGTGAACTCTACTACGGGAAGAAAAAGAGGCAGCCAAGAAGCGTCTGGGTACGAAGATGGATCACCAGTAGAGCAGAGGATGGACTGTACAACAAGCTGATGGTGGAGCTCAGGAACGAAGACACTTCTGCATTCCAGAACTTCATGAGGATACCTCCAGCCACGTTTGACGAAGTTGTGCAGCGGCTGACACCCAGGTTGACCAAGGCAAACACCAACTTCCGGCCCAGCCTGGAACCTGGGCTCAAGGTGGCACTCACTCTGCGCCACCTGGCCTCAGGGACCACCTACAGGAGGATGCAGTACAGCTGGAGGGTGCCACACAACACCACCAGCATTGTGGTCAGAGAAGTGGTGCAGGCCATCATCGAAGAATACCTGGAGGAGCTCCTCCAGTGCCCCTCCACTGAAGAAGGATGGAAGAAAGTTGCAGAGCAGTGGTATCAGAAGTGGAATTTCCCCCACACCGTTAGAGCCATAGATGGCAAGCACGTAGCCTGCAAAGCACCAGCCAAGTCGGGGTCCACTTATTTCAACTACAAGGGCTTCTTCAGCATCGTCCTCTTCGCCATGGTCGATGCTGACTACAAGTTCATGTACATCGATGCTTCAGGCAACGGGTCAGCTTCAGATGCCCAGGTATACAATGCCACTGACCTCAAGGAGGGGCTGGAATGCAACCTCATCGTGGGCTTCCCAGATCCAGACCCACTACCCAATGACACACAAGATGTGCCCTACTTCATCATGGGGATGATGCCTTCTCCCTCAGAACCTACCTGATGAAGCCTTACACCTCCAGACTCCTCACCCGTGGAGAGAGGATCTTCAACTACAGGCTGTCCAGGGCAAGGCGGGTGGTGGAGAACGCCTTTGGCATCCTGGCCAACAGGTTCCAGGTACTTCTCACCACCATGCAGCATCCCCCAGAGACTGTGAGGAACATCGTGGAAGCTTGCTGCATCCTGCATAATCTCATGCGCACCCGCTACCCAGTGTTGCAGAACAGGCTCGTGGACCGTCAACAAGGCAATGGGGACATGGAGCATGGGGAATGGAGGCAAGAGCAAAAACTGATAGATACTCAGGATGTGCAAGGCCCCAACAGAGCCTCACATGAAGGGAAGAAGCAGCGCAACCTCCTGAAACACTGGTGCAACTCCCCAGCTGGAGAGGTGGAGTGGCAAGACAGGATGATAGATGCTTAATGGATGCTTCCTTCAGCCTGTCTCATCACACTGATGAGATTGGGCCATGTATGTTGGGTGGCCCTACAATGAACAGGGCATTTAATAAAGAGTTGTGTTTATGTTGACATGTGTGGATCAATGCTTACATAGTTATTGATAATGAAGGGCCATAGGTGTGGCACCTGGGAGGGTGGACCATACAGTCCCACTATGCTTGCACTGAAGGTTTATCTATCCCCACAGCTATCTCAACCCATCCCACAGCTATCTTAACCCATCCCACAGGTATCCCTGCCCATCCCACAGC
>BLBF01000037.1:9212727-9226273 GCA_015471245.1 Laticauda colubrina
GCCCTACTTCATCATGGGGGATGACGCCTTCTCCCGCAGAACCTACCTCATGAAGCCATACACCTCCAGATGCCTCACTCGTGAAGAGAGGATCTTCAACTACAGGCTGTCCAGGGCAAGGCGGGTGGTGGAGAACGCCTTTGGCATCCTGGCCAACAGGTTCCAGGCACTTCTCACCACCATACAGCATTGCCCAGAGACCGTGAGGAGCATCGTGGAAGCTTGCTGCATCCTGCACAATCTCATGCGCACCCGCTACCCAGTCTTGCAGAACAGGCTCGTGGACCTCCAACAAGGCAATGGGGACATGGAGCCTGGGGAATGGAGGCAAGGACGAAACCTGATAGACACTGTGGATGTCAAAGGCCCCAACAGAGCTTCACGTGAAGGGAAGAAGCAGCGCAACCTCCTGAGACACTGGTGCAACTCCCCAGCTGGAGCAGTGGAGTGGCAAGACAGGATGGATGCTTAATGGATGCTTCCTTCAGCCTGTCTCATCACACAGATGAGATTGGACCATGTATGTTTGGTTGGCCTACAATGAACAGGGCGTTTAATAAAGAGTTGTATTTATGTTGACATGTGTGGATAATTATTACATTGTTATTGATAATGAAGGGCCATAGGTGTGGCAACTGGGAGGGTGGACCATCCAGTCCCACTATGCTTGCACTGGAGGTTTATCAATCCTACTGCTATCCTAACCCATCCCACAGCTATTACCCATTCCACAGGTATCCTAATCCATCCCAAAGCTATCCTTACCCATCCCACAAGCATGCAAAGGCTTAAACCATTTCTAACAGTTTCCAGCAAGACTTTATTAAAAAAAAGAAATGAAGCAAGTGTATGAATCAAAAATATACTTTATTAACAAGAAGCTATAAAACAGAAATGAGTCTCTGGCACTCCTCTTGGTTGCTCAGTCTCATGGGTAAAGGGTCCAGGTGCTGTGGAGGTGGCTGGTGCTGGAGTGCTTGTCATCAGCTCCTCCAGAAGCAGAAGCAGCAGAAGCGCCAGCCCCAGGAGAGCGAGCCCGTGCTGCAGAAGCCCCAGCAGAACCAGAGTGAGGGCCAGGGGGCGGGATGGTAGCCCTGTCCCTCTTGCCAGGGCTGGCAGCAGATGGCTGAGGCTTGCTGTGCTTCCGCATGGTTGTGGAGTTGCTGGCTGGCAGGGAGGCTGGCAGGAACCAAGGCTGGCAGAAAGGCTGGCAGCAAGGCTGGCAGGAAGGCTGGCAGGCAGACATGAACCAAGGCTGGCAGGAAGGCTGGCAGGCAGACATGAACCAAGGCTGGCAGGAAGGCTGGCAGGAAGGCAGGCAGCAAGGCTGGCAGGCAGACCGGCTGGCAGCAAGGCTTGCAGGCAGGCTGGCAGTAAGGCTGGCAGGGAGGCTGGCAGCAAGGCTGGCAGGGACGCTGGCAGCAAGGCTGGCAGGGAGGCTGGCAGCAAGGCTGGTAGCAAGGCTGGCAGCAAGGCTGGCAGGCAGACATGCAGGCAGGGCAGGCAAGGCAGTCGATGTGTCCGGCAGCAGGTCTTTCCTCTGAATGGCGACCTGCTCCCGAGCTGCTTCCGTTATATCCGCGGGGCTGATGCAATACATCCTCCCCGCATGCGCAATTAACGCCAGGCATCCATTAGGCTTCCGCTGTGCATCCGCTTCATCCGTTCAGCGTCCGCTCTGCTTCCGCTCTTTCCGTTCCGTGTCCGCTTTGCTGAGGCCCCCCAGAAGCCCTGCGGATGTGCCACCCACTCCCATCCGCTTCCATCCGCTGGGCTTCCATTCCACATCCACTTTGCATCCGCCCTGCGTCCCCCCCGTGTCCGTGTTATCTGCTCCGGTTATGCAAATTTTTGCCCCTTTTGAGAGCGGATAACAACAGATGGAACATTTTGCTTATCCGCTGTGTCCTTTTTGCATCCGTTGGCCAGTGTGACATGGGCTTAACATCATAAAAAACCATTAGTGACGACAAAGTTCAAATCAAGCTAAAGGCCTGGGAAAGCCATTGGAAGTTAGAAGCAATTATTTATTATTTATACTGGGTAAGGATTTCTATAACACAGGTCTTCAGGCAGTTTACAACCAAGAAAATAATAAAAACAGTTTTACCTAAGTCTTTCAACCATGTTACAAATCCTAATCAAAATTAAATAAAAATAAAATAGAATAAAATCATATTATTATAATAAAAGGTTAGGCCATTGACCATTCAGATTATACATAAAACAAACTACTTTTGGTGTCTCCCAGTCATGGGTCTCCATGGAAAGGCAGTTCCATAACAGGGCAGTTACTTAAAATATATATTTTTTGTCCCCTTAGGTTGAATGTTCAGGCAATAATATTCTGTTTGAAGGAAGATACCACCCTAGGGAGATATTTATACAATATAATGCATCCATTTCAGTTTATCAAAATAACTGTCCACAATGCCTCCCTCATTGCTGGGCAATATAGTAAAGCAATCAGGACAAAATTTAAATTGAAGCGGCAATATGGATGCAAGAACTGAGCAAGACCTCTTTGATTTCTAAGTCAATTGTTTTCTAATGATCCTGTCAATTGGAGTTTAGCTTCAAGAGGAATGAAATAGGAATTATAATTGTCCAAGAATTATAATAATACTTATCATTGTGTGTCTTTGGTTCAATGTCACTTAGACATGTGCCTTAAGTTTTCTTGGAGAGATTTCAGAAGTGATTTGCCTGCTTCCTGGGGCTGAGAGAGAATGATTGGCCCAAGCTGTCATCCAGCTGGCTTTGTGCCTAAGGCAAGACTGGAACTCACACTCTCCCATTTTCTAACCTGGTGCCTTACCTACTACACCAATCTGGTTCTCACTACTTCTTATAATGCCTACATCAAAGAAGTAGTCAATTCAAATTGACAAATCAAAACTTTCTGACCTAGGAACTCCAAAAAAGATATTTGACACTTGGCTTATAAGACAAATTCATCCTAAAGGTTATTACACAGAAAAATGCCAAGATCAGTTCTCTATTGTCCCAGAGTATATTGCAGAAAAGCAACTTCTTGTTGCATATTAATAGAAGAGACAGGAAAAGTGAAATGATCATCTGTGAGGAATGCTTTAATTTGAAGTTCTGCATTGGAAGTTCTGGGGATACGGTTCTTGTTCTAAGTAAATGTATGATTCTACCATTTTGAATAAACAACATATATGTTTGTCTTAAAGGCACAAAAATAAATATATTGACCACAATGAAGAAAAGTAAAAAGGATATGCCTATTTTACTGATTACACATTCAATATTCATGATACAAATACATATATATCTAGTTCTTTTCTTTTACTAAGGATAGTATTAACACTATGTTGGAAGATGTAATTTTACCTCCTCCTATGTTTAATATTTATCCCTAATCATTTCAATTGAATATATATTTTAGGATTTCAATTTTTTGGTTTTAATATTTTATGTTCCAAAGAAACAAAAATTGAGAAAACCCTAACTGATATTAAACATTCAGCTGAAGATCTGAAGCAAAAGTATTTTTCTAAAAATCTACAGAAGGAAACAATGAAAAAGTATACTGTTGTCTGATTATTCTCAAGCCTCTATTTTGGATGAGTGTCTGCTGAATGAGCTTTTACAGAGTACAATTATGTATATAAAATTATCTAATTTTGTGAACATTTGAATGTATTAATCTGAAGAGCAGACTGTAGAATTTTACTATGGTAAATCCAGTCCAGTCTGCTGCCTTGCTAGACTATTTTATTAAGGAAAGAAAATGACCAGATGTACTTGGTGAACTAACATCTACAGAATATGAAACTACATCCCAGGCAGATTTTCCATGTGACTCAGATCCATACTTAATTTATATACATCACAGAAGTTTCTTGGTAGATCAGGGTACCAGATATAATGGCAGTGCAACGTGAACCTGAGAAACTTGGGCTGTGCAAGTAGGACTTTCCAACTCATGGGAGTTTGATTGACACCACTTTGCATTATTAAAGCAGCCACACCTTTTGCAGGATTTATGTGCTGCTTTGGCAGCTGCTTCTAGATGTTTCTACATGTCTATGCATGCACAGCCAGTTTATTCCATTCCATTATCCAAAGATAGTAAGAAACAAAATAATAACACTCTGAAAAGATCCGTCCAATTAATTAGAAACACATTAAATAGTTTCAAAAGAGAACATAAATAAGTCATAGAGTGAAATCTCTACACAAACGACATCTATTATCTCTACTGCAATGAAGCATTGTATACTGAAATGGATCTTCAAATATGAAGCACCTCTTTCAAATGCTTTGCACAGTCCTATGAAACCTATCCCACATGTACTGAAACTTGTTTTGATTTCAAGCAATTGCAAAAGAATCAAGACATTCATTCATTCATTCCCCACCTTATTATTGTTATAAATAATTCAAGGTAGTTGGATTAGGAACATAACACACCTTCCTGCTCCTATTTTCCCCCCAACAACAGCCTAGTGAGGTAGATTGGGCTGACAGAGAGTGACTGGCCCAAAGTCACCCAGCCACTTTTACATACCTAAGATAGGACTAGAACTAACAGTCTCCTAGCTTCTAACCTGGTGCTTCAAGCAATGGACCAAACTGGTTCTTTGAAGTCTCAAGTGATTGCCTTCTAAAAGAAAATGTGTTCTTTCTGCTTGGCCTGTCAGTAGTATGGGCCACTCATTATCTCCTAAGTGTAGGAATGGAAGATATCATCCTCCTTCTACTCCCAGCTCACTGAAAACGCATCCCATACCCATATTCTCATTTTAGCATTATTCAAAACTGCTTGTTTTCTGATCTGAGCCCGTTAAAGCAGATAGACTTTAGCAATTCATTTCACTCTAGTAGCAGTCCCAATTCCAACTGGCTACAGGGCCTGACACACCCTTTTCTGTCCAGCGCTAGTCACTGTCATGGGCAGCCATTTTGATCTGATAACTGAATAACAGAATTGGAAGGGACCTTGGAGGTATTCTAGTCCAAACCCTACTCAAGCAGGAGACCCTATACCATTCCAGACAAGTGGTTGTCCAGTATCTTCTTAAAAGTCTCCAGTGATAATTCACAGACAACTTCTGGAGGCATGCTGTTCCACTGGTTAATTGTTTTCACTGTTAGGACATTTTTTCCTTAGTTCTAGTTTTTTCCTTAGTTTTTTCCTTGGTTCTCTCCTTGATTAGTTTCCATCCATTGCTTCTTGAACTGCCTTCAGGTACTCTGAAGAATAGATTGACCCTCCTTTTCTTTGTGGCAGCCCCTCAAATATTGGAACATTGCTATCATTCTTAGTTCTTCCTTTAACTAGATTAGGCATACCCAATTCCTTCAATTGTTCATCAAGTGTTTTAGCCTGATGTGTTTATATGATATATATTTTATATGAAGTAGCTTTCATACATTTCTATCTACATTCCCTTTGATTGGCAATTATTATTTTTTCATCACATTGAGATTGATCTAAGAATGACCCATTAAATCAATGAATTATCTTTAACTGTAGAAGCTCATGCTTCATTCAATTTTTAGGTATCCCAGTGGACACAACTTTCCATGCTTCTACTGCATACCCACTTCTTTCCAACCCCCAGTAAGCAAAATATTGTTTCCCTTTTCCCTTTTTCAGAAAACCTCTTTAAGCTGCAGTGTAGTAGCATTGCTACTTGCTTCTGTGATACTGAATTACTTATTCATCCTTGCTATAAAGTTTCCAAGGAACTGCAGAGCAATAGAGGAATAAAAGAACAATCTGTTTCCTATTGCTTTGATTACTGCAGTAGTAGAATAACGATGAAACCATAAGAGGGAAAAACACTGATATTAATCTCAGAAGAGATAATTGAGTCCTGGTAGTGAGGATGAAGATATCAAAGAAAAGGCATTATATCTCTTTTTTAAAAAAGCAGTAAACCAGATCTGGACAGAATTCAGCTAGCAAAACTTTGCTTTGCTGCACAGGTAGGAAAAACAAAAAGCTTGAAAATGACAAATTTGTAGTGGTGGTAGACCAGACTGAGCACCAGCCCATTGCTAACCCAATTGATATATCTAAAATTGAGTTAAGAAAATTCAGGAACATCATGGGAAATGAGATTGCAGGGCAGAATTGCCCTAAATATCCTGAAAGTACAAAGGTTTATAAGGGGCACAGTAATGTTTTAATGAAAAGATGTGTCTTTAAGAAAAAAAATATCTAGCCAAATGTAGTTCAAAAAATTAATACTTCTTTGCAGTAACTCAGGGTAAGCAACTTTTTAATGATCAACCACGCACTTCAAGTCCTGGCACCCAGGACACAATAGTTGGAATGGTTAGAAATATTTTAATTCTTTTCTGGATTTGAAAGATTAATCAGCAGTTTTTTGCTTCACAAATTAGATTACACTTATTTCAAGAATTATCACCTTTTTTGTTCCATGCTAGAAATATTACAAAATCATCACTCGTTTCTTAAGACTTTCTAATATTTTTAATTAGGTGCACAGAACACATGTTTAATATCTGATCTTTATCAGCTCAAACTGCAGCCAACAGGAACAATTTGATTTGGCAAGGGGAAAAAACCCAACTTGTTGAATTGTAGTAATGAAACATGGTAAAATAGGAGTATCCAAAAAGTGTCAAAATAGTGTGATTAAACCACTGCCTGTTTTTATGCACACCATTGCAGCTTCCATCTTCATATTTTGACAACATTCTTTGAGCACCCTTGGTGAAGTAGCAGATGATGGACTTACCTGAATAGGACCAATCAACAGCTTCTTCAAATTTTCGCTGTGGTCGAAAATAGCCAAGAATCAGTTCTAAAAAGAAACAAGCAACATAAAAAGTTAACATTAAACAGCAGAGAAGAATATTTTAAATATTATTAACATCAGTACATTTGCTCTCAATTTTAGTGACTTGGTGTAATTGCCTATGCAGGAGGCAGCATCTGGTTGACTAGGCCTAGGCCTAGGCCTGGAAGCTAAAATGTCTTGCCTGGAAGATTTCAAGAGGACATCTCTATGGGCTGCATTGGGAAATAGAGAAAATTCCTTGAGAGAAGAAAACCAGGGCAAAGCCATGTCTGTCTTGTAGCCAAGAAAAGTACATAGATATAACCCTAAATTCTCCAAGAGTCAATATCATATTGAAATTTAACGTTTCTTAAAAATAACTAATGCATATTCTATCCAAATACGTACATAATTTGTACTACTCTATAACAAACTTTCACTCAGTTTTTGTTTCCATTGTTTTCCACTCCATTCCATAGTCTCTACTTCTTAAATCAATGTAGCTTTCCAATATATCTATCTTTATATATTATATTTATAAATATATTATATTTATATATATTTATCAATATATCTATTTATTTATTTAGAAGATTTATATGGCTGTCCATTCACTCTCAGTGATTCCGGGTAGTTTACAAACATAAAAAACCCAATATAAAAGAAGAAAAACAATATCTACCCAACCCGGTGGCAACAAGCAATCAAATAAGCCCCTTGATGGGCTCCATCCCTCTCTGGATCCCACAGTCCTGTTGGCAGAACCAGATCTTCAGGGCTCTAAGAAAGAATATCAAATCTCTGTGGGGATGATATTCCAAAGGGAGGCAGTCACCACAGAGAAGGCCCTTCTTCTGGGTCCTGCCAATTGTACCTATTTAAGAGACGGGAGACACAGCATTCCCTGCCTTCCTGCTGTAGTGGGTCAGGTGGATGTAGCCAGGAAGAATGGTTTTTCAGATAACCTGGTTCCAACCCATCAAGGGCATTAATTTTATTTTTCAAAAAAGGAATAGAAATGCAACAGATAGCAATTATTTATTAGTATCAGTGTTGATTATATGAGATTTAATAAACTATGCCCATGCTTGCATGCTCTCCCTCATCTTCTCTCATACATCCTCTGAAGAATAGCTTGGGGTGAAAAACTTGCTTTGCGTTAGAGCAAAGTTCTTGGTCTTCTGGTTCCAGATGCCAGACAACCAGTGGTGGGATTCAATTTTTCTTACTACCAGTTCTGTGGGTGGGCTTGGTGGGCATGGCAGGGGAAGGATTCTGTAAAATCTCTGGTTCTCCGAACTACTCAAAATTTCTGCTACCAGTTCTCTAGAACTGGTCAGAATCTGCTGAATACCACCTCTGCAGATAACAACCCCCTCCCCAAAAAATTACCCACCATGAGATTCTATTTTCTTAGCTGGATAATAATTGAATAAAGTTAGAGCAAGGAAAGAACTGCGGTAAAATAGGCACGAAGGTTATAACATTAATTTTCACAGTCTTTCACTTGTTTGAATATTGTTCAACAATTCTTAGAATGTTTAGCAAGTTAATATAGTTTAAAACAAAATGTTAGTAAACTTTAGAAGAATTACAATAGCCATTTATTAAAAACCTTCTTAGTTGTATTGGTGCATATGAATAGTCATATAATTATATCACCGTTGTCCAAAATACTATGTACTTTTTAAAAAAACTTTCTATTACATAAAAAGAGGTACATTGTAAAAACATATATTAAACTGCATCAGGACAAATGAAGCAGAAAAACAAACGAAAGAAAATACATTCCAAATAAATGAAAAACAGTCTTAAATGCATCACCATCTTAAATTGTATTTAATTCTAAACATTGAGAAAAGACCATTAAGAGAATGGGAGAAAAGGTAAAATATATATCTGATTTTTGAAATGATATAACTTTCTTTGGTGTCATATTCAATTTCTGAACAGTAATCTAACTCAGGGCATATAGATTCATATTTCCTCTCCTTTAGCACAAAGTCAGACCAAAATCTGGGAACTGACAACATTTCTTAAGCCAGCCTTGACCATCTAGGACATAAATATTATTTCATGAGTACATAATCACCTTTTTGCAACAATGAAAGTTTTCATATATTGAAAATTCAAGATTCCTTGTGTGATGAAAAATCACATTCAAATTTTCTGCCCAATAATGCCCTGACATGTTTAACTACTTTTGAATGCTGGAAAACCAATTTCCTACTTTCCAAACAAAAAACTTTCCATTCATCTATAAAAGTGATGAAGTAAAATGGTGTCCAAAATGGTAGAAATGAACAACCAGCATCATGAGTATTGTCAAAACTTGTGTTCCTTCCATAAAAAAAGCAATATTTAATCTTACCAATCTTCTTGAAATATATAAGTAGAACCAATGTTACTTTATATTATCAATCAGTTTTCATACAAAATTAATACATACATACATAAATACATAAATACATATATACATACATAATACATACATACATATATTTCCATAAAAGTATGGATGTTTTTAACCATCTCATATCTTTTTCCATCTAGGTGATAATTTTGAAATATTCTATAATTATAGATAATATTGGGTATTATTCATAAACAATACTCTCTTGGCACAGTAATTCCAGATATTTAATAACTTTGGAACAATATATAAAACCTAATATTAACTCTGTGAGCTTTACAATTTTCTTGCCGATTGATAAGTGACTATCCAGTTTACTAAATATCTCATATATTTATTATACCAACATACCTAAAAATTATTAATGCTGATAGACAATCTTTTAAAAAATCACTTGCTAATTAGAAGCTTCTTATTCAGAAAACATTTTTTAAAGATTGGATAACCATTTGTCTGAAATGGAATAGGGTTTCCTGCCTAAGCAGTTTAGTTTAGTTTACTTTATTGTCATTGCACCTCGTAGAATGAAATCAAACACCATCTTTAGTGCACATCATGACCATGAAAATAAACACAAACACTCATCCTTCATACTCCACACATTGAACCGGAAACCGACTGTACCGTCTCCCAGATGATAATAGTTCAAAAAAAGGGTCCCCAGGATGAGATGGATCAAATGGGATTGGATTAGAAGACCTCCAAGGTCCGTTCCGTTCCATTCTATTCTAAATTTTGTGTATATTTTATGAAGCATATTAGGGGTTCCAAAACTAAATTACAAATTAAAGATGATAAAGACATTTTAGATGAGTTTCACACTGCACTTTAATTAATAGAGAAATAGTTTCACATGGCCTTTTAATTAATAGTGAAATAATCCCATTGATTATTAGTTATATGAGAAGGATATGATATGCCAAGAAATACATTCTGTAAAAAATTTTAAGCTTCTGCCACACATAATTGAAACTTGATTTGAAAAGAATTCTTATAATTCTAGAGGTATTCAGTCTATAGCTGTTATTTTTTCTGGTACATCTATAATAGTATACTATGATTGGCAAGTGAAGAAAAATAATCTGCCAACTACCTGTCAAAAAAATTCTACCAGAAAAGTTTGAGTCATTCATCTAATTAATTGCTATTTCTAAAAGATTAAGTTATACCTATAGACACTTATAGTTTATGAAGTAAATATGATTGAGTATTTAGTGATTTAATCAGTGTCCATCACCATTTTTTCTTGCATTTCTTTGTCCATCATTTTATCTGTGTTTTCTATTATCTGTTGCTTTTCTTAATTATTAAGCACCCATTAAAGTATGAATTGAAAAACTGTGAAATTCTAACTTAAAAACTCCTTAAGGATTTTCATGAAAAAGAAAATGATAATCCAATAAAACAAAAGTGTATAGTCTGTGCATATTCACAGACAAACATATATTTATCATCAGTTAATGAGTGTCAAATGATGCTGGTTCAATATTTAAACTATAACAATATTTCTTACAAACGTCTTCATTGTTTTAAATAAATAAAAACTGATGAACAAAGCAGGAGCAAAAGTAATTTAGAACGCACTTGACAAATACTGAATATATTACATAACTAAATAAGAAAAACTTGTTTACTACATGATGGATGATTATAATAAATTGAACAGGTTTGAATAGCATTCTTATTGTGTTATTTCTTAGTGAAATGCTTTGGAAGAATTAGCATATTGTCAAGAGAAATATGAAGAAAAATTTGCCTTTCAATTTATTTTAAAATTTATCTTATTTATTCTGGATCAGACTACAGATTTGTCTACTGTATTTTGTTTTAAGACTACCCAACACAATGCTTACAAGAGACCCACAAATAACAAATCCTGTTTATGTTCCCTAGCAACTAGCATTGAGAAGCATGAAATTTTTGATATTAATAATAAGTAACAACTGAGTTTTACTCTTCATGAAATACAAGTGTATACTTGTCTATTTTAACCCACTCCAGAAGATAGTAAATTGCTGAGAAGTTATCCTTACATCCACATTATACAATAAGAAAAATATGAGTGCTCGTATGTATTCATATCAATGGATTTATAAAATTATTTTTCAATTTAAATTAAGATTCATTGAACTGTCAAAGTGGAAATTTAAGAATTCACAGTGAAATCACAGCAACCAGCATTGCTGAGTTGGATAAAAACAATACTGAAATCAAGCTTGAAAATATACTTGAAGAATTGGAAAGTCATTGCTAAAAATGGGCTAAGTAGCCCAGAGTTCCCTCAACCTTTCAGGCTTTACAGACTGGCTTGGGGTGGGGAGAGAGTGGGTGGTTTTGCACAAGAGGCCAGCAAGTGCACACATGCAGCCCATGCACATACAGTCCCCCACTGCAAGTGGAGATGCACACACACACACACACACACACACACACACTGCTTCTGCAGCCTGGTTCTGAATGGTTCACAACTCAGTAGTGGGGAGCAACCCAGGGATTGGGTCCTTTGAAGTAGCCAATCCTTTTTCTTTCCAGAATGAAATTCTCTATATGATACTCAGTAACAAAGGTAAATGTATTTGCCTTCAGATGAGAAGGAATCCTGATGGAGAAAAATTACATCAATCAGGATTTAACTCTCTATAAAAAGGAAATCAGCAACACTGATCTGTTTCTATAAATGGACTGACAGACAAGATAACTTCATGATTTCATCAAGAAGACACATTTAGTATTTTAATCCAGTTTAGTGTTTTAGTTTCAGTTGTTAGAAGTACTTAAAGATAGCTTCACACAATCCATTGCAGAAGCCTCTTTTAGAAAATATTATGCCATGAATAATTTTGGCCAGGTCATTCATATCTCAGCAACACAAATGCAATGCAAACATTTATGGAAATTCACAGTGTTTTCATTTATGTGTTGATCATTATTTAAAATGCAGTTAAAGTTCATCTCTTTTGTAACAAACAAAATAAAACCATCTTCTAGTCCTTAATAAGAATAGAATAACAAAGTTGGAAAGGACCTTGTAGGTCATCAAGTCCAGCCCCCTGTTCAAGCAGGAGACCCTACACCATTTCTGACAAATGTCAGACCAATCTCTTCTTGAAAGCTTCCAGTGATGAAACACCCACAACTCCTGAAGGCAAGCTGCTCCATTGATTGATTGTTCTTACTGTCAGAAAATCTCTCCTTATTTCTAGGTTGAATCTCTCTTTGACCAATTTCCAACCATTATTCCTTCAGGTGATTTGGAAAATAGCTTGACCTCTTCCTCTCTGTGATAGACCCTCAAATATTGGAATACTGTTATGTCACTCCTGGTCCTTCTCTTCACGAGACTAGTCATGCCCAGTTCTTAACAACATTCTTCATATGTTTAGCCTCAGTCCCCTAATCATCTTAGTTGCTCTCCTCTGCACTCTTTCTAGAATCTCAACATATTTTATAGTGTGGTGACCAAAACTGGATGCAGTATTCTAGGTGTGGTCTCACTAAGGCTTTATAGAGTGGTATTAGTACCTAACATGATCTTGATTGTATCACTCTGTTAATGCAACTTTGGATTGCATTGGCTTTTTTGTTGCCACCGCACACTGCAGTGTTAGCTCCTATTTAATTGATTGTCCACTAAGTCTGCATGATCCCTCTCACAGTTACTGCTATTTAAGGCCTGGTCCCACTGCACTTACGGATGCAAAGAGGATGTAAAACATTAAAAAAAGCTTGCCATCCATTGGAAAACGCTATGCATCCGTTGTGTACTCATTGCATATGTGTTTCATACGCTCTATCCGTCGAGCATCCGTCCACTGCGATTTCATCCGCACAAGAAGTTTTGAGCTGCACAAAACTTTGTGAATGGATGAACTTTCCGCCGTGTACGATGTAAATCCGTGACATACGAGCAACAAACATTCTATGTCCATTATCATCCATTAAACGTCTGCTGTATCCTCTCTGCATCCTCTGGGCATCCTCGCAACTCACATTCGCTGCAGCTGAAAACGGAAAGAGGGAGGAAAGAAAAGGTACATGGAATGTCTATACATTTAGTATAGTAGTATATATATATATATATATCCACATATATATATGTATATATATGTGCTGTTTAGCTTCCTTCGGGTATTATCCCACGTCATTGTAGTTCTGTTAAAGTTGTAGCAACGTTTCAGCAGAATCTCATCTGTCATCCTCAGGCTTCTGTATAGAGTTAGTTCCTGGTTTCAAATTTGAGGCTGGTCCATTCTGATTGGCTGGGAGCCTGGATCTGGGTTCATTGGACTTGGAGTTTGATTGATTGGTGTTTCTGGTTTCTTCTGTCTGTTTTGTGGCTTTGATTGGCTGG
>BLBF01000037.1:9226977-9281319 GCA_015471245.1 Laticauda colubrina
CGTTAGTAGCACGGAAATAGAAAAGATGTGCAGTGAACGGTTTGCATCCGATATACATCCGCACGGCATCCCCTTTCTTTCCTTTAGGCGTACGTGATGCATCCACCTCATCCACTATGCGTCCGCTTCGCAATTCTCCTCCGTAACCCTTTCAGAGGTGTCATCCCCTTCCATTCGCTTTCATCCGCTAGGCTTCCGATGAACATCCATTTAACATCCCCGCTACATACTACCCACGTCTGTTCTTTTCCGTTCTGTTTATGCAAATTTTCACCATTTTTTGGAGCGGATGACAACGGATGGAGCCACCCCCAAAATTTTGCTCATCCACTGTGTCCTTTATGCATACGTTTTGCGTCTGTCAGCCAGTGGGACCAGGCCTGGTTTTATCCAGTCTATACTTTTGGTTTTTCTTGTCTTGGTGTAAGACTTTACTTTTCTCTACACTGAATTTCATTTTGTTCAATAAGGCCCAATATTCAAGTCTATCAAGATCCACCTGGATCTTGAGCCTGTCATCTAGGGTGCTCAGAATCACCTCCAAATTTGATGAGTTCCCTTCTATTCCCTCATCTAAGTCATTTATGAAGATGTTGAAGAGTATTGGACCTAAGAAGAACCTTGTGGTACTCCCTGCTTACTTCATCCATGTCAGGGGTCTTCAAACTTGACAGCTTTAAGATTTGTGGACTTCAACTCCCAAAATTCTTTCTCCAGTCATGTTAGGTCAGGAATTCTGGGAGTTAAAGTCCACAAGTCTTAAACTTGCCAAGTTTGAAAACCCTTGCTCCATGTATTCATAGGATCATCAAATATGGTTTGTCAGCCAGTTACATCTGGTGGTGATGCTCTCATAAGATAAGAAGAGAAGCACTCTCACTCTCTTCTTAAAAGGAACACTTATTTCCATCATTTCCAATGTTTAAATTTTACAACTTATGTAGCCAAACCAGTACCACTCATGAATAAAAGAGAAGTATTTCGTAGCCTTTGGAGTATCAGCTTTGCAAAAAATAAAGCACTCACTGAGAGAATGCTAAAATGAAGAAAAACACAGCCCAATGAGACTGTCTGTGTTGTAATGGCAATAAAATGCTGACTGATTATTGCAGGAAGGGAAACTGAAATGTGAATGAATACTGAGAAGGAAACCCTCATTTCCTTATACCTCAAACTCTCCCCTATCTAAAACTCTCCCCTGAATGCCAGTCCTCATGAAGTTAAATCTAGTTAAAAGATTCTGAGAAGAACAGAGCTTTATCATTATATTTAGAATTCCTTCCATCCCTCCACTCTCTCACTTAGCTCTAGATAGTACAGCCTTTCTCTTGGTAGAGATGTTCCTTTTTTCTGGTCCTCTGAAACCTTTAGATTACTGTGCTACTTCAGAGCCCTTTCTCTAATTTGATTTGATGTCAAGATATTTTATAATTTTGTGTTCTTTGTAATGCTGTACTGTTTTTAGTTGACAAGTTTTATATTGTATTTGTGTGTGTTAAACATCAAGAAGTGGTGTTCTTGGTTTTGGTGACTACATCTACATCATAGTCTATGTCTCATAAATAATATATAATGATAATATAATTAAAAATAAATTTTTAATTGCCCAGTATTTATTTTATTTTGCAGTTCTATTACAGCTACTGTACTCATGAAGCTTAATACATCCAAGATTAAAATAAAATTATATACCAAAATCAGGATTTAACAATGAAAAACAGTTTTTGGGATATGCTTTATGAGTCTAAGGCTAGGTCCCACTGGCTGACGGATGCAAAACGTATGCAAAAAGGACACGGCGGACGAGCAAAATTTCGGGGGTGGCTCCATCCGTTGTTATCCGCTCCAAAAATTGTCCCAAATTTGCATAAACAGAATGGAAAAGAACGGAAAGGAACTGAGAGTAGTATGTAGCAGGGATGTTAAACGGATGTTCGTAGGAAGCCAAGCAGATGACAGCGGATGGAAGTGGATGACACCTCCTTCCGGGGGAGAATTGCGAAGCAGACGCATAGCGGAAGGAGCGGATGCATAGCGGATGACGCGGATGCATCACAGACACCTATAGGATGCATAGCGGATGCATAGCGGATGCAAAGTGGTCACTGCGCATGCAGGGAGGATGAATTGCATCAGCTCCATGGATATAAGGATGCAGCTCGCAAGCAGTCAGCATTCAGAGGAAAGACGTGCTGCCACAGACATCTTCGAATAACATCATGGTTCGTCAGTCAGGGAAGAAGAGAAAGCCTGTGCCTACTCCTGCCAGCCTTGGCAAGAAGGACAGAACCACTATCCCACCCCCTGGCACTGACTCTGAAGCTGCTGGTGCTTCTGCTGGTGCTGCTGCTGCTGCTGGGGGTGCTTCTCTTGCTGATGCTGCTGCAGCTGCTGCTGCTGGTGGTGCTTCTCCTGCTGCTGCTGCTGGTGCTGCTGCTGGTGGTGCTACTGGTGGTGGTGGTGTTTCTCCTGCTGCTGCTGCTGCTGCTGCTGCTGCTGTGGTGGACGAGCCCCAAGGCCCTCAAAGCCCTGCTGCTCAAGCCCCTGAAGGCCCTGCTGCTCAAGCCCCTGCTAGAGGGAGGAAGAGGCAAGGGAAGGAGAAGGGAGAGAGGAAACAGTACACCCTTTCCGAGGACCATAAGGAGGAGGTGCTGGAATGGCTGAGGAAGAACGAGTACCTATGGAGAAAGGACCACAGACTCTATTGCAGCACCAAGAGGAAGCAGACAGCTTGGAGAGACAAGGCAGAGAGCCTGGGCTACACTTCAGACCTACTCCTGGGATGGTGGAAGCACATGCACACCTGGTATGGCAAGCTACACCTCAAGAAATCTGTCCAGGCCGCTGTCAAGCTCACTGACCGGGAGATGTACATCATGGCCAAGTGCACCTTCCTGGAGGGTGAGGTCCGCCACCGAGGAGCAGCCCCTCTGACAACCCTCTCCCTCAGACAGCCCAGACAGCCAGTCCTCTTCCAGGCAGGTGTCTTCAGAGACCCCCCGGCAGAGACCCCCCGACAGCTGCACACCCCATGCCAGAGGACGTGGAGGATCCCCTGTCACAAATGGAGGAAGAAGCGGCAGCCACCAGAGACCAACCCACACCCACCCCAAGCTCCACCTCCACAGAAAGCAGGCAGAGAGGCAGACTAGAGGGCCAGAGCCATACTGTCCTGTTGGAGATCAGGGACACAATCAAAACCAGAACAGATCTTCTCTCCCAGCTGGTCCACAGTGACATACCATCCTCCAACTGGAAGCCCTTCATCACCTACATGAGCCAGACCCTCATGGACCTGCCCGAGGCCCAATACCAGGTGATGAAGCAGAAGATCACAGCACTTCTGCACAACCCTCCAGGCCCAGATGAACCTGCTCTGACCCAGGCCAGGTCTGCTCCTCCACCCCAGGCAATGTCATAGCCCTTCCACGGCTTTCAACAGCCCCTCGCCTACCAAGCCTACCACTACCAGGACTTCCCACAGCAGAGGCAGCCCTTCCCAGTCCAGGCCCAGGTTCATCACACGCCACAGATGCCTCACCTCTCCCAGCTGCAGACCAGACAGCCCCACTATACTCCTCCTTCCTCCATCCCACAGCCAAGCCCGTCAACGGACAATCTGTCATCAGTCTTGGGCCTGGCATCCCAGGTCCTTGATGAAGGGCCTCTCAACCTCACGGGACTGACTCAGCTCTCTGAGAGCTTCCTGAACAAACAATCCCCTGTTGTAATCTTGGGGCCAAGCACCCCAATGGCACCTCAGACCAGCACTCCAGCCACAGCCACCTTCACAGTCCCTGGCCGCTTGACAGCTGAGACCATGGACATGCCTCAGAGTGACTGAGAATAGTGCCAGAGACTGAGTTGTTACCTGTTCACTTTATCTTTGCTTAAAGACACTTTACTTGGTTCATTTTCCTTTTTTAATAAAGTCATACAGTTTACTTAAGACAGTTATTAATAAAAGTTATCTTTGCTTCACACACTTGGTTCATTTTATTTACTTCATAAAGTATTGGTGAAAATGTTGAAAAAATGGTTAAGCCTTTGCATGGTTGTGGGATGGGTAAGGATAATTGTGGGATAGGTAAGGATAGCTGTGGGATCAGTAAGGATAGCTGTGGGATAGGAAAGGATAGTTGTGGGATGGGTAAGGATAGTTGTGGGATAGGTAAGGATAGCTGTGGGATAGATAAACCTCCAGTGCAAGCATAGTGGGATTGTATGGTCCACCTTCCCAGCTGCCACACATATGTCCCTTTTTTATCAATTAAAATTTATTCATTGATCAACACATTTCAAAATAAACAAAGCTATTAATGCCCTATTCATTGTAGAACCACTCAACATACATGGCACAATCTCATCAGTGTTATGAGACAGGCTCAAGGAAGCATCCATTAACCATCTATCACCCTGTCTTGCCACTCCACTGCTCCAGCTGGGGAGTTGCACCAGTGTTTCAGGAGGTTGCGCTGCTTCTTCCCTTCACGTGAAGCTCTGTTGGGGCCTTTGACATCCACAGTGTCTATCAGGTTTCTTCCTTGCCTCCATTCACCAGGCTCCATGTCCCCATTGCCTTGTTGACAGTCAACAAGTCTGTTCTGCAAGACTGGGTAGCGGGTGCGCATGAGATTGTGCAGGATGCAGCAAGCTTTCACGATGCTCCTCACAGTCTGTGGGTGATGCTGCATGGTGGTGAGAAGTACCTGGAACCTGTTGGCCAGGATGCCAAAGGCGTTCTCCACCACCCGCCTTGCCCTGGACAGCCTGTAGTTGAAGATCCTCTCTTCACGGGTGAGGTATCTTGAAGTGTAGGGCTTCATGAGGTAGGTTCTGAGGGAGAAGGCGTCATCCCCCACGATGAAGTAGGGCACATCTTGTGTGTCATTGGGTCGGGGGTCTGGATCTGGAAAACCCATGATGAGGTTGCATTCCAGCCCATCCTTGAGGTCACTGGTGTTGTATACCTGGCTATCTGAAGCTGACCCGTTGCCTGATGCATCGATGTACATGAACTTGTAGTCAGCATCGACCATGGCGAAGAGGATGATGCTGAAGAAGCCCTTGTAGTTGTAATAAGAGGACCCTGAGTTGGCTGGAGCTTTGCAGGCCACGTGCTTCCCATCCATGGCTCCAACGGAATGGGGAAAGTTCCACCTCTGATACCACTGTTTTGCAACTTTCCTCCAGCCTTCTTCAGTGGTGGGACACTGGAGGAGCTCCTCCATGTATTCTTCGATGATGGCCTGCACCACTTCTCTGACCACTTTGCTGATGCTGTTGTGTGGCACCCTCCAGGCATACTGCATGTTTCTGTATGTGGTCCCTGAGGCCAGGTGGCGCGGAGTCAGTGCCACCTTCAGTCCAGGGTCCAGGTTGGGATGGAAGTTGGTGCTTGGCTTGGTCAACCTGGGTCTCAGACACTCTACAATTTCATCAAACATGGCTGGTGGCATTCTCATGAACTGCTGGAATGCATGAGGGTCTTCATTCCTCAGCTGCACCATCAGCTTGTCATACAGTCCAAACTCCACTCTTCTCCCAATCCATCGTCAGACCCACACAGCTCTTGAACATCTCCTTCTTCTCCTTGCATAGAAAAGGTGAAACAGTCTGAACAGGGCTTGGTTCTGGTGTTGAATAATCGCAGCTACCATAAGGACTGTGTTATGATACATGGTGGAGATCAATGGATGATGTGGAAGAGCAAGACCAAGGGTGAAGAGGTCTGTACACCACGGCTGCTGGACTCATAGTGAGATCCTGGTGATTTCCTCCCCCTTTTTATAGGAAATATTGGTTGTCCACTAGGTGTCCTTCTACATACTCTAGGCATACTCCAGACATCCTAAATATCCGAGATACATCCCATATACAAACATTTTGTCCGTTTTAATGCTTTATATACGAGATGCATCCGCTTACATTCTTCTATTTCCGTGCTACTAACGCTGTGTGGATGTTCCGTGTACCTTTCACTTCCTCCCTCTTTCCATTTTCAGCTGCAGTGGATGTGACTTGCGAGGATGTCCAGAGGATGCTGAGAGGATACAGCAGACGTTTAACGGATGACAACAGACATAGAACGTTTGTTGCCCATATGTGTCGCGGATGTACATCGTACGCGGCGGAAAGTTCATCCGCTCAAAAAGTTTTGTGCAGCTCAAAACTTCTTGCATGGATGAAATCTCAATGGACGGATGCTCAAAGGATAGAGCGTATGAAACACGTATGCAGTGAGTATACAACGGATGCATCGCGTTTTCCAACGGATGGCAAGCTTTTTTGACCATTTTTCGTCCTCTTTGCATCCGTTGGTGCAGTGGGACATGGGCTTTAAATTATATCCTACTGCAAAATATACAAATGCATCCAATGTCTAAATACATTCTGAAGGATATGATCAGAAATATTTCTCTGAAATATAAAGAAAATTATATAGAGATTTACAATCCATTTAACATATTCTTAAAAGTGAAATCATAATTTACAGATACAATTGCTGAAATAATCTTTGCAAACATGTACTATATGTTAAATATGTATGTTTAACAAAATGGGGATCTTTTAGATTATTTTTAAAATATTCATCTTACAGTATAATGCAGCTTGAAAAGTCTAATTCTAGCCATTGAGTCGAATATATAACATTATTAATAATTTTTATGGAACTTTCATTTTAGCTCTTTTAAACAAAAAGCTGTATATTCTATTAGCCAACTAGAAAAGTAACAATATATAATATCTAATTATTGTACTGCGTTCAAGAAACATGACTGTATAAAGTAAGATTTGAGTATGAAATATGCAATATGCAATTTGGAAACATTCAACCAATACAGATTATGAAAAGAATTTCATTTATGTATCATCCAAAATTTAGTCAGTGGGTGATGTCTGTAAATAAATAATATATAGCTTCTCTCACAGAAGTCCTGTTTAAATAGTGCAAATAAATGCAAGGTAGAAATAGAGAAGTCCTGGTTTAGGGCAGCAAAACTTAGGGGCCCCTCCTTCTGAATAGCTGCATTGTAAAAATGCAAATCTTTGCATCAACAAGAGGTGGCAACATCATTCACTGGCCTAGAGGTACCACATACCCTTTGGATAAGCAGTACAGGAGTCACACTCAATGTGCTATCACATGAATGAATCAGAAAATGCATTTCAACTCCCACCTGGAATTGGTTATTCATAGCCTGAAATTGCTTTCAACTTTTTTTCCATGGAATTGTGTTAGACATTTTCTTTGTTCTACCCTTTAAATAGAGAACAACTTCTATAATCTTCCTCAAACAGTTTGGATTTGGTTATGCAAACATACTCAGCTATAGAACAGCTTCTCAGTTGAAAATTGTGCCAACTATTTCCATTATCATAGAATTGGTTCCTTGTTTAATCCTTAACAAAAGTGGTCTCAGAATCATTTTCCCCAACTTCTCCTTTAACAAAGCTTTGGACTTTTAAAAGCATTCCCCTTTCATCTGGAATAAACTTTTATATCCTATAAACCTAATTATGGAGTTGATGTATCTGCTTTTGAGCCCAAGGCTGGACATTTTTTAATGTTTAATTATTGCTTTCTGTAGCAAACTGTTTTTCTAATAGCTTTGTTAAGTCAAGAGCAGATGGAACTATTCTAATCATACAGGAAGTATCATTGCATTAAAAAAACTGAAAAGTATAAAAACATAAAGATGAAATCAGATTGTTGGTGTGGTTTAATCATGACTTCTTAAATTATACATTATTGTTATTATACTCCAGATGTATTTACTTGTAATTATTTCATATTTAGATAAGATTCAATTTAACAGTTGAAGTATTTTCTACTTTCTATGGAATGGATGAACCTGTAATTTAGTTACATATTTGCAACTCCCATCTTTCCTTAAAAAAAAAAGAAAAAGAATTGGCCTCTATCCTTCTCACCAAATTTTAGAAATTCATTTAAAGCAGATGAAAAAGAAAGAAAAAAAGACAGGGAGAGAAAATGTTGCCCCGTGGCATCCATGTAGTTAAACTTCTACAATGCACCTCCATACTACTGGCTTTGAAGATCAGTTTGAAAACTATATTGGTCCAAAATGCAACCGTCTGCATATTGATTAGGGCCAGTTGCGATGACAATATTATACCTAACTTGCAAACTATCCATTGATTAGTAGGGTTATTGGTGCAATGCAAATAACTACAGATAGTCCTCAACTTACAACAGTTCATGTAGTAACAGTTCAAAGTTACAATGGTATTGCAAAAAGTGATTTATGACCACTGCAACTTCCCCATGGTCACCTGATCAAAATTCAGATGCTTGGCAATTGGTTCATATTTATGATGGTTGCAGTGTCCCAAGATCATGTGGTCATGTTTTGCGACTTTCTGACAAGTAAAGTCAATGGGGAAGCTAGGTTCACTTAACAACCATATGACTAACTTAACAACAACAGTGATTCATTTAAGAACTGTATCAAGAAATATGGTACAATGGAGCAAAACTCACATAACACATGTCTCAGTTAGCAACATAAATGTTGGGCTCAATTGTGGTCATAAGTCAAAGACTACCTGTAGTTTTCACTTCTATGCCCTGCTAATGTGTTTTATGAGATAAGAGAGGTTGAACCAGGCAATTTTGCCTATATGAAGCCATATATTATGAATGCAGAAAGGTGTTGATCTTAGCTGGGTAATACTACAAATCAGTAATGTGGAAATTTAATGAGTAGTTCTGACTTCATGTCCAGTTGCTTATTTAAATGTGTGAACAGGCTCATTTTTACATTCCCATAGATTTTTTTATATTGTAGGTTCTATAAGTTAACAGCTGTCCTTTTGGAGAAGATGACATCTGGGATGAGAGGTTGGTTTGTCAATTACTTACAAGATAATAGGTATAAGTAAAAACATAGTTATGAATACATGGATACATCTAAGAAAAATAAAAGAAACAATAGGACAGGGATGGTAGGCACGTTGGTGCACTTATAGGTGAGGGATGAGGTCAATAGTAGACAGTCTAAGGTTAAAGTTTTTGGGGTTTGGGGAAAAAATCAGTCAGGTAGAGTATACCAGACATTGATCACTCTGTTGCTGAAGTCATATTTCCTGCAATCAAGTTTGGTGCGATTAACCTTGAGTTTGTATCTATTGTTTGCTCTTGTATTGTTATGGTTGAAGCTGAAGTATTCATTGACTGGTAGGACATTGTAATGTATGATTTTGTTTACTATACTTAGATCAGACTGAAGGCGGCGTAGTACTAGGTTTTCTAGGTCTAGAATTTCGAGTCTGGTGGCATAAGGTATTGTGCAATGAGTAGAGGAGTGGAGAACTCTTCTTGTGAAATATTTCTGGACTTTCTCAACTATGTTAATATCAGATACGTAATGTGGGTTCCAGACTGATGAGCTGTATTCGAGTATTGGTCTAGCAAATGTTTTGTATGCTCTAGTTAGTAGTGTAATATTACCAGAGAAAAAGCTAAGTAGGATTAGGTAAACAACTCTTAATGTCTTTTTGGCTATGTAGTTACAGTGGACTCTAGCACTTAGATCATTGGAGATTAGTATTCCAAGGTCCTTTACAGAGCTTGGATCATGAACAAGGTCTTGACAATTCAGCCTGTATTTTATTTTCTGTTTTTTTTTTTTTTTGCCAATATGTAAGACAGAGCATTTATTTGTTGAGATTTGAAGTTGCCATTTGTTTGACCATTCTGATACATAGTCGAGGTCTTTTTGAAGGGTAGCAGCATTGTCTGTAGTGTTGAATAGATTTACATCGTCAGTGAAGAGGACGTAGTTGCTCTTAATATGATTACAGAAGTCATTTATATAGAGTATGAAGAGAATTGGTCATAGAACATTGCCTTGGGGGATGTCAACTTGAAGATTTTACTGAACGCTGTAGAATTTCAATAAGTTGAAGCATTTTGAATGACAGCATGTGAACTTAGAGTTTATTGAACATTTGCACACATTAACATGTCTAAGATTGTACTCATTAAAACCTGAAAAATATTGCTGAATTCATCAGTATCACCACAGTGTTAACGTATCATGATGTACCAATTTATTTAGATTAGATTAGCCAAAATGATTTTGTAAGGAATTTGAAGACAATTTCTATCTTCTGTAAAGTATCTAATGGTTTTATGAACATTACTTGGCACTAAAGAAAATGAAAGAAGTTTTTCATTTACAGAACTTTTCTATTCTCTTGACTGATATAGTCATTTTTCTTCTTGAGATAATTCCTTATAAGCTACCTGATTCCTTTTTGAAGCATTTTAATGGTGCTATGTTTCAGATCTATTATGTTCTCAGCATACAACTGATCCATTCACCTTTGAGCTGGTTTATTTGTTGTCTTAATCTACTTCTCTCAACTTGATCATTTATTCTTAGTCACTTGCTTCACATGATTTCTTCCTTTAATTTATTCCTTAGCCTATTGTACGGATGTGATTCCGGATAGCCAACAGCACATTAAAAGCACTAGGATAAATAATATCAACAAAACATTAAAAAATCAATAGTAACTGAGAATAAACCCAGACAACATTCAGGAATATAACAACATTTCATTTAACCTTTTGATCAGTTATGCCTTGGAGCACAAGAAGCACTTCAATGCTGCACAAAAGGCTAGCGGGGCTGGGAGTCCATCTAATCTCAGAAGTATATTGTTCCAGAAGACAAAAAAGGCCCATTTCCTAGGCCCTATTAATGACATTCTTTAATTGAAATGACCTGGACCCATGCCACTTTGGATTCTACTCAAAAGCACACTGCATAATGTAGCTCATGGAGCAGAGGTGTAACCTGGGTGTACTGTGGTATACCCATAAAAGCCCAGGGTACTGGGTGATATGAAAGCTACCAGTTGTAGCTTTCACATCACCTAGGTATGGCACATTGCAGTCATCCTCTCAGGAGGCAGACAACTGCCATACAAAACAAGTTTAAGTAAAGTCTTCTTCATCATAAAAGCCATCTGCCATCTAGAAACCCTGAGTACAGAAGGACCTCCTGATTGCAAACTGGTTTTGCCTGGAACATCCCAAAATGCAAAAACACTAGGTCCAGTGGGGGGCCTACAACCCATAGCCACCTAATCTTGTCAAAGTTCAGCCACAAAATGTGAGCTTCTGCTTACTCATCATTTCCTTTCTGATAGCAATCTATGTTTTATATACTTCTTTTTGCAGTCCATA
The DNA here is from genome assembly GCA_015471245.1 of Laticauda colubrina. NCBI lineage: Eukaryota > Metazoa > Chordata > Lepidosauria > Squamata > Elapidae > Laticauda > Laticauda colubrina. The sequence goes on from BLBF01000037.1 coordinate 9,238,199, forward strand.
GAACTCTGAGAAATTATATCCATGTTCTGAAGAAAAAAAACTTGGAATTTTCTTAGAAAATAGGATGAATTTACCCATGGCAAAACATTAGAATATTTATCTGCTTGATAGATACGTTGGGCAAATATGCAATTTAATCCTGTTTCCCATTTCCTAGTGATTGGTATGCGTTAAAAGAAGTAATACACAAGTGGCCAAAATAGAACTAGTACGGTCTAATGGTTAAATCACTGGGCTAGAAAACAGAAGACTGTGAATTCTAGTCCTTCCTTTGTCAGAAAAGTCAGCTGGGTGACTCGGGGCCAGTGATAGTCTCTCTCAGCCCAACCCACCTCACAGTGTTCTTGTTGTGGGAAAAATAGGAAAAGAAACATGTTGAATCAGGGATGGGATTCAACCGGTGTTACTACTGGTTCGGTGAGAGTGCGTTTTGTGCACTTTAAGGCTTTTAAGTCACTCTTGCAATGCTGAATGTATCTGATACAAAATTTAAAGTAAGAGAAAACCAGTCAAATTTGGAAACTCCTAATGGTTTGCCAAGAAAATATACAAGTTACAGTTGTACAGGCAGAGAAACGGGTCTTTATTCATTAAATTCCATCTGGAGCCTTTTTTTTCTAAATAATACATTCCATTTGAAAAAAAAAAACAATGGTATGTCAGTAAAACTAAAAAACAAAAATGCCTTCCAAAAACTATATAATTTTGTATCTCATTTTTCCATAAACAACAAAAAAAGTTACTGATCTATATTTTTTTCAGGCTTTAATTAAAATATTGGATTTAAATCAATTTAGATTTCTACTGAAGCATTAGCTGTGGAGCATTAAAAGCAGTTTACTCATGATTCTGCTCTTTTGTAATTCCAGTCTCCAATATTGTGTTAGCCTTGAATGTTTGTGGCTTGTAATAAGTATTGCAAATAGAATTGAGATTCAGTTGATGGAGCAGCCATTCTTCTGCCAGCAGGCTCCCTCTTTCACTGGTGATAGAAACAGACTTGAGGAAATAAAACATTCACGCCAAGGTGAGTTCAAATGGAGCAGCTTGGGATTTCATGATTGTGTATGTTGCAAATTATAGTAAGCTTCTCACATGTCATACATATTATGTTTTATTATGCTAGAATAAGGAATAATAACCCAAGAAATGAGGACTCAGTTATGATAACATCTCTAACTGCTGAAAGATTGACCAGTAAATAAGATCTGATCCAGAAAGTTCAGGATTTATAGTGGTTTTCCTCCACATGTAGCCTGAAGTCCTTTTCTTCATTCTTGGATAAGCTGTGCAATAGAACCATAGAACTCTTTGATGTGAGGAAAATGGCAGAGGTTGAAAATCAGGGCACACAATCATTTATGTCTGTATTTATTAAAGCAATTTTGATGCAGCCTACTCATCTGACTCAACATAAATTCTAATATTAAAATGTTAAAGTGTCATATAAATAAATTTGAGTATATCAGTTTCTCCCTTCCAGTTAATAGTCTTTATCTATAAATACTCTATGGAAGAGGTTGCTTATATATTTATTGTTTTAAGAAAATTACATGGCTGCTCAATTCACTCATGGTGACTACAAGAGCAATTTGCAGAAATAAACCCCACAAATACATAACCCAAAAAAGCCACATACCCCAGCGACAACAGTCAAATAAACATGTTCTTGAAATTTCCCTGAAGGATGAAAAAATAAGGTTTAGTATGACTTCTAAGAACAAGCAGTGCTACAGATAAGGATCTACCATGGAGAACCTCAGTCTCAAGATTTCTCACTATATAACTAGATAACACAGGGTAACCACATTTTATTTAGAGAAGTTGTCCCAGGAGTAAAAAGGGACGAAGCTGTAAAAAGGTTGCATCAGGTGTAAAAAGGTGGCATAAATAAAACCACATTTTATTCAGAGAAGTTGTCCCAGGAGTAAAAAGGCCTGAAGCTGTCGTAGGTAGCATCAGTATCTTGAATTGAATATAGCTTTAGTGCAATCAGTCCTGTTCCAGCATGCTTGGTATTAATATATCAAATCACATAATACCAGCTAATAAGAGGACATCCAAATCATTTTCATGGGCAGCCCCCTTAAAACAGATTAATGGTTGCAATGCCACTACCGTGGCATTGTTGTTGCTCAGTCATTAAGTTGTGTCCGACTCTTTTGATCTCATGGACCACAGCATGCCAGGCTCCCCTGTCCTCTCCTGTCTCTTGCCTAAATTCATGTTCGTTGCATTGATGACACTATCTAACCATCTCATCCTCTACTGTCTTCTGCTTTTGCCTTCAATCAACCTATCTTCAAAAAAACCTAATAGTTTATATTTGATAACATCTAGAGAACTGGGCTACTATATGAAATGCAGTAGCAACTTGTTATCATTCTAAACTTTCATTATAGTTCATTCTATCTCTATATTCTTTTTTCTTCATGCATTATAATCCCCCCCTTAACATAACTGTTATTTCTTCATATCCCATCTCCAGTGCTTTCTCTCAGCATTTACTACTATGTAATATTATTTTCATGTCCTATTTCTGCATATGTCTTCTAATCAATAATTTTCCTTGTTAAAGCACAGTAATACTTAATGTGAAAACTTATAGGATGTGAATTCTTCAGAGATTTATTTATCTGTTATTTGATAGCTTCCAACTAAGTAGAGAACTCTTTGTCTTCAACAACCCATTTCAGCTCAGACAGCCATGATTTTTAAAGGCATTTTTTATATTACCTCTTAAGGTAATTTACTCAATTTAATAATTTTCATTATAGATGTCTACTACAAGATAAAATTGCAACAGCTATAAATGCTATTTCCAAATCAACGCTATTCAAGTCAGGGTGTTCAGGCATCAGTGATTTTTTATTGCAATCTTTTTTGTATTTTTTTTAACTAAAAGGGAAAAAAAATAGCTGGTATATTTTGATGGTACAGTTAGAAGGTACCAATTTTAAGGTATGTGCATGTATATTTACTTGTTTAATTAATTTATAGTCTGTCCCACTCTATCATGACTCTGAATAGCATACTATATAAGACAATTTTAGATTTAGATTAGTTTATAGATTAACAGAGTTGGAAGGGACCTTGTAGGTCATCTACTTCAACCCTAGTCCAGCGGGAGACCCTGCACAATTTCTGACAGATGGGAGTCCAATCTCTTCTTGAAAGTCTCAAGTGATGGTGCTCCCACAACTTCCGAAGTTTCCTTTGGTTGATTGTTCTCACTGTCAGAAAGTTTCTCCTTATTTCCAAGTTAAATCTCTCCTTGCTCAATTTCCATCCATTGTTCCTTGTCTGGCCTACAGGCGCTTTAGAAAATAGCTTGACCCCTTCCTCCTCCCTGTGGCAGCTTCTCAAATATTGGAAGACCGCTATCATGTCTCCCCTGGTCCTTCTCTTTACTAGACTAGCCAAGCCCAGTTCCTGCAACCAGTCATCGTATGTTTTAGCCTTCAGTCCCCTAATCATCCTGGTTGCTCTTCTCTGAACTTTTACCTAAGTCTCAACATCTTTTTATAGTGTGGTGATCAAAACTGGATGCAGCACTCTAGGTGCAGTCTTATTTAAAATTAAATTTAAAACAATACCAACAAAGAAGCATGTCTCTGAAAAAAATACCAAACTTCTGATAAACCCCACAACGCATCCATCACCCACAATAACCCAAGAGAAAGGACCAGTTTTAAGGATTCATTTGAATAAGAGAAGAGTCATGGAGGGCACATTAATCTTGGGGTAAACTGTATCATTCCAAAGGGCAGGAACTAACAGAGAAGACCCCGAGTTCCATCATACAACACTATTTAATCTATGGACCCACAGCATGCTGATTCTGCCAGATTGTATGACTAGAAACTATGGGGGGCAGACAGTTCCTGGGATCTGTGCCAGATGGCAACCTACACCATGAATTGCACCCAGAAGCCTAATGGTAACAAGTGTGACTCATAGAGAAAAGGTGTTACATGAACCATACTATGGTATGACTATCACTGCCTATGTTTCTGTGTTTTGGGCCAGCTGCAGCTTCTATGATATTCAAGAGCAGCTCCATATAGAGTGCAATGCATCCATCCAAACACAAGGTGATCAAAGTTTGAGTGATTTTCTATCACTCAATTATCATATAGTTTCAATCACATATCATTCCACGACAGCTTTTACCAAACAGGAAGAACATGGAACTAATTTGCAAGTCATTGCATTATCATACTTGAAGATCTTTTGCACTTCATCAGAATTACTGGCTCTAATAACTGTGCACAAACATGCTTCTAATACATTAGTACATCCTGCTCAAATGGAGTCTAACTCCATGCAAACTCTGAGTAGTTTTGTCACACAGTGGGCACTTCTGTGTCCTGTCCCTTCCCAGCAAAGATAAAGTCAAATTTAAATATGGTGTCTGGATGTCTAGCAGCAGATACATAATGATAGAAAAATGTGTTTTGCTATTCTTATTTTTACAACATAATCCCTAATATGAGTTTGATCAAATTCATTGTTTATGTTCCTCCAATGATACTCCAGACATCTATTCTGATATTTCATTTCTTGACATTATTTAGAAAACCAAGGAGCATCTTGGGAACAATGCACAGTGAGAAATTGCACAGAAGCAATCTCAGCCAACACCCACATCACTTGCCTATTCCAAACAGCAACCTAGGCCTTGGGGAAAACCTTAAGTTCCTTCTGAAATCATTAGATTTTTAGAGCTATTAGTCACATGGGTGGATCAGTCTAATAAATTTAATCTTCTGCAGGGTCAGTGTTGGGAAATGCACAGCCAGGTAGGGAGGAGATATCAAGTAGGGAATTAGCCTTGAATTGTTGTACAGCTGCAAGAGATCCAGGACTAAAACTCTCTCTCTCTCCTCTCTCTTTTCATGGAATCTTATCTATCTGTTCCCAAAGGAAAGCAAGCATTCTAGGGAGATTTCTGTATTATAGAGAGAATACAATAAAGTAGTTAGGTTGAATCCTACACATGAGAATCTTATCACTTGTGCCTGATAGTCAGGGTCAGCACCATCAGGGTCAAATAACCATTAGAAAATGATCTGATTGTGACAATTCATTGATATTTTGCATTCTTAGTCCCAAGGCCAAATGCAACCCCAATCCATGGTTGCCATGGTGGAAATGAATTACTGGGCTGTCCCAGACTGAATGTAACCTAGAAGCAATTTAAAATACTCAAGAACCATAAACTTTGGGAAAGTGACTGTTAACCAGGCAATGGAAAGAGCACCTCAGACAGAGATGTCATTCTAGCAATGACAAAACCCAACTTCAACCAAGATGTCTCATATTCAACGGTTTGGAAAGCAAAGCCTCTAAAAGCCATAATAATTCCCACCTGCCTCATTGTATCCTGGGTTTGCAAATGTGCAAAACATGAAAAATATCTCCAAGAAGGCAACTTTTTTCCCTGGGCTCCTCCAGGTTTTAATTATAACACCAGGTTGATAGTCTCGTCTGCAAACAGATTATGAATGAGGATTGTCTTATACTGAACTAAAATTCAATAAAAGCAGCTGGAGACCACAGTGAATAAGGATTTGATGACCTGGTTACAGGAATAAATACTAGAGGGCAGGACTAGGCCAGATCTGAGCCACAGGTCCTGCTTCCCCTCAAGCAAGTCTCCCTCAGATTCCCACTATATTTGCCTTGCTTTCCTTCTCCTCTTTCCTGCAAGTCCCTCACTCCCAACCCATGCTGCAGAGCACACCTGATCATCCCGATCCTTAACCCTATGCAACCACTACAACCTCCCTCCCAAATTAGTTTTAGGCCATCCTTTACTAATTATCCTATTATTACAGTAATGCCACAGAAGGAACTGTTTACCAGAAAATGGCTGTTCAGATATTGATAGGGAAATATGGCGACTCTTGGAACGTGTGCTTATCCCTATGAAATGTTGACATAATTATCATTATTGTCATAGTAAGACTCAACAGTATATAAAATATACCTCTAGGTACATACGAATATAAATCCCCTTCATACACTGACCCAATATTGCAGCTAACGAACAGCTTGGCTATTACATATAATTCTGCATACCGATATATGATGCATGTTCTTTAAACCAGTATCCAAAAGGTACACATTAACAAAGCAAACCTATGTTTCGTGTTATCGATATGAGCAATCTTGATGCCACAGAAACCCCTAATAAGCTTACCTGAATAGAGCCACATAATTACATTGCACAACTTAATTCACGTTGGACTCAAAGCTAGAACAATTCCACAGGCTATACTACTACATTTGTGCAATTGTTACACCACACCTAAATCTCACTGCCTCTTAACCAGTATGACACACTACAATTGATTGTGTTTCCAGGTAAGTTTTTAATCTTAATTGGTTTTTTGTTTATACATACATATGGTGGCATTCCAAAATTTTGGGACACCTTACAAGAATATATGAAATTCTAATGTTATTTATAACGTTCTATCTATCTATCTATCTATCTATCTATCTATCTATCTATCTATGGACACACATATTTTTTCTAGACACACACACACACACACACACACACACACACACACACAGGACTAAAACCTAGACAAATTTTGCCAAGTACCAGTTCCAACAGTAGCTTCTCAAATTAATGTAATATTAATTTGGAGTAGTATATTCCCATAGCAACCTGTCAAGGAAATAAATCTCTGATACAGATCTACTTCTTTGAGCAATATAGTAGTTAAGAGAATCAATTATAAAGCTAGCAAGATCTCAATTTATATTTAGTTCATATTTGTTATATTTATAATCACTTATACTCAGGTCATAGGGAAGCTGTGGTGTCCCAGTATAAGATTTATCATTTATAATAAATAGCTTATATTATTGGTCTACTAAACAGAACATCATTAATATATCTGGAAACTTTGAGTAGCAAAAATGTAAACAGCCTATCAAGATTGCCATTAGTGTAAACACATTATTGCTGCCATCTCTTGAAAGAATAATTGCCTCTTATAAGTGTTAAATCAATTTTATTCCACTGATATTTTAAATCCTTAACAAAAAAAAATTATTACTCTGATTTGAAAAGACACCCATGCAACAGTACAAGCAAGACCACTGAAATCCAACTCTATGATTTTATGAAATTAACTTGAATTAACGTGGTTGTATGCTTCCCTGAGTTTAAAATATTACAGTTTTAATCAACATAATTGACATTAAGTTGCTTGGTAAAATTGATAGAAATAAAACAAGAAAATAAAATTAAGCACACTGCTTAAAGAAATAAAATGATAAAAAGGAGAAAGTAGAGAGAGAGAAAAGATTTCCTTCTAATGTGTCCTTAGGATCTTCTGAGGGTTCTCTGATATTTCATGATTAATTTAAAAAAAGAAATGCCATATTTGAAACTAAATAAGTGCTTAGGATGTATCTTCAAAATCATTATTCTGGAATAATCCCATTAGCATATTTCAGTTATTCTATGAAAATGATCTGCCTTCTTTTTCACAATTTTTTTCAGTAGTGCTGAATTTTGTCTATAGTATCTCTAAAATAGAAAGGGATTTATGTCTACCCTCAAAAAAGAAAAAAAAAATCCTAATAAATATTGTAAAATGTAACAGTTTCCTTGGAAAAATAGCTCTTGCGCTGATGAGTAGCATTTTTCAGTTTTATTCATCAAACTTTATCATCTTTTCCAAGATTACTTTTGTTTCCTCAGGCAAAAATATTCTGATATCTCCCAACAGACCCTTGCCTTAATGAGAAAAATAGTTGATAAGGATAATAAGCTCATTAACAAAAAATATGAGTCAAATTGGAAAAGTTTAAAAAGTACAAGAAGTTATAAAGAATAAAATTCTTTGATGCTCTTCTATTAGAGATCAGATTTCCAGCAGTTGAATCACACTGTTTCAAGATGAATTGAAATGGTCAGCAAAAGAGCTGAACCATTTTACCCTTAAGTTCCTAATTAAAACAGGCAGCCACAGTGGGAACTGACCATTTAAATGACAAGTAGAAGAAAGGAGGGAAACAAGAGTTACTAAGATGACATTACTCAAATTAATTACTTCACAGTACTTCTACAGTTCTCAGGGGAACACGTTGCCCAGAAAAATAATGCAAGGATGCCAAAATACTATTTAAGCTATTTTCAATCCTGTTGCAGTGTGCAAGCCTAAATAGGCTCAAAACCAACACTTTGGCACATTGTATTGAATGCTGTAAGCTATCCAACTACTTTGAAGAATAAAGAAAAGTGAGGGAGCATCAGCTGACTATGGTATCGATTTGATATTGTTTCTTTTAAATAGCCTATATATTGCCATAAATACTTACAAATAATCTGCCATCTTTCTAATTTTGTATGCTTTGTATGGTTCACTGATTATTTATGCTGTTTTTCATATTTGGATTTTGTTCACCACTCAGATTTGTTTTGGCTTGGGATGGGGTTTCATTATATAAACTTAAATAAATAACATATTAACTGATGGAAATGCTCCCATATGATGAATATTAACATGAGACTACCAGTGCTTCTGTTCCTCTACATAGTAGCTGTATATGATTTTAATCTTTTTATCTTCTTCACATTTTAAAATAAGATTTAAATAATCCAGGAGTTCCTAAAGCCTTGAAGAAGGGTCACCAGATCGCAGTTGCAAAAAATAATCTGGACAACTATAAGACAGCAGAAGCTGAAAAGGTTGGAGACCACTGTGTTATACAAATATCTGTTGATTTAAGGCCTTTGAATATGATATCAAAACTTTAACACCATTTATAGCATTTTTGAATTTTTGTCTTACTCTCTGGCCTGATCTATACTTTGCCAGGGTTAACAATCAAAGGCCTCTCTTGCCACAATTGTAGTGTGGTTGTCCAACATTAATATTGACTCCAGGAAGTCCTAGGTGTTCAGTTCTCCCAGAAGAAATACAACCCAATCCTGATCAGACCTATTTTTCAAATTCCCAAATCAAGCCATATTTTTGAACTCTATTTGTAATTCATTCTCCTAACTTTCTGGAATACTCTAGGAAGCAAATTAATATCACAGCACAATAGGTGACCTAGGGAAGTCAAGGGAAGCAACTTATCCAGATAAACAATAAGAGTATACGGTGCTTGGATTCAGTTCCAGAAAGATGCATAAACATAGCACATATATCAGCAAATCTTTAAATTAGCTGTATTTTCTTCCAGGAATGTATGCCAGCTACGAGGCCAGCTGCACAATCTCAAGAAAAGACACAGGTGCTTTTAAAGAATTGCAAACAAAGTGCCACTTTTGTGCCCTTAAGTACGTCAAAGAACCTTTTGTGATGTGAATGTGAAGTACACAGTCCTAAGAAATTAGATTACATGGTGCATTAGACTCATCAAGAGTACCACTTCTGAAAATGGCATCAAGTATATATTTAAGCAATTTTACACACAGACACACCCACATACAGAGAGAGAGAGAGAGGGAGAGAGAGAGCTAGCTAGCTCAAGGTGTTAATAATGTAATAAATGGCATTAGTGTATTTGGCCAGAACTACCAACAGCTACATCCTCTGGCCAAGAGTTAATACTAGGTATGGGATCCTGTGGTACCTGTGAGATATGGTCAGTTCCCTTGGAGCTCAGTGAAGGTTTTCTGGGCTAGATGACTCTGGCCTATTCTTGGACCAGAATAATTCTGGACAATTGGACAATTCTGAAGCATCCAGACTGGAAGCATTTCATCCAGCATTTCATTCAGACAAGGTTAAAAGGAACCTGCTCCCTCAACACTGTTCAAAATCACCTGAATTGCTTTGTTGAGATGAATCAGACAGACTCATGAAATTCATGAAATGAATCTCATCATCTTCATGACAAAAATCGAACTGTATTTATATTGCTTATACTTTGACTGATCAGATTCATCCTTAGATGTGTCCAATAGTCAACTCAAGTTCCATCACCTGCAACTATTCCGTATACTATTATGCACCATGGATCCAGGAACAAATATATCCTGGAGGAAAACATGATTTCCTGTCAATACCAGGTTGCAATAGGGTGGCCAGCCATGGTCAAGGACCCCCAGTTAGATCTACCATACTTAAGATCTGGACCAGCCAAATTTACAGTATACCCTGCCCCGTTCAATTAGTTTGGTTTAACAATAATCCTTCACCTGGCAATATTCCATCCATGGCATCAACACTACTCTGGAATTGATATAAAGATGATTTCAATAAAGGAAAATATCTGTAGTTCAGGATTGAAATGAGGGGTCTTTAGTGCTAGAACAGATGATGTTACCAAGTTTGGATAATGAAACATCTGATAGAAAGCAGCCTAACTCAGAGAGCACCAAGGACCTCTCAAAGATTAGTTCATACTGTGATAGGAATGGGATTTAGGAATGAGATTATTTGCCTCATGGGCATTCTGTGAAATGTAGTGATAAAAGATGAAGAAACCAAGAAATCCACAAAAGCCTAAGTTGTTCCTCTCAAGGAAGACAGCTTCAGTATAAAGTCCTGAAGTTCCTCAATGCCTTGAGGGTATGATATTATATTCAAGATATCCAATATCATATTCAAGATTACCCAAGCCAGCTCAGTTAGGTTTTCCATTGTGCAGAATTGTGGTCATTATACCAGTGGAATTCCTATCTTCACCTGACATTCCAAACAAATATCATACTCTTAAAAAGATATTATTATTACCTTTATTGTCAGTGTACAACATGTGTACAATGAGATTGGCTGAGCCTCCCTTCGTGCACCCTCCCCCAACACAACTCACAGTGAGGACAGAAGTGCCTAACCCAGTCCCAATCTTATTACACTATGTGACTTTGTTGCACAACACGCTGACCCTGCAAGTCTATCATATTATGACAACATGAAGTTATTTTCTGTTCAGAAGTCTGACAGCCCACAGGTAGAAACTGTTCTTCAGCCTGTTAGTGCAGTTGGCTATGTTTCTATATCTCCTAACCGATGGTAGGATGGTGAAGAAGTGCTGACCTGGAATGTGAGTTGTCCCTGAGAATTTTCCTCACTCTTCTAAGGCAGCCCTAAGCGATGTCATCTAGTGGTATCAGGGAATAGCCCACAATGTTTTGTGTTGTGATGTCTTTCTATCTGTGGCTATCAAGCCAGCATACCACACTATAATGCAATATGTGAGGAAGGTTTCTGTTGTGGACCGGTAAAAAGAAGATCATCAGTCATTGTTCCACTTTATTATTTCTCAAAAACCTAAGGAAATGGAACCTCTGTTGGGCCTTTCTGGCCACCTGGGTTGTGTTGATAAGACTTTCCAGTGAAAGGGCCTGAAAAGGAGATGAAGACCTAAGGACTACAGCAACCTCCAAATGATCACAATTCGTGTACAGACTATTATCTAGCAGCAGATATATTTTAGGAGATTTACTTTATCTGACCAGGCTGGTTTTTTTCAATCAATTATTCAATCACAAATCATGAAAAAGTCCCCTAAATGCTTCTTTTTTCATCTCCTTTTATGAAGTTGTCAGGAGCATGATTTTTGGTTGCAATAACCATAGCCAGTTTAAATTATGGTGATGCCAAGGTTAGAGTTAGTACATGCCAAACACAAATATGATTATTATTACTGTTATTACTATAGACGTAATACAGTAGATCTGATAAATTTATCGGATTTTCTTAAAAGACATCTATTAAAGTTTAATAATACTTTATATCCAAAATGTGACTCATTAGAAATAATAACTCATAACAATCCTTTCAACTTCCCAAATGAATTGTAATAATTTGTATAATAATTAGATCATTACATTCATATCTGGAAACAATTCCTTAATTTGGGAAGCAAAATGTCTACTCAACAAAATCCACAATAAATTACCCTTGTCCAATAATTTATTATTTTTATGGTTCCTTCAGCACATATCTGAAAACAATGGTGTACCATCCATAGGAAACCAACTAAACAATGGTCAATGTTATATCCTCTGTATAAATTTAAAGTTTTGTTCATACCAATATCATTCTAGTTAGTATCCCAAATGAAATTAGCACATCCCACCCCACTTCAACAAGATAACCTTATTGAAAATATTTAAGAAAAAGAACTACTGTAGGACTTCATTATAGAAAGAGACTTCATTATAGAAAGACTTCATTATAGATTGTGTTTTTATGCAATCAATATTAAAAAATGTAAATGCTTGTTTAAGGTGCTGTAAATTCAAGTTGTGCCCCATTAAAAGAATCGGTGTCAAGCAACTGGAGAAATGTTACTCATTTTAATATCTAAATTGAATTCTGTTCACATTGAACACATTTGGCATTAGATTTTTTTTCTGCCAACTGCACATTTTGACACTCATTTATTTTTTGTTCAACTTGTTAATATCTAGTTCCATGACTGGAAGAGTTCAGTTAAAACAATAATGACTACCAAGGCATTAAAAATATTATATCGCTTATCCGATTCCAGTGGAACCTCGATTTAATAAACTCAGTAAGTTGCAAATTAAGTCCTTCTAGCAGACTTTGAAATAGGAAGGCAAATTAATTTGGTGTGTGAAATAATGATACATTACAAAGAATTTTTTTTACCTAGATGAAATAGGATACTAATCCTCATGGTGCAGAGAGGTTTAATAACATAAAAGGATGTTTACCCATTGGGTAAAGAATTCAGATTAATGTTTTTTGTCGTAAAAGTGACTTGAACCTCAATTATTACATCAAATCATGAGTTTCAGTAAATATTAATAATATAATGTACAATAGTCTACATTAGTAGGCTATTGTACATCTAGCTTGCATTACTAGATTACAAAAAAAAAAAAAAAATCCAACATTGGCTTGGCAACATGTAACATTTGTAAAACGATCAGCGTAATATGATTCCTGCTGTAACCAGTATTAATTAGAAAGGAGAAAAAGCACCGTTTGCCACTGCATACTTTCAACCCAATTTGATTATGCAAACCCCAATATTTGAATAAGTAAGTGAGGGCAGCACGTAGATTAGTAATAAATTGTTTTGCAACTGTGAGCTATCTCTGTAGTACATTTCACACACACCCCTCCCTCCCTTGCATTCCACTTCTAACTACACTGGAGGTAAGAGCCATTGGTTTCAAAAGAAAGAGCTTTCACATCCAGGGCTAACTGCCTGAACATGTAACACAATGTAATACCCAGGACACTGTTACAGACAGGTTGATGCCTGTTGTCAACACCCAGCTTGGACTGTCGGCAATTTCTTATTCCTGGTCTCATTCTCTCTCTCTTTTTTTTTTTTTAGGTCATATGTGCAGATGTTCACCTAAATGTTTCATTTTGCCAGGGAGAATGTCTGAAACGGATTTCCTATGCTCTTCCTACGCACGGTCCTGAGCACGGTCTCTCTCTCTCTCTCTCTCCTTCCCTCCCTCCCTCCTCCTCCTCCTCCTCCTCCTCCCCCCCCCCTTGCCGATTTCATGGCAATGCCACTGCTCTGTATGAAATATCCGACTGGATGGGGCAGGGAGGAAAGAATGCAAGGAGGGAGCTTCTTCGTATCCGCCGATCTGCTGCTGCTAAAGGGGAAGCTATACTTTCTACACCCCGGTAAACAGAAGCGGGGGGGGGGGGAGCCGCAAGAGCTTTCAAGAAACGTCCCTTCCTTTAAAGAAACCTCCTCCCCTCCCCAATATGAAGCCGCCACCACAATCGCCGAAAAGGGCGGAAGGGGGTGGGGGAGTAGAAAGAGCAGGTGCGTCCTTCCAGGCGCCCTGGTCCCACGCCCACCGGCCAAAAGGGCCCGTTCCTCACACGCCAAACCTGGGCCCCCCTCGAAGCGCGCGCGCCTTATTTCTCAAGTTTTGTTCCAGTCGCCTAGAAAGGGATGGGGAGGAAGGGACGCGACGGAGGAAGGGAAGGGAAGGGAACCGAGAGGGAGGCCACCCCAAGCCTCGTCGACGTCGCGGTGTAGAAGCGCGGTGTAAAAGGCAAGAGAAGGGGACAGAGGCGCCAAGGCAAAGTTGCCCGAACCGACGCCATGCCAAAGCGGCCCTCACTCACCTATTGGGCAGAGGCAGAAGAGCTGGACGGAGACAAGCAACAAATGCCGAAGGGGGTGCATTTCCAAACCGTCCTGAGGGGTTTGCCTCTTTCTTCCAAGTCGCCTCCTTCGCTCTCTGTTCTCCTTTCCGCGCCTCCCCACACACACACACACACACACCCCAACCACCCCCAAGGTGAAAAAGGAGCCTTTTTCGCTCGCCGGAGGAAAAAGGCTCGCCGGGCGGTGAAAAGGCTGCAGGGCTTCGGTGGGTGGGTGAAATAACGCCCGTTAGCGAGGTGCGGCGAGAGAATCCGGCTGGGGCTGAGCGGCCAAGCGCATCTCGGAGCGCCTTCCCCTCTGCCTTCCTGGCAGCCCAAGGCGCTCGGCGAGAGGAGAGCGGAGCGGAGGAGCGGGCGCCGGCTCTGGGCTCGTCCGCGCGCGCGAGAGAGAGAGAAAGAGAGAGGGGGGGGGGGGGGGGAGAGAGAGAGAGAGAGAGAGGGAGAAATTCACGGTCCTGAGCACGAGCGTGACAAGGGCGCGGGCGTGCGCGCGCGCTCTCGCGGGGGTGGGGGGCCGGCGGCAGGAGCGCCCGCCTCAGCCGAGCTCGGGCAGCTGCCAGGCGGGGAGGAGCGGCGGTGAAGTGGGCCCCTGGGGCGCGGGGTGGGGGCAGCCGGGGGTGTGAGGATGGGATGAGGGGAGGGGAGGGTCGCGCGCCCAGGGCGGAGGAGGCAAGGGAAAGGAGGGGGAGCGCCTTCAGCCCTGCCGCCAAAGCATCCTTTAACGCTGGGCAGGAGGTGGAGGGGCTGCTGGCGGTTGGGATGCCCTTTCCAAGCTTGCTCTCCCTTCCTCTTCCCCCCCCCCTCCAAAAATAAGGTCAGGGGGGAGGTGGGGGGGGAGGGAAGGAAGCAGACTTTCGTATAGATGATTGTTTAAAGGTTGTGTGTGGGGGAGGAGGGGGGGGGAAGGGGAAGAAATTAAAGAAATGAGGGAGGAAGAAATGAGGGGTGAGGGAATCGTCCATGATCTTCCCCACCCGCCTCCCGGCAGGAAAAGAGAACTGGTGGTGGTCTCTTGTCTCTCAGGGGCGGCCTCCGTCAATGGCCACACGAAATCGTCACAAAGCCAGTGAGGGGGTGGGGGTGGGGTGTTGGGTTTTCGGTTTTTTTTTTTTTTTTTGACAAAAATATCGGTCGGCAATCCATTACGTTGCTATTCCTGCTGTTGCCAACGAAGTCAGAAACGGCAATAGTTGCAGGCACACGTTCCCTTGCAGTCCGTTGCTTTCCCCATATAGCGATCCAAACTTTATTGTGAGGTAGGATAAGAGAGCACAATGAGGGTAAAGCAGATTTTTTTCCCCCTCCCCTCCCCCCCCACCCTTTTAAAAATTAAAAATTCCGACTGGCCTTTCTTCAAACTATTCTGCTGGCTTCTGAAGTCAGGTTTCCAAGAGGGGTTACAAGGGTTTTATAGAAGGAAAACAAAAAGGTACCTAGTCAATTTTAAGACTCTTAACAATATGCAGAGCTCATCACTCTCCTCTTTCATCATTGTTTTGTTGTGTTTAATGTCTCGCCCGATGAAGATTTTGGGGGAAGTCCCAAATTCACATCCCATTATCAGATTTTGAGCTGTTTTCACTAAAAGGCAGGGATTAATGGATTTGGAAGCTGAATGTCCCCAAATCCAGGGGCACCTACATTGAGAACTATGAAAGTAACCTAGTTGGCCTTTTCTAGTTTTGTAGAATTAAGCATGTTTTGGTCTACTTCAGTGATGTAGTAAAATAGGTAATATATAATAATAGATATAGTAAAATAGTAAAATCAAACCTTTTGAGTTTGGGGGTGTAAAAAATTTAGAAAATGTTTAACTTGACTCTGCTGGTGGATCTCTCTCTCTCACACACACCCTAAAGAAAAGAATATTTTGTATCTCTTCCCATCCTTCCCACAATCTAAGCCACCCTAAATAGTTGACACCAAGCTGGGCTTGAAATAGAGACTCTGGCTTTGACTTCAGCCCTAGTACCATCATGGCAATTCAAAAAGTTCGTTTTGCTGGAGTGACCCAAATGCCCCTGCAGCGAGCTCTTTCCAGGATCTGTCATACACTGTTTATCTTTAGGTGGTATTCTCTTTCTGTTTCCAGGACCCTGCAGCCTATCAGACCTTGGTTATTGAAGCAGCTTCAGGGAATGCTCTTCAGAGGCCTCTGCAGTCTCCAAAAACTGTACAAAACCAAAGTTCTTCCATGATTTTTAGAGATTCTGGAAGCCGTGAGCATGATGCTCTCTCACTACTTCTGGCAAATATATGGAATACTCTTCCATCCTATTTTCTCTGTGAGATGGGCTGGGCTGAGAGAGGATGGCAGGTCCAGATCACCCAGCCAGCTTTCAGGTGTAAGGACGAGAACTCACCATTTCCTGATTTCTAGCCTGTAGCCTTAACCACTAGACCAATCTGATCATCACATAACCACACAGGGAGCGGCCAGTTTGCCAGAACTTTGAATCAAGGTCATAATTTCCTTTTTTTGAGTCTGTTGTGACTTTGAATGATCACCAAGTAACCAGTTGTAAGTTGAGAACTACCTGTATATGTAAAGGAAACTTCCAAGGGTAGCATATTTATTCATTTAAAAAGGAAAAGCCATGTGACACTTCACAGTGTTAATTATTGTCCACTTACATACTTAGCCAATTTTTAAATAATATAGACTTATCATTTTTTCCTGTGACATATATTCCCTTTGCTGTTGGGAGAAAAGGTAAGATATAAATCTAATGAAACAGGATGTCACAATTATTAAAGGAAACTGAAAGCCTTGTGACTTTTTTCTTCTTTCATGTTAATTTTCATGCTCTTGGCATATAATGGAAAAATGCTTACCCTAAGGTGATAGTTGTTCCTATTTATAACTTCTATAACATTTCTGTAACATATGCAAGTTTAAACGAGATCTTAATGATTTAATTTCATCTAGCCTACTGGGATATCTAGAACATGATATGGAAGCCAGTTTTAAAATCATGTTTAGTATATCTGATTTGTGTGTGTGTGTGTGTGTGTGTAGGTGGAGTTTTTGTTGTATAGATAATTTGACAGGTTTTAACTAACCACATATATTACAGTGGTTAAGGCTCTTAATCCTCATTTTCGCAATTGAGGGTTTCAGTAACCATCGACTTGAATCTCTGCTATAGCAGTTAGTAAAAATTGAGAGTTAGTAAAAATTGAGAGATTGTCAGTTTGTCTTCCAGACTGCCTGTACTTAGGTGTATTTGTAACATTAACCTTGCATCTTTGATTCCCACCTTATAAATTGAATCAGTCTTCACTGTTGAGGATATAACAATAGGCCACACAGAAATGTAATTTATTACATATATTAAGGATTCTGTTTTTAAAGGAGAATGTCACCCGTTCCGGGAGACACTTCAGTGGAATGCAGCAGCAACAAGGATGAATGTTAACCTTTTGCTTTGCTTCAAAATTGCCCTCAATTTCTTTTCTTACCATGGATGACTTCAGCAATATTCTGGTCACAATAATCATTCTATGATATAATTTCCATGAAGCTTGATGCTTGATGCATTATTGCAACCTAGTAACACTGAAGGTCCAAACACCCATAGCTCTTGTAAATTGATTATAGAAATGGTGAGGGCCTGGGAAGATTATGGATACACCTACACTTTAACATGTTGTTTTCCAGTCCATGAGATAGAAGAAAATATATTAGAACTATGCTTGGCTTACATAACTGATCTCTTCCTCTCTGTCTCAGTAACAGAGTTTGACTTGCAAATGGTGCTGTCCTAACAATTCAGAACAAAAAATTTCCATGGGCAGGAAAAAACTTCTACCAATTTCTCCTACTCAGGTGGACTAGTGATGGGACTGGAGGAAGAAATTATTTAGAGAAGAAGGTTTCTGAATTTTCTCATTCCAAACTTCTTCATCCTTAAAATGTTTAATTATGTTAATCTACAGGAACACTTATCCATGGACAAGGTATATATAGTGCTCTCCTTCTGGCATTATTTTCCCTGAATATTCTTTTTCTTCCCCAGGCTACTTTTATGATGGTTCTTTTGGGCGATAGCAGCTTTTCTTTTTTTAAGCTACTGCAAATAAGTATCATTCCATCTTTCAGCATTATAATTCCTACTGTAGGAGTGGTTTCAAAGTAGCTACAAGGATGGGCAGCATGACAGAACTGGTTTTCTGTAAATGGGTTGGTCATTGATACCTCTTTTGGGTGACTTAGAAGAGAGTGACACACCATTATAAAAGACAGTATAAAAGAAAATACAAAGAAATTCCTTTGTAGTAGTAAAGAATTATTTTCATAAAGGAGTGTTCCTCCAAGCTGGGAGAAAGAGTTCCAATAATAAAAAAAAAAACCAATTTATTTGAGAGTAAGGATTCTTGCACTTGCACCTGCTTTCCTGCATATAATATGGAGATATGCTTACAATTATTTGACTTCAAAAGCTGATATAGCAATGTTTGGAGATATACATCAGTGTTTCCCAAACCCGGGTAAATTCCCCAAAATTGAGTGAAAGTGGTTTTTCACACTAAACCATTAATAGTTTTTCAGAGCAAATGATCAAGTTTAAATCAAGCTGTCAAAGCAAAAGGTTATTTGAAGAAATGAGGACAATTTTCAGTTCTTATGGCTAGCAACTCACAGTGAACAACTTGTTGGGAAGGTCATTATACAGTTATTGCTGTTTTCAAGCACTTACATGTATGAAGTAGGATTTTCCATTTTTTTAAAAAATAAAGTTTTATTGAGTTTTAACAAAACAAATAAAACGTTTGAGTAAAGCATGGTTCCGGGTTATCACATTTCCATACAGACACAATTTCATATACATATTCATCTTATGTATTCAACTTCATATCTTATTACTCTTTTTCCAACTTCTCACTATTTCTCCCTTCTCTTAATTTTCTTTTATGGTTATCTCATTTTCTTCTTTTTCAATTGTATTTCTTTTACCTAAATTTCTATATCTTTTTATTCATTATACTTATACTTTCGTCTGTCTTGTTTACAATTTCATATGTTCTCTTCCAACATTCTTAAGAAGCAAATTTTCCCCTATGATTGCCAATCGAAGTGCAACACCTTTAAATCTTATTGCTATTATCATATGAAATGTCATTAAACATTGAATTTGTGCATTCTAAAATAACATTCAAATTTCTAATATCTATTTTATATCATGTAGATCTCGTCATTCAGACTCTGCTTGGTACTTCCCCTTGAAAATGTAAAAAGAAAAATTCTAAAAACATTGCAAAAACAATATATGTTTATAAACATTAGTAAACAAAATAGTTATTCAAAATCATTCCAGTATTGGTATGAACCTTGTAAATCTTTCACGTTTCTTTTCAATATCTATCAATCTTTGAGAACAATTGAAATGTTTCCCTCCCTTCTTCATTATTACTTAACTGTTAATAAGCATACCATTATGTCATACAGTATGACAACAGTTATACAGTTTTATCTTATAAATTATTTACTATTAATAAGCAAAATAATTATTCAAATTCATTCTAATAACTGCTATAAATTTCCTTATAAATCTTTCACATTTCTTTTCAATATTTTATCAATCTTTAGAAACAATTGCAATGTTTCCCTCTCTTCTTTATTATTGCATTAATTATAAATAAACATAACATTACATAACAATACAGTTTTATCTCATAGATTATTTACTTATTTCATTTCTAACTCATCACAGTATTCTACTGTCACAACACTATCTTTTGTACCTTTGCAGAATCCTCACTTTTAACTTAATTTAACCATTGTCTCTGTGTTTTCTAGCTGAGCAAATACCTTTAATCCTAATACGTTTCCCCTTTTTCTTTATTTCCTGTTTTTGTCCCTCATAAGTTCTTTCCCTTTCTATCTTCCCCCCTTTTTTCATCCCTTTTTTTATACCCTTCTCTCTCTAATTTTCTCTTCTGTAGTTTTCTGCTTTTCCTTGCTGTTATACTTCTTTTTCAGACTATTTTTCTTTTTGGCTGTTCCCTTTGATCTCAAACTTTTAACTCCTTTCCCCCTTTCCCCCCTTTTTACCACACTTTGCATTATTTGATCATTGAAAATGGCTTCTTCTTTGTCCCGCCCTTCTTCCTGCTCTTGAAGCTTTTCCTTTTGCTTTTCATAGTTCAGGATCTCCATTTCAAAAAATTCAAATACAAAGCCAAAGGATCTTCCTCCCCTTTCTGCATCTTCTTTCTGTTTTTTAGGACTCATTTTCAATTCCTCCAGGAGTGATGGCACTTTAAACACTTTTGAACAACCACCCAATTGACTTTAAGTAAAAACAGAAAAAGAAAGAAAAAAACCAATGCCAAAAACTTTTTTTTAAATCACCAAATGATCCCAAACTGTTTCTTCTTGTTTCTTTCCTTTACTTTTCCTTTCTGTGGGTTACTGTATCTTTTAATAAGTTTTCAGTTACAATGTATCCTCAGGAGTCTTTTCAAAGTTTCACTGTTAATCCTCTTTATTTTTCCAGGTGGCACTCCATTTTTCCATTATTCCAAGTCCCGCCGTTTTGCCTCCACTCTTCTCCTTTTTAGGGCTTTAAAATGACCAAGAAAAAAATCGTTATTCTCCTTTTGACACTTAGATTTCAGCTTAAGATTGCCTATTAGTGTCGAAATAGATTAATATAAATTTCTTTCCATGCTATTTGTAATTGTCAATATAAAGGTTAAAAAAGGATTTTTAACCTCCTTTTCTTTTTCCTTTGCCACTTAAAGATCTTCTTTCAGAAGTATCCCTCTAGGTACTTTTAGATTCAGGGTACCTTGCTTAGATGTTCTCTGTTGTTTAGTCCGGTCTGTCCTGCTTTCCTCTTTGTTTTCTTCTTGCACAATGTTGCCCAGTCGGTTTCTTCTTTGAGGTGGCCATTTCTGACCACCACTGCAACCGCCTTCGGGGAAGGGAGTTTAGACCAGCCAGGGAGGAGAGATGCGGCTGCCCTCCATTTTGCTAGCATCTCCCCCCTCTTCACCACCTCTACAGGGTGGCTTCAGTCCTGAATCCAAAGGATCAGGGCGCTCCAGCAGTGAGCACAGATTGAAACCACACATGATCACGGATTTCGGTCTGTTGCTGAAGAGACCCAAACAGGAAGAGGATTTTCCATTCTTGCTTTCATAAAGAGCACTACTGTTTGGTGATTATGAAAATGGCTTGGGTAATGAAGGAGAAAGTTTGGGAAACTGCTGTAGGTGGTAAACATTCATACCTTTTACTTATAGTTTCAGCTCCATGAATTAATATGGGACAAATTGGATGTTCTATATCAGTGGTCGCCAACCAGTGGACCAGGGACCACTGGTGGTTCGTGAAAAATTTTTGGTGGTCTGCAGAGAAATGTCACCTCCCCCAAAGCACCCCCCCAAAGCAATTAACCAAGGCTATGTGGGAACACAAGGTTGTGCCACCCACATGGCCTGCAGGAACACAAGGGCTTGCATTGCAAACAACATGAGGTTATGAGGGGAGAGGAGAAAGAGTGGAGGGGGGGGGAACTTGCCCCATGAGCCTGGCCTGACCTCCCTCCCTCCCCCCCCTCTCTCTCTGAGAACGGAGTTGGAGATAGTATCTTGCAATCCCAAATAAAGAATGATCGATTGGTAGGAAAATGGGTTGGGAATTTTCCTGCAGACTTTTTTTGGGATTTTCCCAGGGTCTCTGGTCTGTGGGATTAAAATTATGAGTTTGGTGGTCCCTGAGGTCCAAAAGGTTGGTGACCCTGTTCTATATTGTGTTCATGTCATCTATCCCTTTCCCAAGAAGCAAATATATTTAGGACAAATACTGTATCTCTCCACTGATGCTACACATACAAAAAAGGATTCTTGTATAAAACTGCTCATTATCCTAGAGGATAACACTGAAGTATAGTATTTATTTATTCATTCATTTATTCATTCATTTAATTTCTATAATCCCACATGTTAAATTTTATCACCCTATGGGTCTCACCATGTGTAAAGCCTGATATATCCTTCACAAGTCACTAAGCATAAGGGATACAATACTATTTTTTTCATGTCTCCTACCTTGAAATTGACAAAAAAAGGAAGCGTGAACTGAATGAACAACAGAATCTGGGTTGACCAGGTGAAAACAATTTGTGAAATCTCTTTATTTTATCCATCTATTACCATGTTTGTCTATAAAATGGAATATTGAAAGTGGATAATATATATAATATGCACATATTACTTATAACCAGAAATACATATGGCATCACAGTTTGTCCAGACATGCAAAATAATTATCAATCTTCATTGGTTTTCATAATTAGCATTATCACTTAATGACTTCTAGGTATTCTGAAGGAGAACACTTAGAAGAAGATAAGAAAGTGGTTCATATTGTTCCAAAGGTACTTTTTTGAAAGGCAAACACTTTGTTTTTCCTTGATGTTTCACTTCTTTCACTTTACGGGAAGCAAAATGTCTTCAGGAAAAAACAAAGTCCAGTTGCCTTTTGAAAAAGCACCTTTGGAAGAACTATGACCTGGATGACTGAGAATCGCCACAGGCATTGATTAAGTGATTGGTATGTGTCATCCTCCAGAATTGTCATATTTCCTCCTAATCTGCATTCTTTATAACTGAATTGCTACATGATGATCTATATTAAAATGGTAAAACATTCCATCTTCCTCAGTTTTTAAAAACTTCTACTTACCTTTTGCAATTTTTTTACTGGAAAAAAACAATTTAAATGAAATAACCCTATTTTACTTAGATAAGCCTATGAACTATTCTGATAGAAAGCAAGCCAAAGGGAAGAAGAATGAAAGCGATCCAAGAATCTGTCACTGCTATTTAGCAATTTAATCACACTTAGGCAACTGGCTGCTTCTGCATTAAGTAACTCACCGTCAGCATTTCTCACAGAAAGTAGTCATATGGTATCCACTAAAGGTGGCTTTTTAGCCCAAAATGAAAAATGGTTCTTTTTAAAGCAAACAAAAATTATAATGTCAAATGTAAAAATATCAGAACAATGTAAGTATCAAATGTAAGACTTTGTAGTAGATACAAAGAAAGTGCAAGGAATGCTTTCCTGAATAAATGGAAATATTTGGGGTGAATTTGTTGATAAAGTGGGAATCAAATGTTTTCAAAAAATAAATTAGGTGCTTTGTAGGATTTCTGAAATAAGTAATATCACAAAAACTGATTATATTGTAAAACTGTTTGAAATAAATATGATTAATGATATAAGGCAGAGGTGTCAAACTCACATCATCACGTGATGTGTCGTGACCTTTTCCCCTTTGGCTAAACCAGAGGTGGCATAGCCAGTGCGTGATGCATATAGTCCATGGGCCATGAGTTTGACACCCCTGATATAAGGAGTGTATGAAAAGTGGTTATATATTATACGTAATAAGGGTAACCAGGCAATATTTTATGGAGAAGACACTGTTTCAGTCCTGTAGCTTGCATAGATACAGAAGTGAGAAAAGTTCATGTAGAACTGCCACTTAATAAAGCTGAGAGATTTGCTGGGTTAACAGTGAAAGTGATGCAAGATCGAATCTGGGTCAGTCATCGGAACCAGAGGTTTAATCTGAGTTTTCAGACTTGTACTAGAGCCCAGGGAACTTCTCTCTACTGGAATATGTGCTTTGGGCTGTTCTGTGAGTAATATTTATATGGTAGCTTCCTCCTGGTTGATTGGTATGTTGATGGCTGGTCATTGTTTCCTTGTGCTGCCATGCACTTGGTTCGTAAGATCCCAGATTCGGTCTTGCAACATTATACCAAGACATGTATATTTGCCTTTATACTTGAAAGTAATTTAAGAAGATATGCAAAGAGTTCTTCTTCAAGACAAAATAGATTGTTTGTAGAAGAGGTGAATACCCCATTTTAAAGCCAAAAGTGCATCAAAGCATAAATACTCCCTTCCTAAAAAAATTTCCCATCTAAGTATTTTATATTAAGCACAGATACATAGTAAATGTCCCTACCAATATAAAACAATTTGATTTTCAGCTAAAAGGAGTTTAAATAGGAACAGGTATTTCAACAGCATCACTTTTCTCTCAGATGCAGCAAAAACAGTCATTTTACATGTATTTATAACATACAATATATCAATTCAATCTGTTGCAAAATGTTAATTAGGATTGTCATCATGTAAGTTGCACATTAGCGGTTACACAGTGTTAAAATAGAGTGCAACAGAGCCCAGGTAGCATTTGTTATGTGGGAGGAAGGAACTGAGACATGCTTTGCTAAAAGATCCACAGTATTCAGAAAGTCACCATAAGGTAAACAAGCATACTTACTAGACTAGAAATAAGCTACATTTGTTGCTCTGGCTTCACTTTTCAGATTTATTTCTTTGATTTTTGGATTTTTTTTTTGAGTTGGGGTGAAAGTGCTTTGTTGACTATAGAATTCTGTTCCAAATACTTTTTGACACATTCTGGATTACTTGAAAACTCCTGAAAAATTCACATGCATTGACTGAGGTGAGCTGTGGTGTAGCAAACAGCAGATTGTATTATCTTTTATTTATACTGTGGCAAGTATTTTAGCACACCATATGTGAGCTTATTCCTCTGTATCAATTAGCATCCTATCTGCTTGCAATCATAAACCTGCATACTATACATTGATTAATTCATTCTTGTGTATGTGAGTATATAATTTTTAATTTAAGAAAGAGAAATCTTAATGCACTGGCATAACGTTCATTTAACTGCCTTTGAAAAGGGTCATGGAATTGTGATTAGCCAAAGGCTGGGTATGAGCCAGCAGGATGATATGATGGTAAAAAATGAAAAATAGAAATCAATTGACTGATTCATTGAACAATTGATTTTGAAGTTTGTGTAATTAGTCACATTGTTTCAAAATCATGATAATTCCTACACTTGATCTAATTTGCACTGAATGGACCACAGCGGAGAATTATTTCTGGTTTGACTGCCACTCTTTAGGAATTCAGATAAATTGGATCAGGTTCAGATAAAGGTAGAAAATAACTGATCAGAGGATTGGTATGACAGTTTTATCTGACAGAATGTAAACTGGATAAGCTTAGTCTTCAGAGATAAAGATTGACTGAGAGATCTGTCACTGCTTAAATACCTGGAGAAATATTATACAGCAAAAGACATAAATTTAGTTAACTTCTGTCCTAATGAACTACTGACTTTAAGCTACGGAAAGGAATATTTCAGCTGAATATTAACAGTAGTCTAGCAAGTGAATTCTTAATAAGTATAGTTGCATTATATTTGTAACAGTATATTATATCAGCAGCCCACAACCTTTTGTGCAATAAGGGCCCAAAAGGTTTGGGAGGGGGGTTCTGCAGACTGGAGGAACCGTGGTTTCGCAGGCTGCCTGAATCCCATGGATGGGGCTTCTCTTGTTTGCGTGGCCCCGTTTCTGGCATGCCGTGGATGGGTGCCGCTCCATGGACTGGAGGTTGGGGACCCCTGTATTACATGAAATCTTAGGTTTATCCATTTCAGAATTGTTTTAGTAGTTACAGTTTTTCTGCTTGCTTGCCTGCCTGCTTGCCTACTTACCTACTTATCTATTACTACTACTACTACTACTACTACTACTACTACTACTACTATTATTATTATTATTATTATTAATCTACATATCTATATACCTAGCTATCAAAGCAGTACTGTTTGCAATTTTAATATGTTGACAATTTCACCACTCCAGCCTGCCACCTTCTCCTCCCCACCACTGCTCATTGTCCCAAACAGTGATTTGGTACAGGACAAGTTGCTATTGGCATCAATGGCAACTTTATTCCCTTATCAAATCGTGACTTCAGGATATGATGCTTGGCTTGTATTGGTCTTTGGGTAAAACATGGTGAAATAGATGATACAACTGTACTCTATGGGCCTGCTCCAAGCCTTTTTCTGCAACTGCTGTTTAAAGTTCAAAATTTTAAAACAAGCAAGAAAATATTCTGTTTTAGTAAAAACTAACAGATGTTTATATCCAAGCTAGCTCATTCACAAATAGATCCCCCACAAAATTGTCACTAGGGAAAAGAATAATTTCATAATCTCAGACACATGAATTTTAGCATCTGAATTAAGCTCTGCTTTCAGCCCATGGTGATTTGATTATTCATTGGTTGCTGTAACTATATTGGAAAAAACATGATTTCTTTTTACATATTTTCTAAAATCTGGGTAGGATTTTAAAAAATTCAAGAAACCCATGTTGATCTTCATCCAAAACATTTAGAGATACAAAAGTTGGTAAGGCATTACATTTTTTTTAAAAAAAATCTGGAACATTGTTTAGTAAAGGGAGTTCAGTAGCTACCAAAATTATTTGCAGACTAGACCATTCTCTGGTTCTTTTAGTCAAATTCTCTGAATCAACAGAGCCTTTGGAGAGAACTGTTAGGGTATGTTCCATGCATAATAAAAGTACTCCCTAGATATAAAGCAACTACTGTTGAGAAAAATGGGAGCTTTCTAGGAAAGAAGGAAAACAACAAAAGAAGGAAAGAATCAAAGGAAAGAAAGAAAAACCACTGTTGATCATGAATGTGAAAACATTCCATTTATTCCTTGACCTTGTTTGTAGATGAATTAAAAACCCTTATACATATTTACTTGGAAATGTCTCATTAAACTCAATGGAACTGATTTGTATAGAGGTCCATAAACAGACTGTTTTAAATTTAACTACTGTAAACATTTTTTGTCAAGATTTTTCCCCTGGGTATATTTTTAGAGTTATTACTGCATTATTGTATAATTTTTTATACATGAAAGATGCAAAAAAATAGATTACAATTCAGAAATACATATAACAACTACAATAAATATACAGAAAGCATTGTGCACATTTGAATTTTCATTAAGATGTTAAAAGTGTAGTTGTGCAATCTTTCAGTTCACCTTTGATGAGAATCCAACTCAGGAAGACTGCAAGTATCATTTCTTTCTAACAAAAATATATTTTAGATTGACTTTTAGCGAAGCTCCTTTATTTCTAACAGTGTGGATAGTACTCTTCCTGTTTATCCCCCCAATAATAAACTACAAATCATAATGGAAGTGTCAGAAAAAGAAAGTACATTATCATACAATTTATATTTCTATCATACGAAACATGTTGTTTCATAATGGAGGGTGTTATTCTTTGAATTCTTATAAGCATCTCAGATCCTTTCAAAATCCATTTTAAAAGATAGACAGATTGATACATTGGTATGGAACTACTAAGATTATACAGTATTACTTTCATTTTTTTCTATGTTGTGATTCAATTTTTAAACAAAAAAACAAAAAAATGAATCTAGATCACACAGAAGCATATTTTCTGCCTCTCCATCATTACAGAGGTAATTCAAAGGCTAAAAATTGACAAATTCCATTAAGCCAAGAACTGGGGATACATACATTTTTCACAAGTGAAAATTCATACTTTTGGGTATCCAAGCACGACAGATCATACATTCTTCCTAAACCCCATGTCACACTGAACCAACGGATGCAAAGAGGATGTAAAACGGACAAAAAAGCTTGCCATCCATTCGAAAACGCGATGTACTCACTGCCTCCGTTTTGCTTCCTCTCTATCCGTCCAGCATCCGTTTATTGACGTTTCATCCACTCCAAAAGTTTTGGGTTGCCCAAAACTTTTGCGCGGAAAATGTATCCAGTTCGTCCGTTCTGCATCCGCTAGGCATCCGCTATGCATCCGTTACGCATCCGCTATATCCGCTAGGCATCCGCTGCGTATCTGTGCAACTCGCAGCCGCTCGGAGGCAGGGAGGAAACGGACGCA
Source organism: Laticauda colubrina (assembly GCA_015471245.1). Lineage (NCBI taxonomy): Eukaryota > Metazoa > Chordata > Lepidosauria > Squamata > Elapidae > Laticauda > Laticauda colubrina. Next base: position 9,266,107 of record BLBF01000037.1, read on the forward strand.
GAACAGATGCAGAACGGATGCAGAACGGATGCAGCACAGAAACAAAGTGTTTAAAATGGAAAAAACGTTCACAGAGGGGACCTATCTCGGATATTAAGGATGTCTAGAGGATGTCTAGAGGATGCCTAGAGGATGCCTAGAGGATGCAAAGGGACACCTATACTGCCAATAAAAAGGGGGAGCAACTCGTCTGGATCTCACTTTCAGACCAGCAGCCCACCTGTGCAGGCCTCTGCAGCCTTCATCTGACTCTTCTTCTTCCACAGCATCCAGTCATGTCCACCGTGGATCGTAACACAGTCCTTTTGGCAGCCGCCATCCTTCTGCAACAGTGCGAAGCCAACTACAGGCTCTGTGAACTCTACTACGGGAAGAAAAAGAGGTGGCCAAGAAGCGTCCGGGTCCAAAAATGGATCAGGAGAAGAGCAGAGTACAGACTGTACAACAAGCTGATGGTGGAGCTGAGGAACGAAGACACTCGTGCGTTCCAGAACTTCATGAGGATGCCTCCAGCCATGTTTGATGAAGTTGTGCAGCGGCTGACACCCAGGTTGACCAAGGCAAACACCAACTTCCGGCCCAGCCTGGAACCTGGCACTCACTCTGCACCACCTGGCCTCAGGGACCACCTACAAAAGCATGCAGTACGACTGGTGGGTGCCACACAACACCATTAGCATTGTGGTCAGAGAAGTGGTGCAGGCCATCATCGAAGAATACATGGAGGAGCTCCTCCAGTGCCCCTCCACTGATGAAGGATGGAAGAAAGTTGCAGAGCAGTGGTATCAGAAGTGGAACTTCCCTCACACCGTTGGAGCCATAGATGGGAAGCACGTGGCCTGCAAAGCTCCAGCCAAGGCGGGGTCCACTTATTTCAACTACAAGGGCTTCTTCAGCATCGTCCTCTTCATCATGGTCGATGCTGACTACAAGTTCATGTACATCGATGCTTCAGGCTACGGCTCATCTTCAGATGCCCAGGTATACAACGCCAGTCACCTCAAGGAGGGACTGGAAGGCAACCTTATCGTGGGCTTCCCAGATCCAGACCCCCTGCCCAACGACACGCAAGATGTGCCCTACTTCATCATGGGGGATGACGCCTTCTCCCTCACAACCTACCTCATGAAGCCCTACACCTCCAGACTCCTCACCCGTGTAGAGAGGATCTTCAACTACAGGCTGTCCAGGGCAAGGCGGGTGGTGGAGAACGCCTTTGGCATCCTGGCCAACAGGTTCCAGGTACTTCTCACCACCATGCAGCATCGCCCAGAGACCGTGAGGAGCATCGTGGAAGCTTGCTGCATCCTGCACAATCTCATGTGCACCCACTACCCAGTCTTGCAGAACAGGCTCGTGGACCTCCAACAAGGGAATGGGGACATGGAGCCTGGGGAATGGAGGCAAGGGCAAAACCTGATAGACACTGAGGATGTGCAAGGCCCCAACAGAGCCTCACGTGAAGGGAAGAAGCAGCGCAACCTCCTGACACACTGGTGCAACTCCCCAGCTGGAGCAGTGGAGTGGCAAGACAGGATGGTAGATGCTTAATGGATGCTTCATTCAGCCTGTCTCATCACACTGATGAGATTGGGCCATGTATGTTGGGTGGTCCTACAATGAACAGGGCATTTAATAAAGAGTTGTGTTTATGTTCAAATGTGTGGATCAATGCTTACATTGTTATTGATAAAAAAGGGCCATAGGTGTGGCACCTGGGAGGGTAGACCATACAGTCCCATTATGCTTGCACTGGAGGTTTATCTATCCCACAGCTATTAGCCATCCCAAAGGTATCCCTGCTCATTCCACAGGTATCCCTGCCCACCCCACTGCTATCTTAACCCATCCCACAAGCATGCAAAGGCTTAAACCATTTCTAAAAGTTTCCACCAAGACTTTATTGAAAAAAAGAAATAAAGCAAGTGTGTGAATCAAAGATGAACTTTATTGAACAATAAGCTGGAACAGAAAAATGACCCAAGTCAAGTGTCCAAATAAAGTCCACAGGTAGCCAGCTACCTGGTCTCTGGCACTCTTATCGGTCACTCGGAGGTGTGCCCAGTCTCATGGGTGAAGGGTCCAGGTGCTGTGGTGGTGGGTGGTGCTGGAGTGCCTGGCCCCGAGAGGACAACAGGGGACGGTGTGTTGAGGAAGGTGTCGGACAGCTGGCTCAGCCCCATGATGCTGAGAGGTCCTTCCTCCATGCCATGGGGTGTCAGCCCCAGTACTGATGACAGATGTACTGAGGCCGGACTTGGCTGTGGGGTGGAGGAAGGAGATGTGTAGTGGGGCTGTCTGGTCTGCAGCTGGGTGAGGACTGGCGTGGGTGACATCATTGGCGTGGGTGGCATCGCTGTCGTCAGTGGCATCATTGGCGTGGGTGGCATTGGTGGCATCAGTGGAACTGGTGGCAACGGTGTCACCCGATGACTCTGTGCCTGGACTGGGAAGGGCTGCTGCCTGTGCTGCTGAACCTCCTGGTAGCCATAGCCCTGGTAGGTGAGGGCCTGTGGGAAGCCTTGGAATGGGAGGGACATCACCTGGGGTGGAGGAGCAGACCTGGACTGGGTGGGAGCAGGTTCCTCTGGGTCTGGAGGGTTGTGAAGCAGCTCGGTGATCCGGTCCTTCACCAGCTGGTACTGTGGATCTGCCATTTCCTTGAGGGTCTGGTTGACATAGATGAAGAAGGGCTTGCGGTTGGAGGATGAAGAGTCGGTGTGGACCAGCTGAGAGAGGAGACCTATGCTGGTGCGAATGGTGTCCCTGATCTCCAGCAGGACAGTGTGGCTCTGCCCTTCCTGCTGTCCGGCTCTCTGCCTTTCTGCAGAGGCGGAGCTGGGTGGTGGTGGATGCGGCTAGGACTGTGGTGGACTCGATGTCTCCTTTCTCCCACCGAACCAGGGAGTCCTCCACGCACTCCACCACGTTTACCACACCTGTCCGCGGGTTCTCCGCCATGGCACGCTCCACAGAAACCTGCCTGGAGACAGGGACTGACTCTCAGCTGGAAGAGTACTGGCTCTTAGCAGGCTGCCGGAGAGAGAGGGTCGTGAGAGGGGCTGCTGGTGCACCTCGGTGGCGGACCTCACCCTCCAGGAAGCTGCACCTGGCCATGACGTAGGTCTCTCTGTCTGTCAGCTTAACCGTGGCCTGGCCAGATTTCTTCAGGTGCAGCTTCCCATACCAGGTGTGCATGTGCTTCCACCAGCCGAGGAGCACCTCCGAAGTGTAACCCATACTCTCCACCCTCTCTCTCCAAGCAGCCTGCTTCCACTTGATGTCCCTGTACAGCCGGTGTCCCTTCCGCCACAGATAGTCTTTCTCTCTCAGCCACTCCAGCACCTCATCCTCGTGCGTCTCCTCAATATAGTATTGCATCCTCTCCCATTGCCGCATACGCCTCTTCCTCCCTTTGGCAGGACCAGATGGGACCTCATCAGAAGGGCTCCCAGGTAGTAGGGGCTGCAGCAGCACCAGCAGGATCATCATCATCATCATCATCATCATCATCATCATCATCCTCACCAGCAGGATCATAATCATCATCATCATCAGCAGCAGCAGCAGTAGCAGCAGTAGCAGCAGGATCATCATCAGCAGCAGCACCAGCAGCACCAGCACCAGCAGCAGGATCAGCAGCAGCAGGAGGACCAGCAGGACCAGGATCAGCAGCAGTAGAGTAAGCATCAGCAGGGCCAGCAAGTCCAGGACTACGAGCAGGACCAGGAACACGAGCAGGACAAGCAGGACAAGCAAGACCAGGAGCACGAGCAGGACGAGCAAGTCCAGGAGCACGAGCAGGATGAGCAGGACCAGGAGCAGCTTCAACAGAGTAAGCACCAGCAGAAGCACCACCGCCAGGAGCAGCTTCAGCCGAAGCCCCAGCAGAAGCAGAGTCAGGGGCAGGGGGCGGGAGGTTGGCCCTGTCCCTTTTGCCAGGGATGGCGGCAGGCTGCTGAGGCTTTTGCTTCCTCCCCATGGTTGTGGGGTTTCTGGCTGGCAGGGAGGCTGCAGGCACCAAGGCTGGCAGGAAGGCTGGCCAGAAGCCAGGCACCAAGGCTGGCAGGCAGGCACCAAGGCTGGCAGGAAGCCTGGCAGGAAGCCTGGCAGGTAGGCTGGCAGGAAGGCAGGCAGGCAGGCAGGCACCAAGGGTGGCTGGAAGGCAGGCTGGCAGCAAGGCTGGCAGGCAGGCATGCAGGCAGGGCAGGCAAGGAACTCGAAGTGTCCAGCAGCAGGTCTTTCCTCGGAATGCTGGCCACGTGCGAGCTGCTTCCCTTTATATCTGGGGGGCTTACGCAATGCATCCCCCCCGCATGCGCAATTAACGCTCGGCATCCATTCTGCTTCCGCTGTGCATCCGTTAGGCTTCCGTTGTGCATCCGCTTCATCCGCTGTGCATCCACTGTGCATCCGCTTCATCCGCTGTGCATCCGCTCTGCATCCGCTGTATCCATTCCACATCCACTTTGCTGAGGCCCCCCGGAAGCCTAGCGGACGTGCCATCTGCTCTCATCCGCTTCCATCTGCTGGGCTTCCTTTCCGCATCCGCTTTGCATCCGCCCTGCGTCCTCCACGCGTCCATGTTATCCGCTCCGGTTATGCAAATTTTTGCCCCTTTTGAGAGCGGATAACAACGGATGGAACATTTTGCTCGTCCGCTGTGTCCTTTTTGCATCCGTTGGCCAGTGTGACATGGGCTTAAGTAGAAATTTGGCAGATATTTGGGATATAATTTAATTTTAAAAAATTGACATCTTTAACCTAACTTTCTTTGAGGAGCCAGGGTTATTATAACAATAACATATAACCAATATGGAAATATAAGCAGATTAGCACATAAGATATGTACCAAAGTTCCTTCGAATTTGTTATATCTCCACCATAAAATCAATGGGAGCCAGCCTTTTTTCAACCTTAAAATTCTCATAGGATTTGTTTGCTGACAAAGTGAAGTTTTTAAATCCTAAAACTAGTTTTAAAAATCTGGAGCCACTGGTTGAGTAGTCTGGGTTATTTTGATTCATTATTATAAACTGCTTATCCAAATTATCCAAATTTATTTTGATTTTTTTAAAAATGGTTTTAGTTTCCATGAAGGCCATTTCCAACAATTTTAATACTTCTGGTATTTATAAGGCTACAATGGCCTAAGGGCTGAAGACTGTGGATATTTTTTTAATGGCATGTATTCAGCCCATCTACGTAAGTTTCTTTTGCAGAATTTATAAACGTTTAAAAATACAGTTATTTAATATCTAATTGAGGGCTTTATTTTCCTGAGAACTAGGGAAGTTCATGTCTGAAACACTTTCTCAAATTACATTTCTGCCCATGACTCAGAGATCTTTTATCTGAATATGTCTTCCTTGCAGCTCTTCCTCAGGGGTGGGATACGAAAGGGTTAACTACCAGTTTGGGATTTACGAGGTTCGGTGATTTATGATGTGCTTCCCTGCACTCTGCAAGCGGGCGCCTGTAAATCATCACCTGTAAATCGTCATCAGCATGCTGCGTGCAGAGAAGCAGCCTTTGAAACAGCCCTCTTTTCCTGCCTTTTTAACTGCAGCTGTGCCTCGTTCGGCAGCTGAAGTTGAAAAATCGGGAAATAAAGATCAGGTAAGAGCCCGGGTGGGCGGGTGGGCAAAACATCAGCAGATATAGAACTGGTTCTATGTCTGCTGCTCTTCAGAGCTACCGGTTCTACAGAGGTGGACAGAACTGGTAGAAACCCACCCCTGCTCTTCCTCTTATTCCTCTGTCCTTTACAACATATCATGGGTACTCTGCTTAATTAAGGTCACTGTGGTTAGGAAGTTCAATGTTAAGATTAATTACACTGATTGCATCAGTTTCCAAAAGTATGCAGCATTATGAGATTGCAGGCTAGATATATTAGTTTTTAAATGTATTTCTAATAAACTATCAGCCATTGGAAAGAGTGAGACTTAAACACAGTATTGAAATCAAATCAAATTAGATTTGGATGCTTAATTTCCTCACAATTATAAGGATGTAGTAAAGCTAATGTCTAACTTAAAGAAAATGATTTTTTATCTTTGATCTTCATCATGCAAATAGTGTTCATCTACAGACATAGAAACTTCATATTTATTAATTGAAAACTGTCCTAAGTATTAGTAATATAACCAAACTTATGATCTTATAGCAATGTTGGAACTCGATTTAGTATTGTATCTTTCTCATAGGCTGAAAAACACATTAATAAGAAGGCAAATTGATAAAGAGAAAAAAATCAATATTATATTCCAAAGAAATTTTTGGCCATCAGAACAGCCAAGCTCTTTAGACATTTACTAAATTAAATTTGGCCACAAGCAGAGAAAATTTCAAATATATTTATTCAATATATAAATGAATTTTGTAACAAGGATTTGGGAAGAGAAAAAACCTTAAGACTGATAGCAATTGTTGAGAAATAATAACTATAGCTGCCATCCAATACATTTACTCAGAAGTAACTTGCACTGAAAACAATATTTTTAGTCCTGCATAAATATGATAGGACCTAAAGGCCAGACATCCTAAAGGCCTCATGACAACATAGAAACTAGACATATTTTCATATGCTTTAACTTATTACTAAACATAATTCACTGATAACTCTGTTCCAGATTGGAGCCACCAATTTCAAAGTTATAATTCATAATTCTAATCAAGATTAGAGCCCCTGGAGAAAAGGTTAAACCATCTCCCAGTCACCTTGATTCAAGATTCCTTTTACTTTCTTTTGAAATGTAAAAAAAAAAAAAAAGATATACCCTTATTTCTTTAAATTTCCTACCCAAAAAAGAAGAATTCTGAATTAAAGTGATAAGAGGTAACCCAAGTTAGATTAAGGTTCCACACATTTCCTTCAATGAAATGAAGAGGGGCAGTTGTATGCTGTGTTATTAAGCATATAATGCATAGTCTAACCAGCACATTTCAAGAATAATTTGGAAGAAATGCTTCAGACTTGCATCAGTGTGAACATAGTACCTCTTTGTCACCCATTAAAACAAGCTTTAGAGTCAAGGTAATTTAATTGTTGATGATACGGTACCAATTTAAGGCACTGTCATACTGCCCAACGGATGCAAAACCTTTGTAAAAAGGACACAGCGGACAAGAAAAATGTTCCATCCGTTGTTACCTGCTCTCAAAAGGGGCAAAAATTTGCATAAGCAGAGCGGATAACACGGAAAGGAACAGACGGGGGGAGGACGCAGAGCGGATGGAAAGTGGATGCGGAACGGAAGCCTAGCAGATGGAAGCGGATGGAAGCGGATGCATAGCGGATGCATAGCGGATGCAGAGCGGATGCAGAGCGGATGCAGAGCGGATGCAGAGTGGATGCAGAGCGGATGCGTAGAGGATGCGTAGAGGATGCGTAGAGGATGCGTAGAGGATGCAGAGCGGATGCAGAGCGGATGCAGAGCGGATGCGTAGAGGATGCAGAGCAGATGCAGAGCAGATGTGTAGCAGATGACGAGGATGCGTAGCTGCATCTGCTTTCATCCTTTCTCCGTCCGTGCTACTAACGCTGCGCATCCGTTCTGCTTCCTCCCTGCGTCCGTTTACTGCTGGAACGGATTTGAGTTGCGCGGATGCGCAGCGGATGCCTAGCGGATATAGCAGATGCGTAACGGATGCAGAACGGATATCCCCCGTATGCCTACCAGATGCAGAATGGATGCATTGGATACATTTTCCGCTCAAAAGTTTTGAGCACCTCAAAACCTTCTGAGTGGATGAAATGTCAATAGACGGATGCTGGATGGATAGAGAGGAAGCAAAACGGAGGCAGTGAGTACAGAACGGAAGCATCGTGTTAACCAAAGGATGGCAAGTGTTTTTCTCCGTTTTACATCCTCTTTCCATCCGTTGGTGCAATGTGACAGGGGCTTTACACTACCTTCATCTTTCCTATGGAAATCTGGTTTGGAAAGCAGCAACACCACCACTGCCAAAGATATGTGAATCCTTTGTATCCTTTATGAATAATGAGAGCATTGACAACAGTAGAAGTTGCAGATATACATTTGGCACTCCAATATGTCAGTGCATAAAGTCTTGATTTGATTGAAGTCATTGCCATCACTTGTGAGTTATGTGCATTCACAGTTCCACCAGAACATCAAATTTAAAGAACCTTAAAATGTCTATGAAAGAGCATTCCTGTACAGAATATAACTAATGGATCTGGTCTAAATTATAAATTCAGTACAGAATATAACTAATGGATCTAGTCCAAATAATAAATACAGTGGTGCCCCTCATTATTTTAAGTATCAATTAACGCATATAGGTGGTGATGTTGCTGCTAAGAAACTAAATTCTTGAAGTAATTCAACATCCAGCATTGGATGAAATCTGATATTTATTCCAAATTTACTCAAAAATAAGGTTTCTCATATATCACTGGCATTTGATCAAAAGAAATTATCACTGCTTTCAGTTTTGCCTCCTTCCTTAGCAATTATTTAAAAGATTGCAGCTTTATCCACTATTTTTCATTGGAAGCATTTGCTTTCCCAAAAGAAGAAAACTTTCTACAAATATAAACAGGCCCTTTTCTCTCTGCCCAATATATAAATATGCAATAAAATTACAGAAAAAAAGGAATGTGTATAAAACCCTTCAACATAATATAGCAAATGGAATATTACATGTATTTATAAGCATAAATACCAAAAAAATTCCTGCAATTGTGATATAGCTCTTTCTCTACTTCCAGATACAACATCTGAAATGAGCATCACTTGTAATCCATAGCCTTGTGTTCACCTAAAAACAACAACCACACATTTGCTTTCTTTCTAGTGGAAGTTCCTTTGATAGAAATTCCACTGATTATTTTACAGAGATAAAATGAGTCAAGATCCTTGATTAAACTATAGATTACTAAGCAAATTGTAAAGCTTTCTAGAAAATAATCTTGGAGGCTGCAATGTACCTCAGGATATTCTAGTTTCTTCTGGGCAGAATGAAGTGGGGAGAAGAGAAGAAGATAGTTACTTACTCATGGAGTTTCTCCCATGGCAACTGATATGCCAATTATATCTTTTCATTTATTCCATAGCAAAAAAAAATATGAGTCATTAACAGGAGCATCAGGGTTGTTGAATGAATAATAAATGGCACAAAGCTTTTGAAGTCTCTCGAGGTATGCCTCAATATTAATGGCTTTTTTGGTGTTATTTACTAGGTAGTGTATTAAGAAAGAAGCAGCTAGTATTTAGCAATACAATTTGCCAAAATGACACCTTTAGAAGATAAGGGTTACTTGGTTGCCAGGCAACAGATATTCTAAAACCAAAAGTTAACTGCAGAATGTTGTGAGCCTCAGTAAGCCATGATAAGGAAAAGTTTTTCATTCCATTTGTTACATTCATAAAGATACTGTTTGTGCCATTTGTAATTTTTCAGAAGGGAATTAAATGTCCAGAGCAACAGAGTTGATAGAAACAATTTTTTAATTATATTTCCTTCATAAGACACAAAGGAGTAGTGCATGACAAGGTGATACACATCAAAGTATTGTGAAGTAAATTCTAAATCTGAATATGATTCAACAGACCAATAACTGGGTAGAAGATTGCATAAAGTAGTGGGGGGAAATCTTTGTACGCTCGAGAGCATTATATTAAGGCCTGGTCCCACTGCACTTACGGATGTAAAGAGGATGTAAAGCATTAAAAAAAGCTCACCATCTGTTGGAAAATGCTATGCATCCGTTGTGTACTCATTGCATACGTGTTTCATACGCTCTATCCGTCGAGCATCCGTCCACTGCGGTTTCATCCTCACAAGAAGTTTTGAGCTGCACAAAACTTTGTGAACGGATGAACTTTCTGCCATGTACGATGTAAATCCACAACATACGAGCAACAAATGTTCTATGTCCGTTTATCATCTGTTAAATATCCTCTGTATCCTCTCTGCATTCTCTGGGCATCCTCGCAACTCACATCTGCTGCAACTGAAAACGGAAAGAGGGAGGAAATAAAAGGTACACGGAACGTCTACACAGCGTTAGTAGCACGGAAATAGAAAGGATGCACAGTGAACGGTTTGCATCCGATATACATCCGCATGGCATCCCCTTTCTTTCCTTTAGGCGTACGTGATGCATCTGCTTCATCTGCTATGCGTCCGCTTCGCAATTCTCCCCCGGAACCCCTTCGGAGGTGTAATCCACTTCCATCCGCTTTCATCCACTAGGCTTCCTATGAACATCCGTTTAACATCCCTGCTACATCCTCCCCACGTTTGTTCTTTTCCATTCTTTTCCGTTCTGTTTATGCAAATTTTCACCACTTTTTGGAGTGGATGACAACGGATGGAGCCACCCCCGAACTTTTGCTCGTCCGCTGTGTCCTTTATGCATACATTTTGCATCCGTCGGCCAGTGGGACTGGGCCTTTAATGTGCAGTGGGAAGATTTGATAATGCAAAGGAATGTATCATGTGATATGTTTTTACTCAACACCAAGATCATATCCAACCAGTTCTTATTTGTTTCTGGAGAATGTGTCATACTATTCTAGGAAATAAAGGACAAATTAGGACCAGAGGGAACTAATTCTTCAAATTAAATATAAGCCCAAATAGCAAGAGGATATTAAAAAGTAAATCCAAGAAGGGATGTGATATATGTTCTAATACTTCTTCCTCTAATGAAATATATGTCATGACCTCTGAGTATTATGCCTCACATATGTATTGGAAAAACAAAAAGGGGCAGAGGAAAACAGAGGAATGCATTCCAGACAGTAAAAAACAATGAGTTCTATAAAATATGCCAATGTTCAAAGTTGTCCTAATTTTAATAGAAATGCAGTGTATTAATAATTATCTTACTTTACTGGGAAAGGCTGTCCTGATAAAGTGTGCATCAGTTGTGAGCTGATAAGATGTTTGGCCAACTATTAAAAGACAGTTTGAAGACTCTGGTTCTTATGGTCCTTTATTTTAAATTCAAAGTAATTTGGGATGATCAGCTTTCAAACAGAAGTTACCTTTTCTGAAGAACAGTAATTAGGCATTAACTTCAAATATATAACTCATATTTCTTCCTACCATTGGCATGTGAACTGGGAATTCTCAGAGCTGTGGTCCCAGTACTTAGGGATGAAAAAGATTTACCTTATTCATTCCAGATTGCAAAGCATTGTTTATACCATCAGCACCTTCTGATGTTGTGCTGCAGGGTTTTTTCCCGAAGCTTAGAAGGTAGGGAGACAGAGAGAAAAAGAGACAAATATCACATGCCTCTGCTTCCCTCCCCAATGTCTTTTGTTTCTTGCTGAACTAATCCTTTTCACTATTAAATCTGCCTCACTTGCCATCCTTCTTGCTTGTTCAGATGACTTTTCCCAAGCTCTCTTAGTTGTGCACTTGACTGATGGTTCTTATACTGGCAGAACGATGAATGAGCTAAAGCTTAATTCTGTGTTTTTTTTCTGCTGCACTGAAACACGAAGCTGCTAATTTCTCACACAAGATCTCACACACTGAAAACAGCCATCGTGATATGAGGCAAGGAAGTCTTCAGTTCCCATAAATGAATCATGAATGTTTTGTGTATTGGATTTAAATTTTATCTTTCATAACAAACATATATTTATAGTAAAACGCTATATAAGTCTTAAAGGAATGTTTTGTAGACAAAACTAGAATAATAGAAGCCAGCATCCAGCCAATTTGGTATCAGTGCGATGTTTTGTCACGATGTCATTGAACAAGTTATTTAAATGTGTACTTGTGCATAGTGTATTTCATTATTTGCTCCCTTGTCTCCGTCATAGCACTCATGAGTACAGCTTTTATACTAGTTTGGGCAATTGAAATTAAGTAAGAAATAATTGTGCTATAAAAGTTAGATATACCAGTGCCCAGAGTCATTGACTGAAATGGGAAGTTATAGAAACTAAACAAACAAACAAGCAAACAAGCTAGCTGTGTGAATAATTTAATGCCTTAAGGCCCATTATTTTTATAGAAATTTCATTGCATGCTTGGACAGTTGTTTTATGATGAACTTCCTATCTCTGCATCTATTTTGGGAAAGTACTCATATGGCCTCAAAAACTCATTCAATATATTATTTAAAGCTCAATAGCATTGCCTATCCCTGTGTTATATCATCACTGGGTGGTTGAGCAATGATTAGAATGCAATCCAGGTAGTCCTCAACTTACGACCACAATTGAGCCCCAAATTTCTGTTCTTAAATGAGACATTTGTGAAGTGAATTTTGTCCCATTTTATGACCTTTTTTGTCAGTTGTTAAGTGAATGACTGCAGTTGATAAGTAAGTTTGAGTCATTTGTTAAATGAATTTGGCTTTCCCATTGACTCTGCTTGTTAAAGGTTGCAAAAAGTGATCACATGATCCCAGGACAGAGCAACTGTCATAAATACATGGCAGTTACCAAGCATCTTCATTCTGATCACGTGATTATAGGGAAGCTGCAATGGTTGTAAGTGTGAAAACCAATCATATGTATGTCACTGTTTTCAGTGCCTTTGAAACTTCAAACAGTCATAAAACAAATGTTTGTAAGTCAAGGACTACCTGTAATTAATTTTTGCACTTATATTTACTGCCAAAATTATGGTTGTTTTGTGAATCTGGCTTCCCCATTGATTTTGCTTGTAAAAGGGGGTCACCTTATGACACAGCAACAGTTATAAATATGAGTCAGTTGCCAAGCATCTGAATTCTGATCACATGATATGGGGATACTACAAAAGTTGTAAGGGTGAAAAATTGTCATAAATAACTTTTTTCAGTGGTGTTGTAACTTTGAACACTCACTAAATGAATTGTTGTAAGTCAAGGACTATCTGTATTGCAGGTTAACTCTGCCCTCTTTCAATTCTGACAGATCAAGATTGGCTCAGCCTTCCATCCTTCCAAGGTGAGTAAAATGAGAACCCAGTTTGTTGGGGGCAACATGCTGACTCTGTAAACTGCTTAGAGGGGGCTGTAAAGCAGTATGAAGCAGTGCATAATTCTAAGCACTATTGCTACGGATTCAGCTTCCCTCCTTTTGAGATCACTAAAATGAGGACCCAGATTGTTGGGGGCAAACATTTAGAGGGGGTTGTAAAGCATTGTGAAGCAGTCTATCAGTCTAAGTGCTATTGCTATAATATTATTATAGTTTGAACCAACTCCAAATAAAGCGTGTAAGTTCACTGAAGTACTAAGTTGTACCGGTAAATAGTACTAGACATTTGGTTGCTACTTTATTTCAGTCCTTCAGTGCAAAACTTTCTACATCCGATAAGTATCTTCACACCCTGACTTTTTTCAACAATTAGAAAAGTGTGCTTTTATTTTCTTGTAATGAAGATCTTGCCATGTAGTTGGGATACTGGGGTTCTTTATTTTGGACAATGTTTGCAAGATAATTGATAAAGGCACAAAGTCCATTTTTGTTTTTGTTTTTGCAGAGTCTAACTGGATATTACAGAGCAACTGCGATTAAAGACAAATGTCAAATCTTGATGAGGAAAAATGATCACAGCTTCTGCGAAGGTAAAAATCACACTCGCTAATTATTTAAAGTTGATTGCAAATTTCAGGAGGAGTGAGTAAGGGAATGGGATCTTGATATTATTGCTCAGGGTTTCTTTTCATGCATTGGATCTCACAGCTTAGAAATATAGATTGGTCAAATAACTAGAACATTACCAAAATGCTGACAAGTGTTACCAGTGAAGGGGATATCTGTAGCTCAGGATTAAAATGAGGGTTCTTGGTGCACTCTGAGCTTGATTGTTTTCTTGCAGATGTATTATTACCCAAACTAGGTAACATCATCAGTGCTAGTAAGGAGTGGAGTTTGCTCTCAGTTCATATTCTCGTTATTTGTGCTATCCATGTTGATGGGGTTGGTCTTAGAGATTCTTTTGGTTGGACTATTTACTGTTGGCTTGTTTGGCAGTTCCTTGATTGGGTATTGTTTACTTGATTGTTGGTCTGGTGTTAATTCTCATCTGGGTGTTGTTTGCTAGTGGGGAGGTGGTTTGGACTTTTTGTTCCCTTTTTGGCTTGTTGATTGTCTCTTTTGAATAGTATATGGATATCATTTATGTCTATATGCCTGTTGATGGTTAATTTGTCAGAGTGCCAGGCTTCTAGAAATTCCCTAGCATTTTTGGACTTGGCTTGGTATAGAATGGTTACAGTTTCTGAATCGAAATATGGTTAAGTCTGTCTATATGTTAGTTAGTATGTGAAAAGTATTAGTCTGATACATATGCAAATGTACCAGAGGCAGGAACTGGAAACAGGTTGAGGGGGGAAAGACAGAAAAGGGAAAAGGAGAGAGAGATTAAAATATTTAGGCAGATAAGTCTTTATCTGTGTTCTACAAATGAGACTCTTGAATAGGGATTGTTGCAAGTTTCCTTTTAATGCCCCAAAGGAATTCAGACGTAGTTTTCCTTTTGCTGGTCTTCTTAATGAAACCTTACATTTATTAGCTCTCTTCTCACATATTCTGTCTCAGCTTTAGAGAGCTTGCCTATTGTAATCAAATACAACAGTTTCTTTAGGGGTACTGAATTTCCTCCCCTCTCAATGGGAGTCACCAAAAGAAAGAAAAAGAAACATTCAGTGTGTCAGCAAAGGGACAATCTAATCCTCTTTGCGACTACATCAGCTCTTGCAGTTTTGCTCTACAAATCAAAAGGCATTCCATTAATGAAAGACCCTTTCCTTTTCATTTTTAGTCAGCTTGTGAAATGTGACGAGTATTCACAAAAAGGAAAGGCTGAGGGAGAAGAAGTTTCAGCAAACTTTCAACGCCAATATCCACAAGACAAGTCTACACTTTGATTTGTTGCCTGGTTTCCGTTGACTATTCTCCTCTCGTTTCTCTTTCTCCCCGTTCTCTCTCTGCTTCATTTTACGCTGTGGGCCTTCTCCCGTGGCTAAGTCTTACAAAAACAAAGCTCTTGTTTCTTGATCAGCAACAAACTCATCTTTGTCTGTGCAGCTCAGTTAAGGAAAGCAGGCCAATTTGATGCAGGTTTCTATGGTTCATGGGTACAAAAGCATCTATTTGTATGCAGGCTCTCTGGCAGCCACACAGCAGACTGTGAGATCATCGAGTGCTGGAATCACCAGCTGTAATAAAGAACTGTTAATATATATATATATATATATATATATATATATATATATATATATAT
>BLBF01000037.1:9281419-9346116 GCA_015471245.1 Laticauda colubrina
TATATATATATATATAAAAACTCTTTTTATTCAGTGGTTTTATTTTCTCAGCTATCTGTGCCATGGATTTATTCACAGTTCTATGAACTGGGCAGCTACAAATACCTCTGAAAACCGAGAGCCCCTTGGACCTTCCCCCCACTTTTGTTTAAGGACTAATGATATTTGTCTTAGGAAGGAAATGATGCTTGACTGCTTCATCCCAGGATTATAATTACTGGAGCTGAAGGAATTCTCACTCTGTATTTGACAGACTTCCATTGCACTTGTGTGATGGCCCCATAATGTCCTGCAAAAGATAAACATCAATTTCACAGTTGCTTCTCTAAAACCACTCACTTGATATGAAGTATTTAGAGATACTCATTTTGCATTTCAGTCATTTTCCCTAACGTTCACGTTGCATTCTGATATATAACATCTTTAAAATATGCCCCATTAAATTCAGTGGAACGTAGGTATTGGGGTATCTGGATTGCAACCTTAAATGGAATCATCCATCATTCTGCATTTTTATATGTTGGTTTTCTGGGGAGGGGGAAGGAAAGCAGTGGTTGCAATAAGATTTTATAATTTATTTTTTAAAAAATGAGATCGTATAATATTTCATTATAAACACAGTCCAGCATAATTTTAATAATGAAATCATTCCATTGAGGATACACCAATGGAATAGCATTCATCATCTCTTCCCTTGGTTGTTTTCTTGCAATTGGTTCATTGCTCAACTATGTATGTATTGTCTTCAGTGCTATTATTCAGTGTTATAACATTCTCCTCTATTGGAATGATCTGGCTTAAATTGTTAAAGATGAGCCACTTGCCCTTTCCTCTGTAATCCAGGAAAATTCCAAATTGCTTTAAGGAACCTTATTGACCCCAACAGCCATATACCCTTTACATACAAAATATGAAATACAGCCAGATCTTTTTCTTCCTAAAAATCTACGGAATGTAGATCGTCTATTGCTTTATGGCAATTGACTTTATAGGAAAACCCATTCCTATAAACCCATTTCTCTGTTATGTGCCATTTACAAGCAACAGTGATAACAACATTCCAACACTTGGTTCAAAATGCATGTACTCCATTGGTGGAATTCAAAATCTTTTACGACTGGTTCTGTGGGTGTGGTTTATTTGATGGGCATGGCTTGTGTCATGTGACTTGGTGGGTGTCGCTTAGTGATCATGTGACTGGGTGGGCGTGCTTGGTGGACATGTGACTGGGTGGGCATGGCTTGGTGGTCATGTGACTGGGTAGGCGAGGCCAACTCAATGTCACTCACATTAAGGGGTGCCTTACCTGGCCCCTCCCCTCCCAGCCATTTCTTGTCACCCAGCCTCAACTTATCTATAGTTCTGTAAAAACGTTGTTCTTTTTTTGACTTTATTGTCTGCATACTATAGATGTATTTTCATGGACTACTGAAAGGAGGAAATGGCTCACATGCTTTACTCAAGAGTGTGATATAGGCAACAGGCTTTTAAGGGCTGCCACAAAGAAGGGGGGGAATGTATTTTCCAAAGTAGAATGCAAAGTAGAAGCAATGGATGGAAACTGAACAGAGAGAAGCAACCTAAAAGTGAGGAGAAACTTCTTGACAGTGAGAATAATTAACCAGTAGACCTGCCTGTCTCCAGAAGTTCTGGGTGTTCAATTACTGGAAGTTTTTAAGAAAAGACTGGACAGCCATTTGTCTGAAATGGTATAGGGTTCACCCCAAGGTCCCTTCTAAGTATTATACTGACACTATACAGAAAGGCAGTAGAATCACTCTAGGTGTAGGGACAGTGTAAAATATTAACACATGATAAATAATGGAACAATTAAAAATAATAGCACAGAGTTTTATCTCTCTCTCTCTCTTCCTATTTTCTCTCTCTCTCTCTCTCTCTCTCTCTCTCTCTCTCTCTCTCTCTCTCTCTCTCTCTCTCTCATACACACACACACGCACACACACGCAGACACAGAGCACTTAACAGACAAGCATTTTGGAAGCAGCTCCTTTAAATTTCTCCAAGACTTGAGTGGATTCCCCCACCCCCTCTGTCAGACCGCACTCCTTCTCACTCCAGCACTTTAACTCACAAGGGGAAAGCGATGCTTGCAGCGTCCATGCCTTTCTTCCTTTTCCCCAGGGAGAAAGAGGACGTGGGGAACGGAAAGCTAGATCGATCGCAAGTGAGCGACTGGGCGACCGGGTTGGGGGGCGTGGCCAGCCAGGGATTGCCACCGGTTCGGCGACCCATGCCAAATAACCACTACCGGTTCGCGAACTGGTCAAATAGCACCTCTGATGTACTCCTCTTGCCCCACAGATGTCTATGCTAACTGATGCCTGTATTATTTTGGTGATGTTTTGGTGAGCTTATGCTAAGAGCTAGTAACATAATTATTATAACTCCACCCTTTCAAAACAGAATTAAAATGAAAATGATACATACATACACACATACATACATACATTTACTCCATCCAGCTCCACCCGCCTAGGGTGGATGGGCCTATTATGTGCCATCCTAATGGCTAAATTGATCAATGATGCCTCAAGGTGAATATCTCTCCAATGGTAGTTTTTATACTCTGATGATGTTAGCAGAGGCTAATGAAAGCTAAGTGGATAATATAGTTTAAGTTCCTGAAATTGTGATGTCTATCTCTTCTTTTATAGTAACACTTGGATTTAATATTTTTAGGATTGTTTGCAATACGCTCACACACACGCACATATAAATTAAGAATGACTTCAACTTAAATTATCACTAGCTTTTGGGAAATTGGGCTAGGTTTTGCATATTGTTTTGGAGTAAGTGGTATATCAGACAAAACGATGCAATGGTACCAGATCTGGGATTCCTGCCATCAGCTGTGTTGTATTATTGGTAGAGTCTGCTATTACATCTTCTCATGTGCATATTCTCCACCATTCTGCTCACTTTATTGATTTGAAAAAGCCCATGGAGGCAATTTCATGACTCTTTTCTCATGATATAATTGAAGCCCAGAAAGCTATAGTCACTACAGTTCACTAGAAAGATTATTATATTATGAAAGATAGAATATTCATATACATCCCTGGATCAATTCATAAAAAAAGTAACTGTAAAAAGTTAAATGTTCTTTTGAAAAGAAAAAATCCCAGTGGAACTGAAATTTAAGGTGATTATAAGAATTGAACAGACTATCATGTCTAGCATGATGAATAACAATCATTAATATTGCCTTTCAAACCTGCCATGAACTTGATTTGAGAACTTTAAAACAACCACCAAGGACATTAATATTTAATATGTTTTAGATATTGGATCCCTTAGTTTGGAGATATTTGAACTTTGTTCTTAGAGAGCAATGTGTTCTCTTCATGAATGCAAAGTATTTCCTAGCCACTACATAAAAAGCTTCACTCCTTGTACAAATCCTCAGTTTGGATCTATTTCATATTCTCGAACACACTTCTGAATATTGTCTTGCAAAAATAGTTGTGTGTTGGGAGTTCTGAATTAGTTAACCAGAATGCAGTGTGAACTAAATGGAATAGAAAACGTATGCAGAACTACTAAGGGTTTTGGATCTTTTGTTTGTGGTAGTGGGGGGAGGACATTTCAACTTCAAGATTAAACTGTTTACTGGCTTACAATAGGTGCTTATCAGTGACATCATCAAAGTAAACAAAATCCACCTGGTGCAGATGGCACCAGGTCATGAACTCTATCAGAAATGACATATTACTAACCCCATCAGGAAAGGCTACTTGCAAGCCCTAAAATTGATGATTAATATCAATTTCCATTTCATTGTATTGACTCTGTAACCCCTGGTTTGACTTTACTGAAAAGCTGTATTTTGAAGCAAACCTAATTTTGATAGCTCCTGAAATAAAGAAAACTACACATTAAAGTTATATTTTTACTGATTTTTTTTTTAAATTAGCACTTTAAATTACTGGAAACTAACTTTGAAACCTACAGTTGGATTGTTGTTTCTTCTGTTCTCCTTTTCTGAAAATAAAATACCTATGTATATTCCTCATCTCGCACAGTCCTCAGAACAATCCTTCTCGATTTTGGTATGTTAGAAATGTTTTAATGCTACACTATATAGATCTGCCTCTGATCCTGGAAATCTGTTTGATGAAATCCTGAACCATCTCACAAACTGTTGACTGCAATATCTGCTTATTGTAGTTTTCCTTATGCTTAGATAAATTTCTCTTAAATAGCAAAAATTGCCTTTCATTGCATTCTTTCATGGCAATAAAGCTTATTGATATGTATGCATTAGATTATAATACAATTCTATAAAAATATTGACTTGGAACTATAATTGATATAGATAAGTTATGTTTTTTTATAAATATCCTGGCAATTGTGGAACCAATTTAAATGCAATACATCAATCTTCAGCTTTGATCTATTTAGGCTAATAGGCTTGAGGGTGCATTCAGAAGCCTTGCTGGAAGGAAAAAATGCATGAAAAGCAAGAGTAAAATTGTAGTGTTTTAAACTCCATGGTAACTCAAATTGCCTGACAAATCCAGGTCACATTTCCATTTCAGATTTCTTTTCTCCTGCTGAAGAATAAAATAGCCTCTTTTAAAAACTTCTTACTGACTGAAAATTGGTGAATCTTCTCAGAGGCAGCCAGTTGGAGCTGACCAATTTGTGGATTATATAGAACAATCCAATGGTTGGCAAACAGAGAGCAAAAATTTTTTATAAAGAGAAACCAGCACAATAATGGTGAGTGCCATCAATGCTGTCTGTGCCAGGGGCCTTAGGCTTGAAGTGTTAGTGAGCTCGCAGTAAATATCAAAAAAAAAAGTTAATTGGCAAAGAAGAGCTCCTGGAAAACCTATTTAGTTCAACAAGAATACTTCAGTAAGTTCATGATACGGCCATAAAAGTAGGCTACATCAAGTAGCCTTTCAGATTTCAAGCTAAGCTGAAACACCCACAAATGTGGATGTGAAAAGCCTTCAATTGACCCAGTTATCAGAACTTGCATTGTGAAAGATGCATGGTCAACTATAGACATCTTTGGGCAGAGTTAAGCTTGGTGAGTGGTGATTAGGTTGATGAAGGAAGTCTAGTTTTTTCTTCTGCTTTCATTTGTTTGAGGGATGAACACTGTTGTTACCTAGTTGTGTAATGAAGCATCTGCAAGGAAGCAACCAAGCTCAGAGCTTCATTTCAACCCTGAGCTACAAATATTCTCCTTTATTGGTATTCATTTGTGTTTTTTAAAGAAAGAAATATAAATATCCAGCAAATTATCCTTCAGATAAACTAATCTCATGTTCATCCAGAATAATTCATTTCCATAAGTAAACTGTTATGTATTGAGCATATAAAGTTGTGTTGAGCCCTGCTAAAGTGAGAGTAACCTTTAGATGACCCCAACTGTTAATTCCAACTGTTTTGGAGGGAAACTGAGAACATTCATACGCTGTTTCTCACAAAATAAGGCCTTTTTTTTTTTTTTTGATCCCTGAAAAAATGGCTAGGCCGTCTTTTCGGGGGTGACTAAATTTCCTCCCCCACCTAGAGCGACCCATACGCATGTACCTCACCACAAGGCCACTTCTATTGGCCAATGAAAGCTCACTGAAGGCAGAGTCCCCAGCTGCTTTAGGGCGTGGCATGGCTGCCCGTGTCCCCTCGCCTTTAGGCAGTCTCTTTCGGGCAATGGAAGCTCCCCAAATGCAGTCACCAGCCACTTCAATCAGCCGGTAGAAGTGGCCTCGCAGCGAGGGGAGTGTGTGTGTGCACTCGCCCCGAGGCTGCTTTTACCGACCAATCGATAGTGGCTGGTGACTGCATTTGGGGAGCTTCCATTGCCCGAAAAAGACTGCCTAAAGGCGAGGGGACATGGGCAGCCCCGCCTCACCCCGAAGTGGCTGGGGACTCTGCCTTCAAGGGAGCTTTTGTCTGCCAATAGAAGCAGCCTCGCGGCAAGGAGAGTGTGCATGTGCACTAGCCCCAAGGCCACTTCTACCAGCCAGTCGAAGTGGTTGGTGACTGCACTTGGGAAGCTCCCATCATCCGAAAGAGACTGCCCTAAAGGCAAGGGGACACGGGCAGACATGCCACACCCTGAAGCGGCTGGGGACTCTGCCTTCAGGAAGCTTCTATCGGCTATCGAGGTATTCTAGCCTAGGATACCTGCAGGGCACTCCTAAAGGCAAGTTTTCTCCCCACCCACCCCCGGCCTTCCCCCGCCCATTTCGCTTCATCTCGTGTAGTTCTAACTGAGAAATGGCAGGGAAACGCATGATTTAAATAGGCCTAAATTTTGGGGACGGGGCTTAATTTCACCTCATGCCTAGAAATCATGCTGGGCCTTCCTATTGGTAGAGGCCGTATTTTTGGACAAACACAGTATTTGGGTGGGGTTTTCAAGTATTATGATTGGTTAAGGCCTTGTGGGCCCAGAGTGTAAAATAACAGGCCTTTGCCTGCTTTTTCCTCAGTTCCAGTTTAGGTCAATAAAAGTTGTTGTATTATGCTAGTCTGCTTCTTGCCTACTGAAGCCCACTACACAACAGTAACCACCTGTGAATTTACTGAAATGTAACAAGAGTCTTGTTCTGTATTAAAATAGTAGACTCCTAAATGCATGATTCTGATTGGCTAAGAAAGCCAGTATAGGGATTGGTTCACTAGGAACCAATCCACAAAGCTGCTTAAAGGCGGCAAAAATAAATATCTGTCATTGGCTACAAGCCGGCAGGCAAACCGCTATAAAAGGGCTGCTGCGGCTTGAGCCAATGTTCCGTTCTTCAACCACTGTTAACAAATAAAGACTTTATTGTTGGAACCCAGTCTACCTCGCGTTTTTCCGGATGGAACAAGTCTCATATTCCCATAAGAAGAATCTCTCAAAACCTGAGAAACAGAAATCCTGAGTAGTGATCTATTAATAAGTAACATTTTCCAGCTGAGCCTAGGATTAGGTGGGGGAAATTCAATTTCAATTCCAGAGTACTGAAATAAAACCTGTGTATTACTTCCCTATCATATAGCCATGCCTCATTCTCTGCCCATTACTTCATTAGGGAAACAATGCTTGATTTTTAATTTCATTATGGCACTGTTGCTATACCTTCAGAGTCAGTGTTATTTGCTGTGGACTTTATTTTGCAGTTTGTATCTCTGATCTAATAAAACACCCCAAGTAAAAAGAGAAAATTTCTCATATTTATACCGAATAAGTAGACAAACACTCAGAGACTGCAAAATTCCAAAAATAAATACTGAATTAGCAAAGGATCTTTCAGTTCATCTAATGTCTTAAAACTATGTCTTAAACTTAAGACATGTCTGCATGCATAACTCTTCAAGAAATGCAAAGGATGATGTTTCATCCTGTTATACAGATCAACCAGAGTTCCATGATCATTTTTTATTTTTTCAAAGAACATTTTAAAAGCAATATTAATAGCACAGTATGACTATTTTGAAGTAAGCCCACTGAGGTTTACTGTCTATGTATCTCACTTTTCCAAAATGACAAAGAATTGAAATGTTTCTTTCAACACGCACTTAAAAATTACAAATATATTTTCAATATAAATCTACATTTTTAAACTTTTTTGTATTTTCTTAGCTTTCCAATATGTTATATTTAATATCATATTATAACAGTGTGTTTATTACATGAATGTTTGATTTTGGTATTCATTGCCCTGATTCTTTTCTGGGAGGAAAGTACAGGATATTTTTTAGGAGTAGCATGTGCAGCCTTAGTGTTGAATTAACAATAGTTGGTTTCCATTGGGAAGCTTATTGTTGGTTTCTTTTTCCAGCAGGTATGTTCCTTCAGTTTCAGTCTAAAAGGGAAAGAAAGTGAGCCTATCAGAATCGGATTTAAAAAGCCAAAACCAAATGATTTCTAGATCCCAGAGTTTTCCAAATCTCCTAGAAGTCATGTATATGTTGTCTGGATTTGTAGTTCAGATCTCATCTCTTTAAACAAAAGCTCTGATGTAGTTACCAGTTTAACTTTCTCCCTTTCACAAGGATTTTTTGTGCTGCCTTCCAAGTGTCTTCATGTCTGGAGTCTTTGCAATACTTACTACAGGCCCTGAACTACCCAGCCCTCTCTCCAGTAAAAATGAACAAAACTCAACATCTAATCAATTCCTTACTGAGTTTGCTTGTAGTTTGCTTTTCAGATAAGAAACTTGTTTACCTTTAATTTAAAAAAAAACATGGTGACTGTAACAAAATGAGCATTCAAATGATCTTATAACAAGAAAGATCATCCTATTACAATGTTTCCTCTTCACAAAGGTGCTTTTTTTCAAGCGGCAACTAGATTTTCTGGTTTTTCTTTGAAGATGTTTTACTTCTCATCCAAAAAGCTTCTTCAGCTCTTCACAATTCCAGCCTTAAAATTATAATACAAATTATCTATGGGAGTGTTTCTCTTCCTTAGTAACTTTAAAGGTGTGTGGATGTCAACTCATAGAATTCCCCAACTAGCAGGCTGTAAGTAACCTGTGTTTCTTCCTGTTCTGTAGCTGAATCAGAAGTTAGCCTGTTCAGCTGCTGAATGCCAGTGTTATCTCTATATATAAAAGCCAAGTACCACTCACTCATCACGAAATCTCTTAAGGTTGATAACAACCCTTAACATACTGAATTTGGAGGCAGGTAAGGCATCCTTGCCTTTGTTCTTTGATATGTTGAAAAGCATAGTAGCAAAAAAAAAAAAAAAAGCCCTATATTGGGAAGCATGGAATCTAGGTAAGTTCTGTTTCATTAGCGTAAAAAATAAATCATAAGAGAGAAATGTGTAAGTTTTATTATGACCCACAAAAAATAACCACACTGTTAAAGTGCAACTTTTGACACACCTGAGAATAATTAAGATTTATACATCATAGGAACATATAAATAAAAAGTAGTTCCTATTGTGTGACAGTATAATGGACATAAATTGTTTAAACTCCTACCCTCAAACGACGCTATAGGGCACTGCACACCAGAACAACTAGACAAAGGACAGTTTTCCCTCAAATGCCATCACTCTGCTAAACAACTAATTAACCACTGTCAACACTGTCAAACTATTTAATAAGACTGTATTACTATTATTCTTTTCATCCTTCCTATTACTTATCTCTTCCCACTTATGACTATAACCGTATTGCTTGTATCTTCACAATTTATATTGTTTTATTGTTTCCTAGTATGATTTGATTGCTTATGAGTAACCTATGACTATCACTAAGTGTTATATCTTATGATTCTTAATGAATGTATTTTATTTTTTCTTTATGTTCACTGAGAGCATAAGCACCAAAGACAAATTCCTTGTGTGTCATTCATACTTGGCCAATAAAGAATTCTATCATACCAGTCACATGACCATGGAAACGCTTTCAGATAATGCTGGCTCCCTAGGCTCGAAAGCAGAGATGAATATCACCCTCTGGAGTCAGATACAAGAGGATAGGGAAAACGTTATCTTTATGTTGTGACATTTGACATGACCAAGATCTATAGTATACTGTTAGCTCTATAAACAATTGAGATGAAAACATTTCAAGTCATTTGTAATATTATTAGAAAATATGCAGGAACACAGAATTTTGCAGTAGTTTGGGAATAAAAGGATATTTAGGTTTTTAAAATGAGGAAAAGTAAAATAGAGATGGTATTGTAGTTTTGGAGTATCTTATAACTTTGGTCAGAAAACTTTTTCATCATGCATTTATTAGGAATCTAATTAGACTGCATAATTAATACAGTAACTTTGTAAGGGTTAAAGTAGGCTAAGGCAGCACATCTTTTGTTCCATCTGTATTTCTCATTGTTCCCTCTGTCTCTCTAGGTTCTCCTTCCCATTCTCATCTTTTTTTTCCCTTCTAATTGTAATGTTCTTGTTTCATGCCCCACCAGCCAAGGCATCTGTTTCATTTATTTATTTATTTTTATAGAAAGATGGGTGTCACTGAACTGGGAATGGGCACCAGGCTGAAGGATATATCTGGACATTTACTGCCCGCAGTGCAAATTAATTTCCAAAGGAGAAATTGGCACATTAAATGTGGTGAATCTATTTGCAGCAATTTTCTGTGCAAAATGAAAATGGCACACCAAGATACATGAGAATATTTACATGGGTGGTTGATTAGCACAGCATTGCACAAGCCTATGCATGAAAATCTAAAAGATGATTTCAAAAAAGTTCATAACAGCTGAAAATGTGCATATATTGTACTGCTTCATGGAGGTAGAATACAAATGAACATAATATCTTCCAGCTGCATCTACCAAATAATTAGGGAGTTATTAATTTTCTTCTTAGTCTACCCTATAAATTACTCATAGATTTTACAAAACATGGGTAGGGTTTAGTTTTTTAGGCATAGATGAACTTGAATAAAAGAAGATTTAGACTTGAGCAGCTGGGGTGATCTGAGAAATAAAATCATGTTGGTTGATACAAGTATTGATTTAACTATACCAGCATTTTCAGAATTTGAATTTAAAACTGGAGCAATCTTAATGCTGTTTAAATTTTAGACTCCTATCTATGCTTCTGTTTACTCTTCATATTTATCAGAAAGAATCAATCCCACATTTAATAGTTATCTGAGTGCACTAACTTCGATTCCAGACAGTCTTAGAAAAGAATGGATAAAATGTGTGATCGGTTGTCAGAGTGTGAAATGAATGTTGAATTGCTGTAGAAGGCTACAGTACATATGTGGCCTATGAAAAATCCTGGGTTTTACATCCTAAAATCTCCAGTTAGAAGAGAGGTGGGCTCTCTTCTTTAAAGTCTATAAATGCTAGGAAGTTGCAGCAAAACCTTGGAATGGAGGAGTATCCAGGTAGTTTACTCTGTTTCCCCAATCTAGCTTTCAGATGTAATATATTGAAAATATATTGACTTATTATCAATGGCAAATAAAGTATTCAAGTTGCAGTTCCACCACCTTTTCTACACAGAATAAAAGGGTAACTTGTATTATCTCAAAGTACATACCTGGCATCAGATCTGAATTACAACAATATCAGATAGCAAGATTGATAAAGTTGTCATCCTAAGATCTTGGAGAAGTACTGCAGATGAAGTAGACATCTCTAGACCAACAGAAGTAGTTTATATTTGTGGTAAGAAGAAAAAGAATGATAGGCCAAGTCAAATTTCAGGAATAAGATTTTACTTAAATAAAAAGTAATAGCAAGCCTCAAGTCAAGAGAAAAAGTTAAACTTTAAAAAAACCTAAAATGTGTGTTTTAAAAACAGATCCCAAAAAAGTATCCTGTGATGTTTTCAATCCAATTTATCGAGGTTAGCTAGCATGCTCAAAATCTTTTGTGGTCTATAAATCAATCAATTATAAATAAATGGGGCAGTTCAATGCCATCTGAAACTACTTGTCATAAAGAAACTAAGCTATTCTGCCTCTCAAGATTAAGCTGCCAGACACATGTGGCTTGTATCTAATTAAGCAATCTCACCTCTATATTATCTTCCTGTCATATGCAATCTCTGATGTCAGTGTCTTTTGTGAAAACATAATCCCACTATCAGTCAAATATCTATTGGTTTGACTATCACTGCCAACCTTTTTCTATCTGGAAAGATCTATCCATCCATGCTATCCATCCTATCTATCTCTAGCTAGCTAGCTTCATTAAATCACTGGGTTATGAATAGTAACCTTCATAATAAACAGATCTATAGGCTATTGTTCTCTTGGACTATATATAAATAGTCCAATATATATATAGTCATTCATATATATATGAATATATATATATATATATATATATATATATATATATATATGTGTGTGTGTGTGTGTGTGTGTGTGTGTGTGTGTGTGTGTGTGTGCTGTTTAGCTTCCCTCGGGTATTATCCCACGTCATTGTAGTGTTGTTAAAGTTGTAGCAACGTTTCAGCAGAATCCCAATGCCATCATCAGACCTCCGTATGGTTGTGTGTCTCACAGCTTTTGGTTTCAAATTCGAGGCTGGTCCATTCTGATTGGCTAGGAGCCTGGGTCTGTGTTCACTGGACTTGGAGTTTGATTGATTGGTGTTTCTGGTTTCTTCTGTCTGTTTTGTGGCTTTGATTGGCTGGCAACACTCTGTTCTTGTGTTGGAGGCTTTCAGTATGGTTTTTTTTGTTTTTGTTTTTAAGCTTTCGCGGGTACTTACATGTGTGCTGTTTAGCTTCCTTCGGGTATTATCCCACGTCATTGTAGTGCTGTTAAAGTTGTAGCAACATTTCAGCAGAATCTCATCTGCCATCATCAGGCAGGTATTGAGTTTGTATGTGGGTCAGGGTCTCACAGCCGTTGGTTTTAAATTTGAGGCTAGCCTAGTGCTGTGCCAGGATGTTTTTTTTCTACATCCTGATTGGTTGGGAGTCTTGGTCTGTGTTTATTGGACTTGGAGTTTGTTTGATTGGTGTTTCTGGTTTCTTCTGTCTGTTTTGTGGCTTTGATTGCTGGCAACACTCTGTTCCTGTGTTGGAGGCTTTCAGTGCAGCTTGGCTTCACGTGAAAGGACGGCTATTATCTATTAGGAAGCTTGGTTTCATCTGGGTGCCTGGTTGGGGTGTGTTGGAGCTGGAGGTATCAAAGGGAGTCTGTTTGTGCCCAGGTGTTTGCCTGGCTTGTGGTGTGGAGATCTTTCTATTTGAGAGTGCAGGCTTCCAAATGATTGACGGTCTGGTGGAATCATCTCTTCTATTCATGCTTTCAGAAGAGATGATTTCCTGAATCAGGAAATCTTTATGAGATCATGGTCACTCAACCCAAAAGACCAATTCTGATCAACTCCAACTCCCTCCTCAGTTTTCCTCAGTTCCCCTTTTTATTTTCTTTTTTATTTTCTGGATTACTTGGTAAAAGGGGCCTTATTTTACTGTGCTTAGATAAGTAATTCTACTTCTCATAATTGTATTTTCCAGTCTTGCTTATTTTCACATCACTTAATTGCTAGATCAAAAACCTTTCCTATCTTGAAAATGTTATTGATATACCAAGATTCTTCTAATAAAGATGGCTTTCTTTATTTTTTTTTAGTTAATAAGCTTATGAGAAATGCCTTTGGTTTCCTAGTATAGCATTGTCATTCAGTAAACAGAGATCTCTTTTATATTTCTTCTTTTAATTATTGTTTGATATTTCTTTATGCTATAAATAAGGAAAGTAAAGTCAAACCAAAACTACAATTAGGATTTAGAAAATGCTCTCCTTCAAGTTGATAAATTTCACCTTAAAAACAGTTACACTAGGACCAAAATTAATGCAATGCTAATAATAAAAATACAACACAATATTTATTGCAATCGGAAAAATAGAAGAAATGGAGAATGTTCTGCAAAGTGTTTTAAAGAAATTTTACTTTTACCTTTTACTTTTCTTTTTCATTCTGCCTTAAATTGTTTTATGTAATACTTTTTGCATCAGTACCAGGGGTGAGATTCTCCCGGTCCAGACTGGTTCAGGCAAACCCTTTGCTCTGATGATCAACTGGCTCCAAACCAGTTCTCTCCAATGATCATGTGGGCCCACCCGCCCACCTGCTCCTCTGTTTCCTGTGCTTTATTTCATTTGTTTTTAGAGCACAGCTGATTCGTGCGGCAGAGCGGTTTGCCGCATCTCAGCTGTTTTATTCACAGGAGCTGCAGTTGAAGGTAAGTATTAGAGCTGAAAATGGGCTTTTTAAAATGCAGAATGCGCAGACAGAGCGTTCTCCCATCAAACTGTTTACACTGGTTGAATTGCAACACTGATCAGTACTTTTTCTCTGATATGTATAGCATCATGAAGGAGGAGACTTCGCTTTATGGAATGGAATCTTCTATTAATTATTCAACAAAGTAATTAGTAATATAAGTTATTGTAATGATAAGTATTTTCTTCACATAATTAAATAATAATTCAGTGGTACTCAACCTGTGATCTGTGGACCCTAAGGGGTCTGCAAAGGCTTAAAGAAATGTTCTGATTTAAATATTTTAAATACCTTTTGTGGCCATGGATCATGGCCATGATGAAGAAGAGGTTGGCCTGTGGCCATGGTCCATGACCACAAAAGGTATTGTGGCCTGTGTATTTAAAGGAAGTCTGCGGTAAAACAAAGATTTAGGTATTTAAAGGAAGTCTGTGGTAAAGCAAAGATTGAGAACCACTGATGTAATTGATTACCTATTGCATAATCAATGATTATAAAGACAGCCTGATTTTTTTTCCATTATAAATGTTTAAGAACAATTTCAAATATTTATGTTAGGGTGTTGCTTGCTTAAGGGCTCAGATTGAGCTTCTTAGATTGCAGTTTGAAAATAGGAATAGTAAAACTAAGATTTCCAAATATTTCTTCATATGCCCAGTCATTATTTACCCTTCCTTAATCGGTTAATATGCAATGGTGGACATGCTGTGATCCCATCTCTCATGTCTTCTTAAAAATTGTGTTCAGCTTGGATTTGGGATCCCAATATTAAAAAAGATAGTACAAACACTTTGCTTTGCCATTTTTGTTACTCTAATTTCCTTAATTTATCGACCTTCTTTGAAAAACAAACATCTGCATGTGCAGCTTAAGGTATGATTTTTACAAAACTAACAATAAAACTTTATGAATGTCCATGTCCACCAACAACTGTGGTAATAGTTGCAAGTCCATAAACAAGACACAGGGAACTAAAATCAAACAATCCTGAAGTATTATATCACAAACAGATACCAGATGTGAGCAATAAAATATATTCTGGATATGACTTGAATAAATTTAGAGATTTCTTAAAGCCTATTGTGATGAGGCTTAATGAACCCCACCTGGCAACTCCATCTCCAAGGAAAAGCTCAAACTTTTCTAGTGTTAATTAATAAACAGGCTTTAAAGAAGGGCAAATGAGAAGGCCCTCTTCCTCTTTTAAATGAAAATTGTTCTTCCTCATGAAACACTCTTTGACTTATCAAAGAGGGAAGTTTAAGGCATTATATAGAATGAAAACCTACCAAGAGGCAAAATCACTACAATTTCAACCATGCAATGAAAAGTTAGGTATATATTTTTATTTGTACATAATTAATTGCTGAAAAGTGCTTTGCTAAACACTGACTCTTAAAGAGAAGAAGCACAGATCTTTTCCTACTTATTAAAATGAAAAGCTTCTCGCTCAAAACATAGATGGGGAAAATATAGCTTTGATGTCAAAGCCGTATTTGGCCAGTTGATTCAAGTGGGACATCTGTTTTCTTCAAAGTAACTTTTTAGATCAAAGTAGCTTTTTTCTTCAGGTTTTCTCCTCAGATGAATTATGACTGAGCTTTGTTTGTGTGAGTGGTTTACTCTTTAATTTATCAAACCATTTCATTATTTAGCATGATTCCTATGACTATTATATTTTTGTATTTAATTTGCCACAAAATATTTTGTTGCTGATCTTTTTTACCGATTTTGCAGTATCTTCCTGGAGATAAAATGTTTTTACAGGAAATTATCTGGAGATTGTTTCCTTGGTGACTGCTGACACATTTTAATTTTCTATTGTCCTTCAAACCAGGACACCACCTAATTCCCATTTCAGATACTATATTTTAACTTGTATCTTCACTTATGTTTATAAAACCTACTTGGAATATGTTAATACCCTCATTTCTTTTACACTGAACTGTGAATAATAGTCTAAACGAACCTCTCATGACAGAGGAGAATCTTCATTAAAATGATTTCCTTTTTACAGATCACAAATCTTCAAACTACTGTACAAAATAGAGCATTTATAAAAAAAACTTCTTGCTTGCATTCAGCAGATTCTCAATAGGCCCTGTAGCATAGACAAGGAATATTATGAATGGCATCTTACAAGGCTGTCATCTCTCAGAAACTCATTTTCTTTTTTTAAAAAAAGAGTGGAAAAAAACAGATTTCATTCTGTACTACCATCTTTTCCATGTATTTGACAAATCACCCTCCTGCTTTGAAACTTGCATAGGAGCTACAGAATATGGAAATTGAACAGATCATAACAAACTTATAATAAGGCTCTTATATAAAGCTATAGAAAGCTCTGCTGCTGCTACTTTTCTGGTATGTCAGAATCTCTTAGTAAATAATCTCTAGCATTATTCCTGGAATAATCCTTTTGGCCACCCTTTGATCTGAAAGCAGAATGAGTAGATGATTTTGACTTATGTACAGTTGATTTGGTGAATGGTGAAATGGTGATAAGGTGGAGGTGCTTGCTGTAAATTTGGTGATGTCAGGGAAATGAATCATGAATGGGGTTACATTCCTCTGAAAGAGGATATATGTAATCCTGAGCTGCTTCAGCCAGTTCACGACTTCCAGCTTTGGCTAAAATGCCAAAATATATATTTTCTTGGAAGAAAATAATTTTTAAATTTTTAGCACACATCCTGATAGGCTTGACTACTGCTGTAAGCTCTAAGGTGAACTGCCTTTATAGCCTGGCCAGAGACATCAGTTAATATACAATTGTGTGGCCAAACTGAAGTGAAGGAAGTCACAGTGCTAAAAGTGTTACAATGGCTGCAAACTGATTTTCAGGTAAAATAGAAATTCTGGTTATCATCTCTGAAGGCCCACATGCTTTGAGTCTAGATTATTTTAGAAACCACCTTATTCTACATCAGGGCTGTTAAACTCATGGCCCGTGGCCCAGATGCCTCATGTGCCAGCCATTCCCTGCCCAGTTTAGCAAAGGGGGGAAAAGTCCCGATATGTCACATGATGACATCATGATGACACAAGTTTGACATCCCTGTTCTACATGATCTTCCATCCTCTGAAGTTATCAGATGAGATTTTTGTTTTAGATGCTGTAACTTTGTTTGCAGTGACTCAGAAATGTCCAGAGCAAGACCTGATCTCTGGATTCCATTTTATTTTGAACTAAAAGATCTAACCAACTGGTCAGTATTCAAAAAGGCTTTGAAGACACAATATGATTTTCTTGAAGGATTTAATTTAATCTTCAATGTTTATTTTTTGAAAAAATAACTCTGATTTTCTTTCTTGATTGTAATGCACTGTACTCCAGGAGTTGCAATATTGAAAATAATAAATAGAAATAGGAAATGTGGATAGTCACAGAAGTTTGTGGGCAAATATCATAAAACTGCTATTACTTAGAAACTACTCTGCCTCCCATATCAACTTAACATTAAATTGTACAGATACTGATTTTAAGAAACATAAATGTAAACTAACAATGAGATAATCATTAATTAAGATGAAATAATGATGCATTTCAAATATGAAATAGCCAAAGAAATATAGTCAAAGAGATTGCAAGATAATTAACATCTGAGAGAATTTCCCCATCACCAAATTAAGCCTGTTCTCCAGCCATCTTTGAGTTGGCAGAAAACTCTACTGGCATAACATTTGCTGTTTCCATTTCCAGTCCTTATCCTGCTTTTGTTGCCTCTCATCCAAGCCAGTATGGTAATGGATGCCAAAACTTAACAGGTGTTAATGCACCATAAGGTTGCTCTTATTGGCATTGAAATAAGGCAGAAAATACTATTTTAAACATACTATTTAAACATTGCAAGGCATGTTTCTTCCAGGGTCGGATGTAAAGCCCCTGTCACACTGCACCAATGGATGCAAAGAGGATGTAAAACGGAGAAAAACACTTGCCATCCGTTGGTTAACGCGATGCTTCTGTTCTGTACTCACTGCCTCCGTTTTGCTTCCTCTCTATCCGTCCAGCATCCCTCTATTGACATTTCATCCGCTCAGAAGGTTTTGAGGTGCTCAGAACTTTTGAGCGGAAAATGTATCCAATGTATCCGTTCTGCATCCTCTAGGCATACGGGGAACATCCGTTCTGCATCCATTACACATCTGCTATATCCGCTAGGCATCCGCTGCGCATCCGTGCAACTCGCATCCGTTCCAGCGGTAAACGGACGCAGGGAGGAAGCGGAACGGATGCGCAGCGTTAGTAGCATGGACGGAGAAAGGATGAAAGCGGATGCAAATCGCATCTGCATCATCCGCTACGCATCCTCTCTGCATCCGCTCTGCAGATCCTCTACGCATCTGCTCTGCATCCTCTACATATCCTCTACACATCCTCTATGCATCCTCTACGCATCCGCTCTGCATCCTCTCTACATCCGCTTCCATCCGCTCCCATCCGCTAGGCTTCCACTCTGCATCCGCTTTCCATCCGCCCTGCGTCCTCCCCCATCCGTTCCTTTCCGTGTTATCCGCTCTGCTTATGCAAATTTTTGCCCCTTTTGAGAGCGGATAACAACGGATGGAACATTTTTCTCGTCCGCTGTGTCTGTTAGGGATAACATTGTTCACCCTAACTGTTTTAGGTGAAATACTAACTATGAATCATAGTTAGTGTATGCAGCTTTAACTGTAAAATAGCAACTGTGGGTGTGGTTATGAAAACCATATAAAAGTAGCAAGGCTACAGCTTGCTCTCTCTCTCTCTGGCTTTGATGATCCCTGATTACTGCTTGGAAGCAAGACTGCATTGCTCGAACGGGAGAGACAACAACGGACTGATTTATGTGAACTGACAATAGGATATTCTACATGGACTTTGCTAACTGAATATCCCTGAATGGACTGACTACATGGTAAATGAATATAGGACTGCTTTTGACTATGCTATAAACTTATACTGGAATAAAATATATTCTTGATAGCACAAGCGTATCTGTTATTTTTACTGTATGTTAATAAACATACAAGCTTAGCTCACTCATTTATCTGTGTGCCTATCTGACTAACGCTGCACATTCTGTTTAGCTTGTCTACCTAACCCTGGTTGGGGAACCCAGGCTTAACAGTGTCCTTTTTACAAATGTTTTGCATCCGTTGGGCAGTGTGACAGGGCCTTAAGGATTGGGGAGAATGCCTCTTGAGATACAATTTTTTTTCCAAAAATAGAACCCTGCAGATATGCATGTAACAGTTTTCAGGAATACTTTAAAGTGTTTGTGTGCTTCCTGGACTTGTGAGGCTGCTATCGACTGCTAATTGTCAATCAGAATAGAGATGGAAGGGACCTTAGAGGCCTTCTAGTCCAAGCCCCTGCTCAAGCAGGAGACACTATACCATTTCAGACAAATGACTTTCCAGTCTCTTCTTAAAAACCTCCAGTGATGAACAGCTACAACTTCTGACAGCAAACTGTTCCCCTGGCTATTTGCCCTCACTGTTAGGAAGTTTCAAGTTGCTTCTCCTTGATTAGTTTCCATCCATTGTTTCTTGTCCTGCCTATAGGTGCTTTGGAAAATAAGTTGGCCATCACTCAATACTGAAATACTGCTATCATGTCATACCCCCCCCCCCCCAGTCCTTCTTTTCTCTAGACTGGCCAAGCCCAAATCCTGCAACCATTTTTCATATGTTTTAATCTCCAGGCCTTTAACCATCTTAGTTGCTCTTGTTGCACTTTTTCTCAAAGTCTCAACATCTTTTTTGTAAAACTGGAGGCAGTATTCCAGATGTGGCCTTACTAAAGCTTCATAAAGCTGCACTAATACTTCACATGATTTTGATTCTATGGTTCTGTTTATACAACCAAGGATTGTATTAGCTTTTTTGGCTGCAGCCATCTAGTGCTGGCTCATGCTTAAGTGACCATCCACTAGGGCTCCAAGGTCCCTTTCACAGCAACTGTTTTTTGAGTCATGGTTCACTAATTTGTACTTGTACATTTAGTTTTTCCTGCTTAGGTTTAAAACCTTGCTTTTCTCCACATTAAATTTCATGTTGTTGAATAGGGCTCCTTGTTCAAGTCTGTCAAGATCCTTTTGGATCCTGAGCTTGTTTTCTGGAGTGTTGGCTATTCTCACCAGCTTAATGTCATCTTCAAATTTGATGAGTTTCCCTTCTATTCCCTCATCTATGAAGATATTGAAGAGTTCTGGGCCTACGACAGAAAGAACCCTGTAGCACACTGCTTACTTCCCTCCATGAAGATGTAGTACCATTAAGGACGATTTGTTGAATACGGTTTGTCAGCCAGTTACAAATCCATCTGATGGTGATACTATCTATCCCACATTTTTCTAACTTACCCAGAAGTAGGTTGTGGTCTACTTTGTTGAATGCCTTGCTGAAGTCTATTATATTCACAATATTTCGCAGGTCTAGTAATTTAGTGTCTGTGTTGAAGAATAAAATTAGATTGGTTTGGTATGATCTATTTTTAACAAACCCATGCTGACTTCTAGTTGTTACTTTACTCATATCAAGAAGTTGGCATATCTGTTTTTTTTATTATCTTTTCCAATATCTTCCCAGGTGTTGCTGTTCGGCTGATTGGTCTGTTGTTTCCTGGGTCTGTTTTTTTCCCTTTTTTTGAAGATGGAAATCACATCAGCACTTTTGCAGTTCTCAGGTAGTTCCCTGGCGTTCCCAGATTTTTGAAAGATATGGTGCAGTGGTTCTGAGATGACATCTGCCAGCATCTTCAGAACTCTGGGATGTAATCCATCAGGTCCTGGGGATCTATATTTGTTAAAATTAGATCAATATTTATATTTGTCAATACACAATGCCTGGAAAAAGTAAAATTCTGGGGTAAATCATATAACATCAACAGTACATTTTCCCTCTGATCTTTGTCAGAAAACTAAAAAATTATATATGTATTAGATTATTTGGTAGACTTTTTTGTTGTTCAATTTTCAGGCACTTGAGGACTTGAGGGTCTTTATTTTGTTTAGGTTCATTGTAAGTAATGGATTCTATGAATTCTTATAAGCTCAGGAACTGATGATCCATAAAGGAGCCTAGCCATGTTTTCTTTTTGTCAGCTCCTTTTGCACTCGTTCTATTTTCCAAAACATCAGGGTTTCCTTCCATTATTCCGCTCCAAGAGAGAGAAAAAGGGAGAAGGAGGGAGGAAGGGAAAAAGAGAAAAATGGGGGGGGGGGATTAAATTCATAAATTAAAATCTGACATGTGGGACTTCTTATGGTAGGATAAAAGGCAATGGTATATAAATAAACTGAGAACTATTTATTGTATACTTAGTGTAATAAATTTTGCAGAAATTCCTATGAAAATTCCCTGTTAAATCAATATCTTCAAGTTGGTAATCATTATTTAGAAGACAATTTTCCTATTTTATTGTGCAAATGCTTCTTGGAATAAATAAACTGACTAGTTAAGAATCCTATACCATGTTGGGCTATGCACAGAAGAATTAAGCATTGGTCCTTCAAATTCTTCTCTTTGTAAAAGTGCTTCACATGATCACAATTCTCCTTTTAAATATAGTCCAAGGGTATGAAGAGATGTCTACCCCAGAGCAAGCTAATTAAAGTTAGTGCACTGAAGTATGTATAACTAACCATAGCAGAACAGGCTGGGCAGATGCCTGTAAGCAATGAAGAATTCCAGGCATGAAAAATAATTCTAACTTCCCTTTCAAAATCTCAAAATATTATTCTACTACATGCCAAGGCAGGCAATGATGGTGCCTTATCTATTAAAATTTATTTAAAGGGCTTTACCTCTGTAGGTAACATGCAGTTAAGGAATTTGAGAGCCTAAACTTAAGAATTCTTCCTTTGATGTCATTCT
This sequence comes from Laticauda colubrina, assembly GCA_015471245.1. Lineage (NCBI taxonomy): Eukaryota > Metazoa > Chordata > Lepidosauria > Squamata > Elapidae > Laticauda > Laticauda colubrina. The sequence goes on from BLBF01000037.1 coordinate 9,302,993, forward strand.
TTTATACACAAATGAGTTAAGTCATCCATGCTACGTTCTTCTGAGTGAGGTCCTGAACTCCGACCTGGGCCTTTAAGTTGTGCCTTAAAAACTGCCAGGCTGAAGTTAAACTTTCTACCTTCCAATACCCCATTTCTCCTGTTCTTCTTTGAATCTATAGTCACACTTAAAAAATAGATGGGAGGCATAAAAAATTAATAAATAAACAAACAATAAATAATAAAGAAAGAAACAGGGCTGTCCAACTGTATAAAGTAGCAAAATTCATAGAGCATAATTGAACAAAATTAAAATATTCAGGAAACAGGAAACCTATAGCATGAATGGATAGTGCATCTTATTCAGACAATTATTTCATTTAATACAAAATATGTAATGAAATGTTACCCCAGTTTGGAGTTGTAATTTTAGTTTTTGTTATATATGTATTTAAAAATGCTGCTTTCGAAGTTTTGATAGACATGTAGGCTCATATATAGATATGTTGTGTATATGCATGTGTGCGTGTACAGCCCTGCCAACTCTCACGGTTCTGCCGTGAGTCTCACGATTTTTTGTCATTTCTCACAGTCTCACGACAAGGCTCCTCAATCTCATGCCAAATTTAAAACGCTTTTTTTTTTTTTCAAAATTTGGGGGTCAGCTTATACGTGCATAAATCTGATTCTCACACAGATGACATGACGCCACTTCTCAGATCATGCAATATCGATATTACCATACAGTCATATATACATACAGCACATTTCTTTTTACTCTGGGCACCTCCATTTTCCTTTTTCTACCACTGGATATAACACGCTCTGATTGGTTAGTTATTCACGTGACTGTGAATCTCACTATTTTTTATCGAATCTCCAGATTTTTTTTCATGGGTCTCGAGATTTTCCTTTATCAGGGGCTGGCAGGTCTGCTTGTATGTCCTCCTGGATGTGGTGTTTTTTTTTTTTTGTTTATTAGCTGCCGAGAGCTACTAAGTACATATGTTTTCTAAATGAATAATCGTGTATGTCCAGAAGTAAATTTGACTTGACTCCAGATCCAGACTCCAAATCTCCAGATCTGAACTTTCAATCTTAAATTATAGCTCTGTGTCACTTCTTTTCATAATATATGCACAATACAAAATACAAAAGCCTTAAGATATTAATATCCTTTGAATGAGCTTGAATACTGAGTAGACTTAAGGGAACTATGCCACATATAAATATATCAAATGTTGATACTTGTGACTTTCTTCTTTTGCAAATATGAGCAAAAATTATTGAAAACAAAAGGAAGAATATAAATGTGTTTCTTTGCAAATTAATTTGAATTATTAGAAGTTGCCTCTGACTTTTGTTCCTTCTGGATCTTGTTTATAATGTCAGAAGGAAATAATATTTATCTGAAGCTATTTTGTTCAGAAGAACAATCTTGGAGAGGAGAATGAGCATTGGCTGGTCCTGACAAGGCAGAAGAGGGATGTGATGTGAATTTTTTCAGTTTACTTGGAGTAATCCTTTTCCAGAATAATATCTTGTTAATTCTGAAGACTGATGTGGTTTATCCTTGTTTCAGAGTCGTGTTGGAAGTGGAACATGGAAGATTGTGGTAGGGAATCTGTGAGGAGCCAATTGTCATGCTTAGACTTACAACATGTGCTATACCCGCTTTCATAAAATGAAAGTGAGAGCAACTCAGTTTCCACTTTTTGAAGCTCTGCCCCACAGAGGGTCTACTTTGGCTGTGTGATCTGCCCTGTCTAGCTGATAAGGCCAGTATTGATAGGCTCCTTCAAAAGAATGGCCAAGCTTGCTTAGCAGCCTTACCGGCAATCCAGAAAGCCTAATGATCAAAGACAGCCAAGCATAGCTTGGTGACAACCCAGCAAAACAACAAGAAATGTAAAACATAATTTCTTAATAAATATAAAGGTAAAGATTTCCCTGTCCAGTCAAATCCGATCTAGGGGGCAGGGCTCATCTCCTTAATATCCTTTTTAAAAGTTTTTTAAAAGTTTTCTTTCATTCCCTATTTATCCCCTTTTATTATAAAAATGAATGTGACACACTCTCTGCACCAATTCAACAACTGATTTATTGGCATTCTGCTAAATAATTTGAAGGCAATTGTGTTGTTGTCCTTTCTTCATTCCAGAGTCTTCTACAGCAGGGGTTTCCAACCTTGGCAATTTTAAGACTTATGGACTTCAACTCCCAGAATTCTGGGAGTTGAAGTCCACAAATCTTAAAATTGCCAAGGTTGGAGACCCCTGTTCTTGAGGGGATGCAGACAAAACACATCATCATCACCATCGTTGTCATCTCTGACATTTAAAGGAGGGACATAGGACAAGGGAGACATTTTAAACATTTATTTTGCCAAACCCCTTTAAAATGCACAATTGAAACTTGGTGGGTAAAACTCTGTAAAGGACTATCCTGTTATTTGCATTTATTTCTGACCAAAACTGAAGCAGCTTCAGGCATGTTGATGTTTTCCTTTACAATCTATGGATTTTATTTTTCAAAGTGGCTTGAAAACCAGCTGAGTGGCCATAGAATTTCAGATTGCAAAGTTGAATCAAACTACATCATTTTGAAATTCCAAATCAGCATTAAGAATTGAATGAGAAATAATTTGCATAAGCCTAATTTGATTAACATTGAATTGTTATATACTAAATCAAGAGAAAATTAATTATTTTTCTCCTGTTCCCAATTCCTCAAAGTAGACCAAGGAACATCAATGCTTTCTATTGGAGAGCTGATGAGAATAGAAAGTCTAAAAGTTCAAAGAGGAATGGAGTAAAAGGCTAGCAGAAGCATGGACTCTGATTACCTTTGGAAGCTTTGGACTCTATTGTCAAGAATCCTGTATTATAATTGGGGATGGTAGCAATTCAGATCATTTTCTGATGGTAGCAGATTGTCTCTTTCAGCTCAGTGGAAAAGCAGGAGATAGGCTAAATTCTAAATTTTGATGCAACTGTCTTAAGCCACTTAAAAACAAATTCTTTAGTGCTCTCCAATAGCATTAGGTAGATTCTTAAACTCTGAAAGCAAAAAAATCTGAAGCAACTGATTCATGGATCCTGAGGGTTGTTTCCCACGCACCTTGTTAAAAACTCTGTTCCAGCATGTGGCCTCCTAACTTCAGATGAAGTTGCTCAATTCCATATGAATGTGGGAAAATATTTAACTAAATGTTACAATGGTGCACTGGTTATTAGTTTGATTCTGGGCCCAACTAAAAGCATCATTTAACTTTAGGTCTTGGACTTGATATACCACAAAGATGGGCTTCTTGGGAGGACAAAAAACAGAAGTGGTGTTTCTTTCTCTCTTTCTGATTCTGGAACCTTTTTTTTTTTTTTTTTTTGGTCACTTTCTGCCTTCCTTTCTACCAGGGGTTATTGTGTGATCTGATGTTTTGTCAATTAACTTTTTAGATTGAAAAGCTCTGCTTCAAGTACCATCAATGTCAGAAATCAGATTTGATTTAATTAAGAACAATCTTTCTTAGTGAGTTTTCTACAATTATGGAATACTTCTCCCAATGCACCTTCAATGCAAAAGCATAGATGTCATTAGGGATCCTACAGGGCCTTCCATTTTACTGAGTTTGCTGATAGTTCAGTGCAGTTTGTATTAGTCTTGATGAAGTGGCTAACAGGGCCAGTGTCATTTGTGCACATAAAGCAACTGTTGTGCCTATGTAACAGAAATAACATTAATACATCAATACTAGCTAGCCCACCTATAGGAAGTAGAACGACTTCTTTTTTGCAGTTGAATGCATACAAATCAAAATACTGAATAAAACCATAATTTTAAATTTGTAAAATTTAAACTGTATATATACCAGTAGAACACAGAATAACTTCTATAAAATAGAACCAACCAAATCTAACCAGCAAAGTTAGATGGTCTAACCAGCAAAGTTACTCTTTCTGGAAGAGTATGCAGTACTTACTGCCAAATCAGGTTGTTACTTACAAATATATCTAATTTATTTATTTACAGCAATTGATATGCCATTCAATTCAAAAAAGCCAGAGGTGGTTTATAAAAGTAAAGTTAAATTTAAAAAAATGGGTATATGCTTTCGAGTCAGTGTTGATTTCTATGACTGCCTGGAAAAGTCTCTGAGTTTTTCTTGTCAAGATTTCAAAAATAGCTTGCCATTGCCTGCTTCTTAGGGCTGTGAGAAAGGGGCTGGCCGAAGTCACTCAGCAGGCTTTGTGCCAAAGGCAGGTGTAGAGCTCACTAATTTTCCAGTTTCCAGTCTGGTGCCTTAACCAAACCGGCTCTCTAAAAACTGTAATAAAAATAACAAAACAAAACAAACATCAAGTTAATGATTCTACTTTATAAATATTATTTTGCTTTGTCTGTCTTTAAAGTGTTCCTGAAAACTTTATGCGCAGTGAAGCTTAGTTGAAATCAAAATAAAACCATGGGCCCAGTATCTCAATAGAACTTACTTCCCAAAAAATGCATTGTAATGGTAAATGTATAAGGGTAAAAACAATACCACTGTTTTTAGAATAGAATAGAATCAAGGGTGGGATTCTACCGGTTCTGTCCGGCTCTGTAGAACTGGTAGCTCTGAAGAGCAGCAGACATAGAACCAATTCTATATCTGCTGCTGTTTTTGCTCACCCGCCTGCCTGGGCTCTTACCTGACCTTTATTTCCTGCTTTTTCAACCTCAGTTGCCATGCCAGGCGAAGCTGCGGTTGAAAAAGCAGGAAAAAGCGCTTTTTCAAAACACTGCTTCCCTGCACGCAGCACTGCTCAGTTGTTCAGGCAGCAAGCTGACGAAGATTTACACGCATGCGCAGCATGCAGGGAAGCACATCATAAATCACCGAACCGGTAGTTAACCCTGTCGGATCCCACCCCTGAATAAAATAGAATTCTTTATTGGACAAGTGTGGTTGGACACACAAGGAATTTGTCTTGATGCAAATACTCTCAGTATACATAAAAGAAAAGATACATTCATCAAGAATCATAAGGTATGACACTTAATGATAGTCATAGGGTATAATAAGCAATCAAATCATACTAGGAAACAGACAATATAAATTGTAAGGATACAAGCAACAAAGTTATAGTCATATTGTACATACATCCTTATTTCAGTAAGCAAAAATGTGTGTTTATCGACATATAAACAATAGCTGTGCTCTAATTTCCATTTATTAGATATATAACACAGGAAAGACATAAAGGGGTTTCTAAAAAGTGAAGCATAATTAATCATCCTGAAAAAAAATCACAAGCTTAAGCTTGATCATAAAATAACATAACATACTTGACTGTTAAGCCCACGTCCTAAGCAGAAATTTATTTTTCATACTCAGTCCAAATGAAAAAAGAATCAAAAACTAACGTTTTTCAGATAATTGAAGCTCATGCTTTTAGTAAAAATATAAAGTAACAAAAATAAATAAAATTTACATTTTACAGTACATAATATGGATTTGTTTTGCGAATAGACAATAAGAACAACTGCTGATTTTGACACAGTGAGATTGATTTTGGCCTAATCACTTCTTAAAATGTTAAAATGAAGTAATTCGAGCTTCAATGCTCAAATAAACATTTAGCCAAGAGAACATTCTGAACTAAATAATTTGTCTTTGGAACAAATGGATAAAATCTTGTGTATTTGTGTTGTGAAGCTTAAAAAATAAAACACTGGTTTAGACTGAGACAGAAAATCTCTAAATGTTACAAGAAATCATGAGAATAATATTACCATAGTCAGGATAATAATATGATTATATATTCAGAGTGTTTTGAAATGATAAACATTATTAAATCATAGTCCTGAGCCTGGTCACAAATAATGTTCTTCTCGTAATAGATTATTAAAAGATTTTACTTATATGATTACATTCAAAGAAAAGCTATAATAAATGTGATACGAAAAGAAAGGAAAAAAGTCAAAGAAGAAAGAAAAAAGGAGAAAAACACAAAATATGAACAAAAATATAAAGAAATTTCTGGTTTGATAAAAGCACAGTATTATATATTTGGCTTTTCTATTGGGAAAAATGCTGCTGCAAACAAGAAACCAGGCAACTTATTGAAGGAAGAAATTAAATTTCTACCTTTCAACCTATCTTTAATTTTATGTATTTCTTGAAGTGACCCAGAAGCTGTTGCATTATTATAGTTATAGATTATATTGTTACAGATGCACATTTCTCTCTCTCTCTGCTTTCTGCTGTTTTGGTCTACAGTCAGAAAGATGGAAAAGTCAACTCTGTTGACCAAGATAACGGAGTAACTCTTCCTTTGCTCAGTCTGATGCATGGCTATTACCATTGGTTTCACTTGTACACCACTTAGGTTTCAACTGGTTCTTAAAGATGGTTATATTACTTGTATAGCACAAAAGAAGATGTAGCATTTCTCACAAGGTACACACCAAAAGGAGAATCCATAATGAAGCAGACTTTTATGACTTCTTTAGCTTTGTACAAAGCATATTAAGAACAATTGTGAAATGTGGTAGGATTACATACCACACCTTTTCTCTCATTGCAAATAGTTGGGTTATCAAAAGATCTTATATTAAAGCTTCTAACAGAAAATTAAATGGGCAATTATGGCATGCATATATAAGCTGAGAGTACACCCTTTTAATTATGTACAGGTTTTCTACTTGTATATTATGTGAAAATTGTACATTCTTATCTAGAGCTATATGAGGAAATTATAGCTTTAAGGAATATTATGGAAACAACCTCATGATGTAATCACTGGTTATCTAATGATTGTGTTATGCTATCTTTAATATAAAAGTATGGCCTGAATACCTTGTTATACATAACTTTCCAGCAAACTTCCCCAAACCCCAAAAACTTTAACCTTAGTCTGTCTACTATTGACCTCACCCCCTTCCAAAGAGGCCTGTAGGGGGCATGCATAAGCACACCAATCGTGCCTACCATCCCTGTCCTATTGTTTCTTTTTATTTTTCTTATAAGTATCCATCTTATGTATTCAAAACTATGTTTATTCTTATACCTGTATCTTGTAAGCGATTGACAAATCAAATAAATAAATAAATAAAATAAACATGGAGGACAGATGTTAAACACCATAAATTATGTGTAAGGGAGTTACAATCACAGAATGATGAAAGGACAGTTTCTACAACATGAACAAACCATGTAATATTTTTGCAAATGAAAATAAATGCCTAAGAACACTTAAATTATCAGCACCCTCTCATTGTTTCTAGATACAATTGCTTATTTTAGATTATCCCTCTTTCTGATTGGTAGGCACATTTGGGAGTATTTTGTAATCCTTTAGGCCCACTTCTATTTGTTTTATTTGAAAGTTTAAAGAGCAAGAGTGCCTCCTATCTGATGTTAGATAGGGATAATTTTCAACGGGACTCCTGACTGAATCTTGGACATAACTATTTATTTGTTAATAATGATTTCTTCCTAAACTACAGGAAGGTGGTAGACATCATACCAAGCATACTGATGAGGGACTTCATTCATTGCATGCTTTAATTGCTTTTTGGATTTGGAAGTGGGAATTTCCTGTGGCAGACCATTCCAAAATGCAAGTTGAATAGGAAATGTGGATAAAAATGCAAAGGTTTCCAATATAATGTGTCACAGTCTTACATGAATGTTTCAAATTCTCATTATGAATTTATCTTCTTTTTCTGCATACTTAAGGAGATGTAAATATAAACTCCTATATTTATGAGCTTCACCATTTTCTTCTCTTAAGCCATTCATAACTGAAGGCATATGGAAAAAGCATCCAAAAGTTGACCATTCAGAGAGAAAAGCACACAAACAAAAAGCAGCCAGTCTAGAAGTTTTGCTTAGTATCAAAAACAGCTATAATTTTACACATTCATTCAATGCTGTTATACTTGAAACAATGAGTACAATTTTTTTCTAGAATAAGAAAAAAAATAATACAGATCAGCCATATAATGTTCTGGATTTCTCAGCATTACAAAGATTTATCAAAGATTTTCTGATGAAATAGGGGCATTTTTATATAATGATTTTTTTAAAGGATCTGCCTTTTTTATGGTTGGCAGGTAAATGTATACATTTCCTGAAAATAAAATGGATTTTATGCAAAGGCAGAGGGAATTAACTTTTAAAAGTTCCTAACATTTTAATAGTTCCGTGGTCCAAGGAAGCAATGAATTTTCTAGGAAATGTATCAATAAAAGAGAGAATAAAGGGAGGTTGGTACCAAAAATGAGTTAAGATGGGGGGAAAATGTCTCCTAAACTAAAGAAAAAGTATTACATCTACTTATATTGCCCATATGTCCACTATGCCCTTTTTCTCCCCAAATTTCATTTATGTACGTATTTATATATCGCCCAATTACATATTCTTCTAGCATTGTTAAATTACTAAATGCAAAATATCAAACTAGATAAATCAAGCTTTGCATTAAGCACAATTTTGTCTTGATTTACATTACAGACTATATCTAACAAACTTTAGTTTAAGGAGAACCAGGCCAAGATATTTTGTTTATTGAGGTACCATCCTGAGTCAGAATGCATGGTATAGTATTTTGGGACCTGAGATACAAAGTTTTTAAAAAGCTCCTCCCCTTCCCAGCACCAAAACAACAACAATATATCTGGGAGGTGGAAAAAAAATCCACTGATGGAGGCAGATGAAGTGCTTCTTAATGAGGACACAGCAAGAAAGGCACTTAAGAACTTGTTACAAGAATGCTAGCTAGATTTCCAAACTAGGCACATAATAAATTGAAGCCATTAGCTTTCTAACCAGCAAGGCTTGCTTTAATTCCATCGAGGTATATGATAAGTAGGCTGCCTTGCTTCCTATCCACAAATGCATGCAAAAAGGACATTAGTTATGGAAACGATTTAAGCCTGGCTGATCTTCGATAACTACCTATTTTTCCATGCATAGGAAAAGTGCTTTTACAGTTGAGTCATTTTTTTTTTCCACAGCCTTGTGCAAGATAGCCAGAGAATTCATTGTTATAATTAAGTTAAAAAAAACCTTTTTTTTTTCTTTTGCTTGATGCTGAAGTGTTATAGTGCTTTGGAGCTGCTTAAAGCAATGTCACCTATTGTTCTCCATATGGGGAATCTCTATTGCTATCTTACTTTCCAATAAAGCTATAAGCAGAGGTGATATTCAGCAGGTTCTGACCAGTTCTGGAGAACCAGTAGCGTAGATTTTCAGTAGCCCAGAGAACTGGCAAATACCACCTCTGACTGGAGATTTTACAGTATCTTTCCCCTGCCATGCCCACCAAGCTATGCCCATAGAACTGGTAGTAAAAAATTTTGAATCCCACCACTGGCTGTAAGATCAGTATAGTCTAAAAGGAACTTGTTATGTTATCAGTGCTCTCTCTATCACTGAAATAAACATGTTCATGGAACATAATTATCCTGTAACACAGAGAAAGCAGATCCGTTCATTAGCCTGAGGGGAGAGAAAAAAGGGGAAAAACCAGAATTGTAGTGATTCATTTGCATAATGACCAAATAAAATCCAGCCTTCTTTTTCTTCAGTTCATCCTGTTTTCCCCAATTTTATGTTTACAGTACATCAGTGGTGGTATTCAGTAGGTTCTTACCAGTTCTGGAGAACTAGTAGCTGAAATTCTGAGTAGTTTGGAGAACCAGCAAATATTACCTCTGACTGCAGATTTTACAGTATTCTTCCCCTGCCAAGCCCACCAAGCCACGTCCACAGAACCGGAAGTAAAAAAATAATTGAATCCCACCACTGTAATGCCTCATGAAAAGGCCCTGTCCCACTGGCCGACGGATGCAAAACGTATGCATAAAGGATACAGCGGATGAGCAAAATTTCGGGGGTGGCTCCATCTGTTGTCATCCGCTCCAAAAAATGGTGAAAATTTGCATAAACAGAACGGAAAAGAACGGAAAAGAACAGAAAAGAACGGAAAAGAATGAACGTCGGTAGTATGTAGCATGGATGTAAAACGGATGTTCATAGGAAGCCTAGCGGATGTATATCGGAAGCAAACCGTTCACTGCGCATCCTTTCTATTTCCGTGCTACTAACGCTGTGTAGACGTTCCGTGTACCTTTTGTTTCCTCCCTCTTTCCGTTTTCAGCTGCAGTGGATGTGAGTTGCGAGGATGCCCAGAGGATGCAGAGAGGATACAGCATACGTTTAACAGATAATAAATGGACATAGAATGTTTGTTGCTCGTATGTCACGGATTTACATCCTACACGGCGGAAAGTTCATCCGTTCACAAAGTTTTGTGCAGCTCAAAACTTCTTGGGCGGGTGAAATCTCAGTGGACGGGTGCTGGAGGGATAGAGTGTATGAAACACGTATGCAATGAGTACACAACGGATGCATAGCGTTTTCCAACGGATGGCAAGCTTTTTTGTCCGTTTTACATCCTCTCTGCATCCGTTGGTGCAGTGGGACATGGGCTTTAAAACATGGAGGACCATTAAGGACCAATAAATATTTTAGCTATGAAACAAAAGATTTATATGGATTAGTTTAACAAGTATGGGTGTTGACAAGTTTCTGGTTTTGATTTATGACCCTGAAAAGATGAAAATCCATAAGAAGAAGAAATCCATAAGAACCCAATCAAATGCAGCACTTCTTCTCTACATTATTTGCTATGTGGTACCACTTGCAACATCTCACATTTGGAAATGTATGGGAGAGTAAATATCACATTGTAGCCTATTAGAGGAAATCAAAGAAGAACTGCTATCTTCTCTTACAGGTGAATCATCATGATTAAGTCCAGATCCTAGCACATATATTTGAACATACAAACTGCCTCTTGGATTATATCATATGTCACTGGAAAAACATTATATGAAAAAAGCTCCCATATAATATATTTATTGCTGGAGTTCAGAGTATTGGCCAAGGTGGGATAGAGTGTGTATATGTACGTATCAAAAGCAAAGGCAGCTACAGCCATGTAGTCAAGTTTCCCTCTTTTTTTTTTTTTTGATAATGGATAAAGACAAAGTCGCATGGCCAGCTGGTCTTTTCAGCAAAGCTTTCAGAACTATTGTAGAAAAAAAAAATAGCCATAATCACTGTATTTGTGATTAGCTATGTGCCAGAACCAAAGTGATGCCTCCTGGCACAATGTTTCCCTACAAAAAACTACAGATGTTTCTTTTTGCATTAAGACATGAGCGTAGCAGATACTCACTAATGAAACCTCAGTATGAGGGAAGTCTGTACAACAGATTTTGAAGAATAAAACAAAACATATAAAGTGTATTTAATATAAGAATCAAAGCCAGTTCTATGATAAAAGCTGTTCATTCTAGTTCATAGTGTCTAAGCATGATCCCTGTTCTCACAACATGATTAATTGTTTCAATGTGAGGGGGAGGATATATAGTGGAAATATTAAAAAGAAGTTAATTAATTCAGTCACTGACTTTCAAGAGATAGAATTAGTTCAAATGATGAAGTCATGGGCAACATGGACATCAATCATAACTCTACCCAGTCAGTTAGCCAAATGGATCTGTTTTGCATAGCTAGTCATTGCCCCAAAATCTGTACAGAAGGAACAGAGGAAAAAACAAGCCATGTCAAAGTTAAGCCCATGTCACACCGAACCAACGGATGCAAAGAAGATGTAAAACGGACAAAAAAGCTTGCCATCCGTTGGAAAATGCGATGTACTCACTGCCTCCGTTTGGCTTCCTCTCTATCCGTCCAGCATCCGTTTATGGACGTTTCATCCGCTCCGAAAGTTTTGGGCTGCCCAAAACTTTTGCGTGGAAAATGCATCCAGTTCGTCTGTTCTGCATCCGCTACGCATCTGTTACGCATCCGTTACGCATCCACTATATCCGCTAGGCATCCTCTGGGCATCCGCGCAACTCGCATCCGCTTGGACACAGGGAGGAAGTGGAACGGACGCAGAACGGATGCAGAACGGATGCCTAGCGGATGCAGCATGGAAACAAAGCGTTTAAAACGGAAAAAATGTTTGCAGAGGGGACCTATCTCGGATATTAAGGATATCTGCAGGATGCCTAGAGGATGCCTAGAGGATGCAAAGGGACACCTATACTGCCTATAAAAAGGGGGAGCAACTCGCCTGCATCTCACTTTCAGAACAGACCTCTGTTGTGCAGACCTCTGTGCAGACCGCTGCAGCTGTGCAGACCTCTGCAGCCTTCATCTGACTCTTCCTCTTCCACAGCATCCAGTCATGTCCACCGTGGATTGTGACAAAGTCCTTTCGGCAGCCACCATCCTTCTGCAACAGTGCGAAACCATCTACAGGCTCTGTGAAATCTACTACGGGAAGAAAAGGAGGCACCCAAAAAAAGTCTGGGTCCAAAGATGGTTCGCCAGAAGAGCAGAGGACGGACTGTACAACAAGCTGATGGTGGAGCTCAGGAGCGAAGACACTCGGGTGTTCCAGAACTTCATGAGGATGCCTCCAGCCATGTTTGATGAACTTGTGCAGCGGCTGACACCCAGGTTGACCAAGACAAACACCAACTTCCAGCCCAGCCTTGGCCCTGGGCTCAAGGTGGCACTCACTCTGCGCCACCTGGCCTCCGGGACCACCTACAGGAGCATGCAGTATGGCTGGAGGGTGCCACCCAACACCATCAGCATTGTGGTCAGAGAAGTGGTGCAGGCCATCATCGAAGAATACAAGGAGGAGCTCCTCCAGTACGCCTCCACTGAAGAAGGATGGAAGAAAGTTGCAGAGCATGGTGTCAGAAGTGGAACTTCCCCCACACCGTTGGAGCCATAGATGGCAAGCACATGGCCTGCAAAGCTCCAGCCAAGTCGGGGTCCACTTATCACAACTACAAGGGCTTCTTCAGCATCATCCTCTTCGCCATGGTCGATGCAGACCAAAAGTTCATGTACATCGATGCTTCAGGCAACGGCTCATCTTCAGATGCCCAGGTATACAACGTCAGTCACCTCAAGGAGGAGCTGGAACGCAACCTCATGGTGGGCTTCCCAGATGCAGAACCCCTGCCCAATGACACACAAGATGTGTCCTACTTCATCGTGGGGGATGACGCCTTCTCCCTCACAACCTACCTCATGAAGCCCTACACCTCCAAATACCTCACCCGTGAAGAGAGGATCTTCAACTACAGGCTGTTCAGGGCAAGACGGTAGAGAATGCCTTTGGCATCCTGGCCAACAGGTTCCAGGTACTTCTCACCAACATGCAGCATAGCCCCGAGACCATGAGGAGGATCGTGGAAGCTTGCTGCATCCTGCACAATCTCATGCGCACCCACTACCAAGTATTGCAGAACAGGCTTGTGCACCGTCAACAAGGCAATGGGGACATGGAGGCTGGGGAATGGAGGCAAGGGCAAAACCTGATTGACACTGAGGATGTGCAAGGCCCCAACAGAGCCTCACATGAGGCGAAGAAGCAGCGCAACCTCCTTCTTCTTCTCTCGTGTCGCTACACTTTTCCCAGCCACTGTAGAACACAGGCTCTGGCACATGGGGTGTAATCGTGGAGATCATGTGATGTACAGGGTTGTGGTAGCAGGGTGCAGTTTAATAGGTGTTCCATTGTCTGGGGAGCCTCCCCGCAGTCGCATTCTGTGGATCCATCATGGTTGTATCCCCATTTCTGCATCAGGGCTTTGTACCTCCCAATTCCAGTTCTAAGGCGATTCAGGCAGCGCCAATTTTGCCATGGCTAACTGGCACCTGTTGGGAGGGATTCCTTTGGCTCAAAAAAGAGGTTATGGGGTTTCTCCTGTAGATGTTTTGACCAGGCTTCTATCCTGCAGCTTTGGGGATTGCCATACAGGGGTTGTACTGAGTGTAGAAAACTCTTCCTGGATTTTAGCCTTTTTGGTGGAGGAACATGCTGGAAAAGTGGATGGCGACTGTCATTTTCCTGTTTTGTGCATTCCACTCTTGAAGATACATCTCTTCTGACTGTAGGAGGGGCAATTCCACACAGCAGGTAGAGGTCATCAATTCAGGTAGGCTTGAGACAACCAGAGATGGCCCTACAAGCTGTATTTAGAACAGGGTCCAGCTTCTTGGCATGTGAGGAACGTCCCCAGACAGGGCATGCATATTCGGCTGCGGAGTAATACAGGGCAAGGGCAGTGCTGCGGATGGTTCCTGGGTCTGTTCCCCACTTGGAGTTTGCCAACTTTCTCAAGATGTTATTCCTGGCTCCCACCTTTGCCTTTGTCTTGCTGACGTGGTCCTTGAAACTGAGAGCGCGGTCTAGAGTGACTCCTAGATACACTGGTTTGTCTATGTATTCTAGTCTCTTGCCATACCAGTGGACCTTCAGTTTGCGGTTTGCATCGCGACCCTTGAGATGGAAAGCACTGACTTGAGTCTTATCTGGATTTGCCCGAAGATGGTTTACAGCATAGTAGGTGGTCAGGCCCTCTAGTGCTTCACTTAGCGTTCTTTCAAGATCCAGAAATGACTGGGACTGAGAGGTTATGCACAGGTCATCTGCATACAGGAAGCTCCTGGTGTTCTGGTGGATGGGTTGATCGTTTGTATAGATGTTGAACAAGAGTGGAGCAAGAACGCTGCCTTGCGGAAGCCCATTTTTCTGTCTGCGCCATCTGCTTCGATCTCCACTGAGATCAACAAAGAAGCGTCTGTTCTCCAGCATGTTTTGGATCAGAGAAGTCAGGCTGGCATCATGTGTAATCTTGTACAGCTTCTGCACAAGTACTCTGTGGTTGACTGTATCATAAGCTGCAGACAAGTCAACAAAAACAGCACCAGTTATGAGTCCCTTCTCATAACCATCCTCAATAAATTGAGTTAGGTTAAGGAGTTGGCTTGTGCAGGACTTTCCAGGTCTGAAACCCGCTTGCTCAGGAATCAGCTGCTGATCAATAATGGGTGCCATGCGATTCAGGAGTAGTCTCTCAAACAGTTTGTATGTATGACAGAGCAGGGAGATGGGTTGGAAGTTCTTCGGGATGGCAGGATCTTTGCCAGGCTTCAGGATAGCCACAATCTTTGCCCGCCTCCATATCTTAGGTAGCTTGTTGGTTATCAGACAACTGTTGAACAGGTCTAGAAGCCACTTGAGAGCCACTGGTCCTAGGTGTTTAACCTGTTCACACAAGATGTCATCAAGACCAGCTGCTTTGTTGTTTTTCATTGTCTTGATGCCAACAATTAGCTCATTCATTCTGAAGGCTCTGGTGAGGTCAGAACATTCCTTGTTTTCTTCAGATGGCTTTGGTAGTTTAGTTCTCCGAGGATGATGGTTTGGGTTTCCCCGGCTATTCAAAAGGAGTTGATGAGTGACTTGATCTGCTGTGACTTCAGAGCGTGGTTGGGCTTTCGTGTAGTCATTTCCCAGCTTCCTAATTGTCTTCCATGCTTTCCTGCTACTGTGAGTCATATTAGTAGACTCAATCAATTCTTGCCAGCTCCTTCGCCTTTCTGACGACACTGCATCGATAAGACTTTCCCCAACTTCCAAAGTATCATCTCCAAAGGGATTTGCCTGGAAGAGATTGATATACTCCTTGTAGAGTTGCTTTGCTTCAGTTGTTAAGCTAGGGATGTAGTTTTTCCGGCATCCTCTAGGGATGTTGTTTCTAGAGGACTTTTTCACCTTTTCTACAAAGATATCATAGTTGGCTGGGGTTGCTGGAAGGTCACTGATTGCAGTGTCCACCTCTTCTGAGAATTTCTCCCAATTTGCCTTCCTCAAGTTAAAGCGGCGTCTGAAGGGGACTGGACGGGGAATTATGGCTGCATTGATTTTAATCCCGATGGGACGGTGTTGAGAGTGAGGAATTGGGTCGAAGACGATTTTCTCACACTGGTTAGCAATGCTGTTCGTAGCGAACACCAAATCAGGGTTATAGCCACACCTCCATCTGCCACTATTGAAGGAGCTTGGTAGTTTGGGATTGTGGATGAGGGAAACCTCATTTGCATCAGACCAACTCTCAACTAGTTCTCCATCATTGTTTGTCTCAGAGTATCCCCATAGGACATTGTGACTGTTGAAATCCCCTATGACTACATTCACTGTGTTGTCAGTGAATATCTCTGGGAAGGCAAATTCCTCATTAGGTGGCTTGTAGACAGAAGTCAGAGAAATTCCCATGAGCTGGATGTTCATCACTTCCACGTTGTTCAGATATGACACTGTGGGTTTGTCAATGCTTATTCCACTGCGGGTGAAAATGGCACTCCCATACTTATCATGAGGTCTTTCAGCTACAAGAGTCATGCCTGGGATTCTTGGACGAATGTTAGTGTCTCCTCAATGTGTCTCTTGTAGGCACAGTACATCATATTGATTTCTGGTACAGATATCAGCCAGGAGATGTTGCTTGGTTCCTGAAAGGCCTTCAATGTTGGCAGATATGATTGTCAGTGCCGGTCCTGAAAAGGACCCATGCTTACGACACTGACTTCTACCGACATCTTGAGCCAGATTACATGTCTCCATGTTTGGTGATAGGATTGGTAGGTTGGTGTAGCGTGGTAGAAGGATTTGCAGGTAAACAGATACCTGACAGGGGCCGCGACGTGAACGCTCCATCTATGGCCCCCAGCGCAACATCCTGAAACACTGGTGCAACTCCCCAGCTGGAGCAGTGGAGTGGCAAGACAGGATGGTAAATGCTTAATGGATGCTTCCTTCAGCCTGTCTCATTACACAGATGAGATTGCACCATGTATATTTGGTTGGCCTACAATGAACAGGGCGTTTAATAAAGAGTTGTGTTTATGTTGACATGTGTGGATGATTGATTATATTGTTATTGATAATAAAGGGCCATAGGTGTGGCACCTGGGAGGGTGGACCAAAAAGTCCCACTATGCTTGCGCTGGAGGTTTATCTATCCCACTGCTATCCTAACCCATCCCACAGCTATTACCCATTCCACAGGTATCCTAACCCATCCCAAAGCTATCCTTACCCATCCCACAAGCAAGCAAAGGCTTAAACCATTTCTAAAAGTTTCCACCAAGACTTTATTAAAAAAAAGAAATGAAGCAAGTGTGTGAATCAAAAATAGACTTTATTAACAACAAGCTCTAAGACAAAAATGAGTCTCTGGCACTCCTCTTGGTCGCTCAGTCTCAGGGGTGAAGGTCCAGGTGCTGTGGAGGTGGCTGGTGCTGGAGTGCTTGTCATCAGCTCCTCCAGAAGCAGAAGCAGCAGAAGCCCCAGCCCCAGAAGAGCAAGCCCGTGCTGCAGAAGCCCCAGGAGAACCAGAGTCAGGGCCAGGGGGCAGGATGGTAGCCCATCCCTCTTGTAAGGGCTGGCAGCAGATGGCTAAGGCTTGCTGTGCTTCCACATGGTTGTGGGGTTGCTGGCTGGCAGGGAGGCTGGCAGGAACCAAGGCTGGCAGGGAGGCTGGCAGGGAGAGTTGCAGCAAGGCTGGCAGCAAGGCTTGCAGGCAGACATGCAGGCAGGGCAGGCAAGGCAGCCAATCCGTCCGGCAGCAGGTCTTTCCTCTGAATGGCGACCTGCTTCCGAGCTGCTTCCGTTATATCCACGGGGCTGACGCAATGCATCCTCCCCACATGCGCAATTAATGCCAGGCATCCATTAGGCTTCCGCTGTGCATCCGCTTCATCCGTTCCGCGTCCGCTGTGCATCCGCTGTATCCGTTCCGTGTCCGCTTTGCTGAGGTCCCCCGGAAGCATAGCAGATGTGCCATCCGCTCCCATCCACTTCCATCCGCTGGGCTTCCGTTCCGCATCTGCTTTGCATCCGCCCTGCGTCCTCCACGCGTCCGTGTTATCCGCTCCGGTTATGCAAATTTTTGCCCCTTTTGAGAGCGGATAACAACGGATGGAACATTTTGCTCATCTGCTGTGTCCTTTTTGCATCCGTTGGGCAGTGTGACATGGGCTTTACAACAGCACTGAAAGAAAAGACTTCGTACTGTTTTTCACAGTTACAACCTTTGCAGCATCCTCATGATCATGTATTAAAATTCAGATGCTTGGCAGCTAGTTCATATTTATCACCGTTGCAGAGTCCCAAGGTCATGTGATCACTCCTGTTACCTTCTGACAAGCAAAGTCAGTAGGGAAGCCAGATTCACTTAACAATCAAGTTACTAACTTATCAACTGCAAAGATTCACTTAACAACAAGAAAACTCGTAAAATAGGGCAAAATTCAAATGTCTCACTTAACAACAGAAATTTGGGGCTCAATCGTGGTCAAGGACTACCTGTAGTATTCTGATAGAAGTATAAACTGTACTTCTAAATAAGAGTCCAGTAGAGATTGAATTAGTTTGGCAACTGACTAAGTAAACATGTAGAACAGTATTTCTCACCCTTGGTGTCTTTAAGTTGTTTTAACTTCAACTCCCAGAATTCCCAAGACAGCAATGGGGCTGGGGCATTGGAGGAGCCCTGAATTTAGAAAAAGAAAACATACATATTGTTGCAATCCATATGTCAGTACTTATACAATATGCCAGGAGTCCCCAAACTTGGCAACTTTAAGACTTGTGGATGTCCACAAGTCTTACAATTGTCAAGTTTGGAGGCCTCTGCAATATGCATTGAAGTGACTTTATTCCAGGGTAGTTAGCAAGCTGGTCAGCTGTGGCTCTCCACCTGCTAGAATTTCTATATCAGAAATATATTTAGAAATAGATAGTAAAAAGAAAATCTAAAAAGTACTGAGATGAAATCCTAGAGTGCTTAGTATACTGTGCTACTTTTGATACAACGGCTTGTAAGGGAGAGAGAAGGTTTTGCTAAATTGCCCTGGGAAATCACAATGAATGATTATTCACTGTATTTTGCCATAGATCTGCAGTGAATGATGAATGAAAACAATGCATTGCAAAGCTATCAACCATGGGGAAAAATGGTCCATTTCAAAAGTAGCCACATCTGAAAATGTGGAAACAAATGGATAAAAGCAGAAATTGTTAATGTAAAGTATTCTTCTACATGCGATATCCATAAACAAGCTGATTGATGCCTGCAAGCCTTTTGAAATATTATATAGCCTGTTAAATATGCAGACAATTGTGCATTATGCATGGCAGGAATGGGAGACAACTGAAGTAAATAATTGACATTGGATTAATAAAAGTCCTGCCATACCTGACATACTGTGTTACAACTTGACTATGAGGAATGAGTTTGAATTGCAAGCCCAGATATTTTAAAATGTGCACATTGTTTCAGTGAGACCAGGTGGTACTTTAAAATGCTGTCTGCTATATATTTTGCAGCGTATGTCAGCATAAGGGACAAAGAGTTACCTCATCCCTTGGCGGGATGAAACAGATAATAGCCTACCCAGAGCTGCAGGTGTATCAGACATATCAAGCTACTTCATGCTCCAGAGACTCTGCAATACAGTAGCTTTCAATTTATGACCTTTCATTTAACAGTGGTTCAAAGTTACGACAGCCTCAGAAAAAATGATTTATGATCCATCTTCCAAGTTACAATTGCTGTACCCCCCCACCCCACCCCACTCCCCCACACACAGTCAAGTGATTGCAATTGTGGTACTTGGCAATGAACTGTCATTTATGATGGTTGTAGTGTCTTGTAGTCACATGAATGCAATTTGTGACTTTCCCAGTTAGCTTCCAGCAACTTCTTTAATAAAGCGGGAGTTGTTTAATGACCATACAATTAGCTTAACAACAATGTGCTTTGTTTAACTGTGGTGATTCACTTAATGGCTGCAGTAAAAAAAAAAAGTCATAAAATGGGGGGTAGTCATATGATGACTCATTTGATGACTGATTTAAGTCTCAGTCGTGGTGATAAGATGAAGACTACCTATAGAAACTTATCAAGGTTGCTTGTGGTTCTAGAAAGATACGCTGGCTGGGTTCATGGATTGTACTAAGCCATACTATTTTTAACCATCATATTTTTGTGTTATTCATACTTGACAAATCACTATGATCTTAAGGAAAAGCAGAGGTGTGCAGGATAATGGGTATCAAAATCAGTATGATAGAGGACAGAGCATTGTGATGCAAGGCATGCCTTTTTGTACATACATTGATGTTGCACACAAATTCAAAGGGGCGAGGCTGGCAACACAATTCTTCTACTACAGGGCTGTCAAACTCCCGGCCCATGGGCCAGATGTGTCATGTGCTGGCCATGTCCATGCCCTTTAGTGAAAGGGGGGGAAAGTCCTGATACATTACATGATGTTGCTGTGACAATGTGAGTTTGACATCCCTGTTCTACCGGATTGCAAACTAGGGCATTCAAAACCTTTGCTAGACCAATACTTGAATTCAGCTCTGCTGCCTGGAATCCGCACTGTATCATTGTATCAGACATAAATACAATTGAGCGAGTCCAGAAGTATTTTACCAGAAGAGTACTACATTCCTCTGTTCGCAACAAAATACCCTACATCACCAGACTTGAGATTCTAGGCTTAGACAACCTTGAACTATGCTGGCTAAGATTGGACTGAACATAGTATATAAAATCATATGTTACAACCAGGGGTGGGATTCAAATTTTTTAACAACCGGTTCTGTGGGCATAGCTAAGTTGGTGGGCATGGCTTGGTGGTCATGTTAGTGGCTGGGCGTGGCCAACTCAATATCACTCACATCGAGGCACGCATCTCCTTGCCTGGCCTCTTATGACTGTGGGGATGCTGCAGCAGTCATAATTGTGAAAAATGGTCATAAGTCACTTTTTTCAGTGCCATTGTAACTTTGAATGGTTACTCCACACAAGCAAAGTACCAGCAAAGGAGAAAAAAAAAAACTCCAGAGATGTTCCTGAGACAGGAAGTCTAGTCCTGCCAAGAATGTAATAAGGGTTAACGGAGAGGCAGTTTCACTAAGCAACACCATAATGTTTCCTTCCTGCCTTCCTTACAGGATTAGGCCAGTAATTTCTTCTAACAACTGGTTCTCCGAACTGCGTAGAATGTTAACAACCGGTTCTAGCAAATAGGTGCAAACTGGCAGAATCCCACCCCTGGTTACAACGTCTTACCAGTTAATTAATATTTCAGCTTTAACCACAACAACACAAGAGCACACAAGAGATATAAACTTAATGTAAACCACTCCAAACTTGATTGCAGGAAGTATAATTTCAGCAACAAAGTGGTCAATGTCTGGAACTCACTACCTGATTCTGTTGTCACCTGCTCAAATCCCCACTCCTTTACCCTCAAACTAACCTCTATTGACCTCACCCCATTTATAAGAGGTCTATAAGGGGCGTGCATAAGCGCACAATCATGCCTACCGTCCCTGTTCTATTGTCCCCAATTATCAATTCCTATTTCTTATATTTAAACTTATGTTTATTCTTATTTCTATTGCATTGTAAACTTTTGATAAAATAAATAAATAAATACATAAATAGATTCTGATACCTCACCCCAAAACATTATTCCACTGTACGTGAATCCAGCTCAAATGTATTAGGGCATGTTTTTGAACCATGAGTAAGAAATCTGTTAAAGGCTCCATTTATTCTTGAATAAAGCTACAGTATCTTCGGGTAACATTATATGTCTGTTAACAATATCCAAAGAAAAAGCTTATTGCATTGTACACTCAAGCTGCAAGTCAACAGAATTCAGCCTGCTTTTATTTAAATTCAGGTAACTATGTTTCGATTTGAATGTGAACTCAGTTGGAGAACTAGTAATGCATTATTAGAAAGTCTACTAATGAAATGACTCTCCCTTAATGAAGTAATAGGCTATTATTCCATTAAGTGTTACAAATGTAGGCTACTTAAAATCTAAGCATAGTTATCTATTATACAGTTTAAATATTACAAGCAATTTTTATATTTTATTCTTATCCATTTCTACCATAACTATATTTGGCAATCTAGCTATAGACCTCAAAATACTTAGAACATTGCAAATTCCACATACCTGCATCCTGAGACCCATTGTAAAGTTTGGAAATGTGATGGCATCAGGATAAATCTGCATTGCAAGAAGCATTCCTTAAGTGGTGTCTATGTACATGGTGGAGGAGTGGTAGAAGCTTTGAAGACTGGGTACACAAACAGCAGATACTGAAAAGTCATGATTGATTGTAGATGCTGAATCTGTCCTATTTAAGATGGAAATAAATGATGAAACTGAGCAGAGAATGAGCGGTTACTTATGACAAGAAATCATTTCCATGGTCCACAGAAGCTTTGTAAAGATTCTAATGTTATAATGGGGGCATGAAGGAAAAAAGGATTGTTCTGAAGTAATTAAAAAAAAAAAACGCCGGTATTTTCTCTACTTCCATTTGAAGGCAATGTAGTGAATGTACAGATCCTGCCACCTCTAATGGACATGGGGCAAATGTAATGCTAGATTTACTGGATGAAAATGCAGGAAATGTGGCTAACTGGGATATACTTTAAGCATTTCAGATTGTCATTAAGTGTTTTTTCTATTGTCTGATTTGTCCACTGCTCTATTTCTAATAAACTTGGCCTTAAGCCAAATCACATTATACCATAAGAAAGCAACTGCTGCTGAGTTCCTCAATTGCAGGATGAGGGCTTCTTAACAGCCTGTAACTTGGTGCATTTTGTAAAAAATGCAGAGTTTGAAGAAAATGGCATGGGAGGAATAAAGAAAACATCATACAGAGGTTATCAAAACCATCAGGGGGTGGACATTCTGTGGTGAATTAAAAAGAGATACTTAGAATATCCTTTGTTATATTACTCCTTTGATGGTAAAATCAATTTCTTTGAACTTACTGACCAATCTTTCATAACTACCTTTGATTCATTTCTGTAAAAATAAAGTGCAGAGTTAAAACTCAGTTGAACCAATGTATTAAATTTAATATTAATAAACCTTGTCCATTTAAAAAAAAACCCTCAACTGGTGTCAGAATTTCCTCAGTTTCATTCGGAACAACAGGGTGGTGGTCACATTAATTCTTTCCTCATTTTAAAGACTAACGGTACTTGTGGCTTTTTATTTGGGAATAATATATTCTATAAAAATGGGAACTTTTTCCACCATTCTGGATTCACGGTTTAGCATGTTGGAGAATGCATGTTGAGTTGGGATGAAGAGGAAGAGATAGAAAGTCATTGCTGATTTTAAGACATGGCGCCATGTCTTGAGAAGGGATGTAGTTGGGGAGGGATATTCCCCCCCCTGTGTCTTGTACTTGAACTTTGGTGTATAGAAGGAAAAAGGAGGATGTCTTCATCCAAGTAGAAAGAATCGAGAGGGCCGAGGCACAGTGTAGACTAAAGAGCAAGTTCCAGGAAAGCAACTGGAAGAGAACTGTCATGAGGAGTCTTGATTCAAGTGGGTGGTTTAATAGAGCTTCCCTACTAAGGGGCATTCTACACTGGAAGAACTAAGCCTCTTGGATAAAAAGGAGAAGTCTGATCTTATGGCTTATTTAAGAGCTGGACCCCTCAAAATTGGAATTTGCCTAAAAGAGAATTGTGATTTTGGCACCAGCATCATGAAGTTATACCTATTTAATTTGGGTAGAATGTGTTCTATGAATACAATTTTTTTCCTGGCTTGAATTGCTGTATGAGAAATGAGGTCTGGAGAAAAATGTTTCTGCACCTAATCAAAAACAACAGAGAGAGTTCACCCTAGTCACAGTGGTGTTAGGGGAAAAAGAAACAGTTCTGTCACCTCCTTGGGAATCGTATTGACTTTATGACTTCTGGGGTCAAAGGTCACTAACTGTCAGCTGTCAGTTATCTCGGTGAAGATGTCTCCCAACTTGTAAATTGGTCTTCAGAAGGAGTGCTCTAGCGCTTTTATCCATGTTTTTCCTTGTTGGGAGTGGGAGTGGGGGCGGCAGGCTGTAGAAGACATCTTTAATCTGATATTCAAAGTTGTCCAGAGGGAGCAACTCATTTAGTCACTATGTATAGCAAAGGAGAAAAGAATAATTATTCTTATTGGTCTCCAAAAACATTTGGTGAGAAGACCTCATTTGCCTTGGGACAACGGGACTGAGAGGTATAAAGTAGGGAAGGACTGGGTTCCTTCCTAAAGATTTATGGAGAAGAAACTTTTCTCTCTGTCCAAATGCTCTCTTTAGCTCAGAGATTGAGCCTCAGAGGCCAAATTTTTTCTGAACCACTAAGATCCCCTTCCTATTGAAGCTCTTCTGACTCCCCTCCTTGCCTTCAGTTTCTTTTCTTTTCTTTTAATAAAGTTTTATTTGGGTTTTCACACATATACAAGTAAAACATCTTTTTTGAAAATAGCATGGACCCAGGTTGAACTTCTTTATACAGACACAAAACTCAATTTCATGCTACTTTTTGTATTCTGTTCCATATCTTGTACTATTTTACATTTTCTGTATAGTTTTTCCCCTCTTTTAATTTTCTCAATTTTATTTTGATTATCTCATCTCAATTCAAATCATTATATTTAAACTTTTGTCTGTTCTGTTTCAATTTCATATTGTCTTTTCTCATTAAACAAATTTTCTCCTGTAGTTACTAATTGGAGTATGACACCTTTATATCTTTTAATTACATCCATTCAACTCTTTACTTAAACTTCAATATATACCTTAAGTTTATGACCTTCAATATAATACATAATACATAACTTCCAATCGAATTCTGCTTGGTACACTCTTATAGTACACACTATATTCTTTTCTTAAAAATAGAAAGATTGTAAATATATGTAATTATAAACCCTCATTCCATTCCTGTTCAGTTCTATCATTAATAATCATTAAGATCTTAATATCTTTAACACTTCTTTTCAATTAAATCTCTTCTTTAAAAACATATATAATCTATATAAACATATATAAATAATAAAATTAATTAAAACATAATTAATTTTCACTTTATTTCTCTTCACATATGTTTTATAAATCATTAAATATACCTTTTGTTACATTTATTGACCAGCATTCCACTGAATTACGATAGCTATTTTATCAGATATTTTAATCATACATTGTTTCTTATTTTCTAAAATTATTTGTTTCTAATATAACAATACTATTTTATGTACCTTTGCAGAATCCCTTTTTCCATTAAAGTTTTCACCCATTATCTCTAAATAGGCCCTGTTTCTCTATATTTTGCTTCTGTCCTTTATAACTTATTTTCCATTCTTTCTTCCCTCTCATTTTCTCCCTCCCCTTTTTACCCCCTTGTCTCTCTAGTTCTAATTCTCTCTTCTGCATTTCCCTCTTCTGTTGCTTTCTGATTTTATATTTATTTTTCACTCTATTTTTTTTAGTTGTTTTTCACAATCTTAAACTTTCCATTCTCTTTCCCCCTTTCCTTCTCCCCCCCCCCCAATCAAAGATTACTTGTTCATTAAAGATGGCTTCTTCTTTGTCACAATCTTCTTGTTCTGCAAGCATTTCTTGTTGTTTCTCATAATTCCAAATCTCCATTTCTAAAAACTGAAATACAAAGCCAAAAGAACCTCTCCCTTCTTGTACATCTTCTTTGTACTTTTTAAGTTCCATTTCCACTTGTTCTAAAAGTGGAGCCATTTTAAACAGTTTTAAAGCCCCAAGGCCCTCAAAGCCCTGCTGCTGAAGGCCCTGATGCTCAAGACCCTGAAGGCCCTGCTGCTCAAGCCCCTGAAGGTCCTGCTGCTCAAGCCCCTGAAGGCCCTGCTGAAGCCTCTGCCAGAGGGAGGAAGAGGCAAGGGAAGCAGAAGGGAGAGAGGAAACAGTACACCAATTTCCGAGGAGCATGAGGATGAGGTTCTGGAATGGCTGAGGGAGAACGAGTACCTCTGGAGAAAGGGCCACAGACTGTATCGGGACACCAGGAAGAAGCAGGCAGCTTGGAGAGACAAGGCAGAGAGCCTGGGGTACACTGCAGAAGTACTCCTTGGATGGTGGAAGCACATGCACACCTGGTATGGCAAGCTACACCTCAAGAAATCTGGGCAGACCGCTGTCAAGCTCACTGACCGGGAGATGTATGTCATGGCCAAGTACAGTTTCCTGGAGGGTGAGATCCGCCACCTAGGAGCAGCCCCTCTGAGACCCCTCTCCCTCAGACAGCCCACAGACAGCCAGTCCTCTTCCAGCCAGGAGCCAGCTACCCTGTCCAGGCAGGTGTCTTCAGAGGGCCCCATGGCAGAGACCCCCCCAAAAGCTGCACTCCCCATGCTGGCAGACTTGGAGGATCCCGTGGAGGATGACACCCTGCTGTCACAAATGGAGGAAGAAGCAGCAGCCACCAGAGGCCAACCCACCCCCACCCCTACCCCCAGCTCCAGAGGATGCAGGCAGAGAGGCAGACTGGAGGGCCAGGACCACAGTTTTGGAGATCAGGGACACAATGAAGACCAGCACAGAACTTCTCTCTCAGCTGGTCCACAGCGACATACCATCCTCGGACCGGAAGCCCTTCATCACCTACGTGAGCCAGACCCTCATGGACTTGCCCGAGGCCCAGTACCAGGTGATGAAGCAGAATATCACAACACTTCTGCACAACCCTCAAGGCCCAGCTGAAGCTGCTCCTACCCAGTCCAGGTCTGCTCCTCCACCCCAGGCCACGTCACAGCCCTTCCACGGCTTTCAACAGCCCCTCACCTACCAAGGCTACGACTACCAGGACTTCCCACAGCAGAAGCAGAACTTCCCAGTCCAGGCCCAGATTCATCACATGCCACAGATGCCACTCCTCACCCAGCTGCAAACCAGACAGCCCCACTACACTCCTCCTTCCTCCACCCCACAGCCAAGCCTGTCAACGGACAATCTGTCATCAGTATTGGGCCTGACATCTCAAGTCCTTGATGAAGAGCCTCTCAACCTCATGGGACTGAGACAGCTCTGGGATAGCTTCCTGAACACACCATCCCCTGTTGTACCCTCAGGGCCAAGCACCCCAACGGTGCCTCAGACCAGCACTCAAGCCACATCCACCTCCACAGTCCCTGCCTGCTTAACAGCTGAGACCAGGGACATGACTCAGGGTGACTGAGAATAGTGTCAGAGACTGAGTTGTACCTGTCAAGTTTATCTTTGCTTAGGACACTTTACTTGGTTCATTTTGCTTTTTTAATAAAGTCATAAAGTTAAGAAAGTTAATAAAGGTTATCTTTGCTCAAGACACTTAAGACACTTTACTTGGTTCATTTTGCTTATTTAATAAAGTTATAAAGTTAAGAAAGTTAATAAAGGTTATCTTTGCTTAAGACACTTAGTTTAAGCCCCTGTCACACTGCACCAATGGATGGAAAGAGGATGTAAAACGGAGAAAAACACTTGCCATCCATTGGTTAACGCGATGCTTCCATTCTGTACTCACTGCCTCGTTTTGCTTCCTCTCTATCCATCCAGCATCCATCAATTGACATTACATCCGCTCAGAAGGTTTTGAGCTGCTCAAAACTTTTGAGCAGAAAATGTATCCAATGCATCCGTTCTGCATCCGCTAGGCATATGGGGGACATCCATTCTGCATCCGTTATGCATCCGCTATATCCGCTAGGCATCTGCTGTGCATCCGCGCAACTCGCATCCGTTCCAGCGGTAAATGGACACAGGGAGGAAGCGGAACGGATGTGCAGCGTTAGTAGCACAGACAGAGAAAGGATGAAAGCGGATGCAGCTCGCAAAGAAAGCATTTAAAACGGAAAAAACGTTCGCAGAGGGGACCTATCTCGGATATTAAGGATGTCTAGAGGAAGCCTAGAGGATGCAAAGGGACACATAGTGGAAAACCTATATTGCCTATAAAAAGGGGGAGCTGCTCACCTGGATCTCACTTTCAGACCAGCAGCCCAGCTGTGCAGACCTCTGCAACCTTCATCTGCCTCTTGCTCTTCCACAGCATCCAGTCATGTCCACCATGGATCGTAACAAACTCCTTTTGGTAGCCACCATCGTTCTGCAACAGGGTGAAGCCATCTACAGGCTCTGTGAACTCTACTACGGGAAGAAAAGGAGGCAGCCAAGAAGTGTCTGGGTCTGAAGATGGATCGGGAGAAGAGCAGAGTATGGACTGTGCAACAAGCTGATGGTGGAGCTCAGGAACGAAGACACTCATGCATTCCAGAACTTCATGAGGATGCCTCCAGCCATGTTTGACCAAGTTGTGCAGCAGCTGACACCCAGGTTGACCAAGCAGAGCACCAACTTCCGCCCCAGCCTGGGCCCTGGGCTCAAGGTGGCACTGACTCTGCGCCACCTGGCCTCAGGAGCACCTACAGGAGCATGCAGTATGGCTGGAGGGTGCCACACAACACCATCAGCATTGTGGTCAGAGAAGTGGTGCAGGCCATCATCGAAGAATACCTGGAGGAGCTCCGCCAGTGCCCCTCCACTGAAGAAGGATGGAAGAAAGTTGCAGAGCATGGTATCAGAGATGGAACTTCCCACACACCGTTGGAGCCATAGATGGGAAGCACGTGGCCTGCAAAGCTCCAGCCAAGTCGGGGTCCACTTATTTCAACTCCAAGGGCTTCTTCAGCATCATCCTCTTCGCCATGGTCGATGCTGACTACAACTTCATGTACATCGATGCTTCAGGCAACGGCTCATGTTCAGATGCCCAGGTATACAATGCCAGTGACCTCAAGGAGGGGCTGGAACGCAACCTCATAATGGGCTTCC
Source organism: Laticauda colubrina (assembly GCA_015471245.1). Taxonomy (NCBI): domain Eukaryota; kingdom Metazoa; phylum Chordata; class Lepidosauria; order Squamata; family Elapidae; genus Laticauda; species Laticauda colubrina. The sequence goes on from BLBF01000037.1 coordinate 9,331,563, forward strand.
CAGATCCAGACACCCTGCCCCACGCCACGCAAGATGTGCCCTACTTCATCATGGGGGATGACGCCTTCTCCCTCAGAACCTACCTCATGAAGCCCTACACTTCCAGACTCCTCACCCGTGAAGAGAGGATCTTCAACTACAGGCTGTCCAGGGCAAGGCGGGTGGTGGAGAATGCCTTTGGCATCCTGGCCAACAGGTTCCAGGTACTTCTCACCACCGTGCAGCATCGCCCACAGACCGTGAGGAGGATCGTGGAAGCTTGCTGCATCCTGCACAATCTCATGTGCACCCACTACCCAGTGTTGCAGAACAGGCTCATGGACCTCGAACAAGGCAATGGGGACATGGAGCCTGGGGAATGGAGGCAAGGGCGAAACCTGATAGACACTGAGGATGTGCAAGGCCCCAACAGAGCCTCACATGAAGGGAAGAAGCAACGCAACCTCCTTAAACACTGGTGCAACTCTCCAGCTGGAGCAGTGGAGTGGCAAGATAGGATGATACATGCTTAATGGATGCTTCCTTCAGCCTATCTCATCACACGGATGAGATTGGGCCATGTATGTTGGGTGGGCCTACAATGAACAGGGCATTTAATAAAGAGTTGTGTTTATGTGGCTCAGCTGGCTCAGCCCCGTGATGTTGAGAGCTCCTTCCTCCATGCCATGGGGTGTCAGCCCCAGTACCGAGGACAGATGTACTGAGGCCGGGCTTGGCTGTGGGGTGGAGGAAGGAGCAGTGTAGTTGGGCTGTCTGGTCTGCAGCTGGGTGAGGACTGGCGTGGGTGGCATCGGTGGCGTAGGTGGCATTGGTGGCATCGGTGGCTTCAGTGGCATCAGTGTCGTGGGTGGCATCGGTGGCATCAGTGGAACCGGTGGCAATGGTGTCGTCCGATGACTCTGTGCCTGGACAGGGAAGGGATGCTGCCTGTGCTGCTGGATCTCCTGGTAGCCGTAGCCCTGGTAGGTGAGGGCCTGTGGAAAGCCTTGGAATGGGAGGGACATCACCTGGGGTGGAGGAGCAAACCTGGACTCGGTGGGAGCAGGTTCCTCTGGGTCTGGAGGGTTGTGAAGCAGCTCGGTGATCCGGTCCCTCACCACCTGGTACTGGGGTTCTGCCATGTCCGTGAGGGTCTGGTTGACATAGGTGAGGAAGGGCTTGCAGTTGGAGGATGAGAAGTCAGTGTGTACCAGCTGAGAGAGGAGATCTATGCTGCTCCGGATGGTGTCCCTGATCTCCAGCAGGACAGTGTGGCTCTGCCCCTCCTGTCTGGCTCTCTGCCTTTGTGTGGAGGTGGAGCTGGGGGTGGATGCGGGTAGGGCTGTGGTGGACGTGCTGTCTCCTTTCTCCCACTGCACCAGGGAGTCCTCCATGCGGTCCACCATGGTTAAAACAGCTGTCCATGGGTTCTCCGCCGTGGAACGCTCCACAGAAATCTGCCTGGAGACAGGAGCTGACTCTCAGCTGGAAGAGGACTGGTTCTCAGCAGGCTGCCGGAGAGAGAGGGTCGTGAGAGGGGATGCTGCTGCTGCTCCTTGGTGGCGGATCTCACCCTCCAGGAAGCTGCACCTGGCCATGACATAGGTCTCTCTGTCTGTCAACTTAACCGTGGCCTGGCCATATTTCTTGAGGTGCAGCTTCCCGTACCAGGTGTGCATATGTTTCCACCAGCCGAGGAGCACTTCCGATGTGTAGCTCAGACTCTCCACCTTCTCTCTCCAAGCAGCATGCTTCCGCTTGGTGTCCCTGTAGAGCCGGTGTCCCTTTCATCACAGATAGTCATTCTCTCTCAGCCACTCCAGCAACTCATCCTCGTGTTCCTCCTCAATGGAGTATTGCCTCCTCTCCCATTCCCACGTCTGCCTCTTCCTCCCTCTGGCAGGGCCATATGGGCCCTCATCAGAGGGGCTTTGAGGTTGTAGGGGCTGCTCCTCCACACCACCAGCAGCAGCAGCAGCAGCAGGATCATCATCATCATCATCAGCAGCAGCAGCAGCAGCAGCATCACCAGCAGGATCATAATCATCATCATCATCATCAGCAGCAGCAGCAGCAGCAGCACCAGCAGCACCAGCAGGACCAGGATCATCATCAGCAGAGTCAGCCCCAGGAGCCCCAGCAGGACCAGGAGCACGAGCAGGACCAGCAGGACGAGCAAGTCCAGGAGCACGAGCAGGACCAGCAGGACGAGGAGCAGCTTCAGCATAGTAAGCACCAGCAGAAGCACCACCGCCAGAAGCAGCATCAGCAGAGTAAGCACCAGCAGAAGCACCATCGCCAGAAGCAGCTTCAGCAGAGTAAGCACGAGCAGAAGCACCACCACCAGGAGCAGCAGCATCAGCTCCTCCAGAAGCAGAAGCAGCAGAAGCCCCAGCCGCAGAAGAGCGAGCCCGTGCTACAGAAGCCCCAGCAGAAGCAGAGTGAGGGCCAGGGGACGGGAGGGTGGCCCTGTTCCTCTTGCCAGGGCTGGCACCAGATGGCTGAGGCTTTCTCTTTTTCCCCATGGTTGTGGGGTTGCTGGCTGGCAGGGAGGCTTGCAGGGAGGCTGGCAGGCAGGCAGGCACCAAGGCTGGCAGGCAGGTTGGCAGGCAGGCTGGCAGGAAGGCTGGCACCAAGGCTGGCAGGCAGGCAGGCTGGAGAGCTGTGTCTGGATGCAGGTCTTTCCTCTGAATGGTGACCTGCTTTCGAGCTGCTTCTCTTTATATCCGCGGGGCTGATGCAATAAATCCCCCCCACATGCGCAGTGAACGCTGTGCATCCGCTAGGCTTCCGCTGTGCATCCGCTAGGCTTCCGCTCTGCATCCGCTTCATCCGCTGTGCATCCGCTCTGCATCTGCTTCATCCGCTCTGCATCCGCTCTGCATCCACTCTTTCCATTCCGTGTCCGCTTTGCTGAGATCCCCCGGAAGCCTAGCGGATGTGCCATCCGTTCTCATCCGCTTCCATCCGCTAGGCTTCCACTCCGCATCCGTTTTCCATCTGCTCTGCGTCCTCCTCCCGTCCGTTCCTTTCCGTGTTATCTGCTCTGCTTATGCAAATTTTTGCCCCTTTTGAGAGTGGATAACAACGGATGGAACATTTTGCTCATCCGCTGTGTCCTTTTTACAAACGTTTTGCATCCGTTGGGCAGTGTGACAGGGCCTTTACTTGGTTCATTTTTTTTACTTAATAAAGTGTTGGTGAAAACTTTGAAAAAATGGTTAAGCCTTTGCATGCTTGTGGGATAGGTAAGGATAGTTGTGGGATAGATAAAGCTCCAGTGCAACCATAGTGGGACTGTATGGTCCACCATCCCAGCGATCCAGATGATTTTCTCCCCCTTTTTATAGAAAATATTGGTTGTCCACTAGGTGTCCTTCTACATACTCTAGACATACTCCAGACATCCTAAATACACGAGATCCATCCTAGATACAAACATTTTGTCCATTTTTAATCCTTTATATACGAGATGCATACGCTTACATCCTTTCTATTTCCGTGCTACTAATGCTGTGTAGACATTCCGTGTACCTTTTGTTTCCTCCCTCTTTCCATTTTCAGCTGCAGCGGATGTGAGTTGAGGGGATGCTCAAAGGATGCAGAGAGGATACAGCGGATATTTAACGGATGATAACAGACATAGAACGTTTGTTGCCCGTATATGTCGTGGATGTAGATCATACGCGGCGGAAAGTTCATCCGTTCACAAAGTTTTGTGCAGCTGAAAACTTCTTGCGTGGATGAAATTGCAGTGGATGGATGCTCGACGGATAGTGTGTATGAAACACATGTGCAATGAGTACACAACGGATGCATTGTGTTTTTCAATGGATGGCAAGCTTTTTAAAACTTTTTACATCCTCTTTGCATCCGTAAGTGCAGTGGGACCGGGCCTTGGGAATAATGTTATTGTTTTTTAATAGTTTCAATCCCAGGGTACCTTATTTGTTGCTTTTGCTGTTTAACCCGGTCAACCAAAACTTTCTCCTCTTATCTTCCTCCTGCACATTCTTTTCCAGTCGAGTTCTTCTTTGTGGTGGCCATTTCTGACCACCACTGCAACCACCTTCGGGAAAGGGAGTAATGGCCAGCTGGGGAGGAGAGATGCAGCTCTCCTCAACTCTGCAGGCAGTCTCCCCCCTCTTTACCACCTCTATGGAGTGGCTTAGCCCTGAGACCAGCTGGCTCAGGGTGTTCCAGCAGCGAGCACGGATCGAAGCCTCGCAGAGACGAGTTTTCGGTCTGTCGCTGAAGAAGCTCAAATCAGAGGTTCTCTTGCCTTCAGTTTTTTGTCTTCTGGGAAATGCTTCAATTCTTTGCCAGAGACTGTTCTTTGCTTGTTAGGCTGTGTAGCAGCTTGGCACAGAATTCAACATGGTGCCTGAAACTTGACTGCTTGCTTAGACTGTTGCCTGATGGACTATTATCTTCTAGAGGAACAATGAAACACTCTGCAAATTCATGGGCCTTACTGATGGATGAACTAGGGTTTTTGATGGGAAAGTGTAATCCCTTCCAGATAATTGTTTCTTGTATTTATGGGACAGTTAGAATATATGTGCCCAATTATATGCATCCCGTTTAAAGCAAATATATTGTAGCTTTACAGTAAAAGATAGAATTAGCTCATTTAGTCATGTTTCCTGGCTGGTTTACCTGGGAGGCCTGACACAATGTCTGGAGATTGTAGGGACCATAGTACTCGCTCCCTCTCCCTCTCTCTCCCTCTCCCTCTCTCTCTCTCTCTTCCTCTCCCTCTCTCTTTTATGACCAGGACAAGGCACTGAGGCAACCCAGCTGATAGTTCAAGCATTTTGTTCACTGCTTATAGATTATTTTAATTATAAAAGAATGTGAAGATATTTTAAAATAAATGATATGTAAAAATACTACTGCATAATGTATTACTTATTATGGAAGTTAAAAAATAGAATCAATGTACACGTATAGTCCAGTATTGTTATTATTTTTAATTTGTAACTACAAATAAGCATGGCTAATTTGTGACCCACAGTTCTTATCAAAGTCACACCTGGGTTTTGGAATTACACTTTATTCAGCATCTGATGAGAAGTGGGTTTTTCTCCTTTTAATACTAAGTGAAGGGTGGCCCAGATATTCCTCAGAGGTTTGGTAGTTGCATTCAGCTTTTTTTGAAGGAAGGCTGTAAGAAATGTAGCTCCCCACCAGCTGCTTGGAAACATGTTGGTGTCAAAACTTCAGGAGTTTGTGTGGTTGTTTACTGAATCGTAAACAACCGATTGTTGTTGGTGTGCCTGAGTTGGAAGTCAGACAGTCATATTCTTCTTAGGTGACAGTGCAGTACCATTTTCATCATATTGACCAAGAATTGTGAGCTGGTAAGATTGGCATTTGTAGACACAAGTCTAGCATCAGCTTTAATGAAAGAATAATCTCCAATAATGTAGAATGAACATTATAAGCATGCATGCACTTTTTTCTCCTGCAGATATTTCTCTAATTATTGCTATGGAAAAGAGAAAAATAACTTGCTTTGCAGCTAATGACTGCATGAGGTCTGGATTTCAGGTTTAAAAGCTTGCATACCTGAACTCCCCCTTGTAACTGCTTCTGAGTAATGGTTTACTGATTCTGCATGCTGAACACATACTGCTTAGTCAAGTGATCCATTCCCTAAGAGAATAAATACAGAGGACAGGTGAGCAAGCAAATAAGGGAGCACAACCATGTTTTTTAAAAACATTTAAAACCAGAGACAATTCTTCCTCAGCCTTTTCAGATTAAAGTCATTTCCTGCTGTTTTCTCTCTTTGCAAATTCTGAATGGAGTCCACCCATCCATTTCCATTTAGGCATTTAACAGTTTGGTGTAGCATACACACACATGCACTCTCCAATAAGACTAGTCTGAGCTATAATAGAACTATATAAACCCATCTAAACATCAAAACTCTTCCACAAATGTGCAGGTTTTTGCCATTAATAATTTTCATATGGTGGCAAGCAGTACCATCTGCCTTCAACTTTCATTCTCTAATTTTCTTCCATCGATATGAAATCCTAATGAGATAAATCAGAAAATATATTCACTGAGAGTTGGCATGAAAGACATTCAGAAATAATATGGAAAATACTCTTTAGACTTCATCTAGTGGGTGACAATGGTGAGCATCAGCCCTTTTTAAGGCAGAATCAAGAGCAAGAGGATTTCAGGAATGCTTTTTATCGTTGGGAAGTGTAATCAAAGAATCTTGAATGCCTGGCAGGTTCTCCCTAATTTGTTTTATATCAAACAAAATCAAGACACTGTTCTTTCTTTTTTGCTTGCTTGCTTCCTTCATGTTTCCTTCATCCCTGCCCCATCCCTTCCCCATTCAGGCTATACATCTGAAAGTTACCAAATTTGAAAATCACTGGGTGATTCTTCCATGTCACAGGGATGATGTTGAAGAGTATGGCAACATTATAGTATCTGCCATGAACAACTATTTTGTCTTGTTATATGGAGGCTTTGCGAATATTAAAGATGAGCGGACGGTGGCTTACAACTCACATGAATCTAATTTGTATTTTTTGTCTCCTGGACCAATATATAATTTTGTTGCCCCAAACTGGCAGTAAGTTATCAAGTTTTAGGAGAATTATTTTTTGCCTGTCCTTTTTGTTAAACAAATGAAATTCAAAATAATTTTGTTAAACATATGCTAGACTAAGCATATATTTTCATATCTACCTCATACCCTCCTGCTGCTGTGGTTTAATTTTTAGGTTCACAAACCTGGCAACATTTTATTTGATTAATGATTGAATTGATCTATATGATTGTTTAACTCAAGCAACATGACTTTGAGCAGTGTGCAACAAAAAACAACAAATAAACAGTAATTACACAACAGTTTAAAAAAAAGGTAGCAACTGGATGGTCAATGCATTTGTAATTTTCATATCTTATTAATTTTTTTAAGTTCAGCAACAAAAAAGAATGTCCTCCCCAACATTGTACAAAGTCAAGTTTTCTGTAAAGTCTAAAAAAGACACAAACAATCTGACAATTATATATATATATATAATTTATATTTGTATACAAACTCCATACAGAAGCCTGATGATGGCAGATGAGATTCTGCTGAAACGTTGCTCCAACTTTAAAAGCACTACAATGACGTGGGAAAATACCCGAAGGAAGCTGAACAGCACACATGTAAGTACCCGCGAAAACTTAAAAAAAACATATATATATATATATATATAAAATGTATTATAACATAATAATATCCTTGAGCCTTAAAGATTGGAATTAGACTTGGATGATTATATCTGTGTTGTTCATAATTACGAGCCAAGTTCTAAAGAGCGCTTATATTAAATTCCATGCAGAACAACTGTGTCTTTCTTCTTTTAATGTCAAAAGCATCAAAGTCTTGATGTAAATAAAAAGAATGGTAAATAATAATCTCTTGGAGTTGAGCAGCAGCAACAGTCACATTCTGAATCACTGTTTGTCTTGATACAGTTTGACATGCTAATTAGCTCTAAGTATGCTTATTTCCTTACAGGAGAGAAAACAGCTATTACAATAAACTAGAAGACACCATATGCCTTTCAGTTATTCTTAATTTTATATTCCCTTTGGAGAAAACCCATCTTTTCTAATATTATAAAAATATCCTTACATTCTCATCAGCTGATAGGAGAGATTTAACTTTCCAAACACTTTTCAAACAAAAAGAGAATTTGGTAAAAAAAAAAAAATGTATTATGTCCTTGCATTTTTTTTTTTTTTAATGGTGGTCAAGGAATGCATGAACATGCTTGCAATAGGCATGCACGGGGAGCCGAGAGACGTCAAAAGACGCAACGTGTATCATGATGCCATAATGAAAAACATGTGACTCAGTTTCTTGACATTGGGATACAGGTACAAAAGGATGGGGATTGCACTGTAATATCACAATGCATGTTTCATCATGTTTTCATCAATATGGTGTGTCCAGAAGACCCGGGATTGATTCTTTCATTGTGCAGTCATTTCTCCAGGACTCTGCAGCCTTCCTGGCTTCTTTTACTTTAATTAAGTTCTAGAAAGAGATACCATATGGAAAATCATTTATTTTGTTTTTGCTTTTTTAAAAATTAGGTGGAATCAAAGTGTGGAAAGCTAAGTTGAAGACAGTAACTCTAGAACTATCTATTTTGACCTCCTGTGAGAAAATATTCCCAAGAAAACATGACTGGGAGAATGCCTAATTAAATTCTTATGTTCTGTTAAAATAAGGTTTAAAAAATTTAAAGTCTCTTTTACAAGAAGAAGAAATATGAAAAGTTATTGCTAGATTTCAGAACAGTATTAATCTTATTACCTTGGCTTTATGTAAACTGTATTTATTCCAGGTATCTGATAATTCTAAGTCAAGAAATGAAAATAATAAAAATTCAACATTCCAGTCGATCCTCTAGCATTTGATCTATACTTAAAATGCACCATTTAAACATATATTCCTGGTTCAACCCCTTTTTGAACATGTTTCAAATTTAGAGAAAAGGAATATTCCCTCTATAGCAGAAAATTAATATATATCATATACAGAATTGTCTTTAATAATATTAAGAAACTGAAATCATCACTGCAGTTGAATGTACAGTTTCCTAAAATTAAGTTCCATCAAAACGGTAGGATTTCACTTCCAGATCGGGACCATGCATGAGATTGTTCGGAGCACTAAACAGGGGAAAGATGGTTTGAATTCTTGATTCTTTCCAAATGTTTTATGAGTTCTGTGTATGTGTGCGTGCACATGCATGCACATGTTCACACACACATGGACCTTCTATGATTAATATCTATATATGTGTGTTTATGTGTATGTATATGTATATTTATATATATACATACACATACATATACATACACACACACATACACACACACACATACATTTTTCCACTCTGGATGAATGTATCTGTTCTTGAGTTCTGTATGTCTGTATGCTCGCATATACTGGAAATCATAATGTAAACAGTAAATTCTCTGCTTAAAGTCATGTGACCAGGCTTACGATGAAAAAATTGACTAGCCAAGTGCTGTAGTGATTTCCCCCCCCTAGAATCTTTTTTCAAATCAAGCTTCAGTTATGTAATTTTCCAAAGTTATCCTGCTGTCAGATAAACAGAGAGATAGACAATTCTGAAGTTGTTTAAATAAATTTATTTCCAGTATTTCTTTGGTATGGAAAAAAAATAAAGGACACCAAAGAAAAACTTGTCTTTATCATCTTGTGCAGAAACTAGCCTATCCACATGACTACAAAAAGAAAAATAAAAGCATGCAGCTTTGGGGCAACAAATACTCCCTCCCCCTTTCCAGCTCTTTCAAGCCTGCTGCCAGCAATGCTGAACATTGATAACATTGTTTCATGCTACTTTGAAGTGAGAAACATATGACTCTGTATGTAAACTATAAAATAGGCTGATCAAATTAAAATTCAAATGACTAAAACATCTGAAAAAGCCAAATCTTGCATTCCCCATGTATAATATGCCGCTCATCTTTGCAGTCTTCAGCCTCTCCCTTCCACAAGATCAATTGAAGCCACAGCCATCAAAAACATGGGCTCAGGAAAGTTCAAAGAGTTGCTCATGAAGGATGAGGGAAGGATGATTCTAAGGTTTATTGGGAATGTCATAATAAACAAGCATGCATCAAGGCAATTTTCAGTACAGGGACACCGTTAAATATTTGAGGGAAGTCTTTCATGAAAAGTTCATCTAAGCTGTACCAACAGTGGCATTTGTACTGAACCAGGAACTTTCCCCACAAATGCATGAATGGAGGAAGATGACATGAAGTGTTACAGAGGTCAAGATTGTTAAGCCTGGGTTCCCCAACCAGGGTTAGGTAGACAAGCTAAACAGAATGTGCAGCGTTAGTCAGATAGGCACACAGATAAATGAGTAAGCTAAGCTTGTATGTTTATTAACATACAGTAAAAATAACAGATACGCTTGTGCTATCAAGAATATATTTTATTCCAATATAAGTTTATAGCATAGTCAAAAAACAGTCCTATATTCATTTACCATGTAGTCAGTCCATTCAGGGATATTCAGTTAGCAAAGTCCATGTAGAATATCCAATTGTCAGTTCTCATAAATCAGTCCGTTGTTGTCTCTCCCGTTCGAGCAATGCAGTCTTGCTACCAAGCAGTAATCAGGGATCATCAAAGCCAGAGAGAGAGAGAGCAAGCTGTAGCCTTGCTACTTTTATATGTTTTTCATAACCACACCCACAGTTGCTATTTTACAGTTAAAGCTGCATACACTAACTATGATTTATAGTTAGTATTTCACCTAAAACAGTTAGGGTGAACAATGTTATCCCTAACAAAGATTGTGTCCAACAACAGTGAGGAAGTGACTGGCCTACTGTACACTAGGACTCACAGCAGAATTAGTCGAGGCTAGGGGTGAGCAACTATGACTGGCTCAGGAATTCTGGCAGTTGAAGTCTACTAGTCATAAAAGGACCATAGTTACCCACCCCTGGTCTAGACCATTAAAATATTCAGCTGTATCCATGCCATATGCAGTGACCATCTAAAGGTATCTTTTTACTCTGTAGCTCTTCCTACCATCGCCCAATAAAAGCTAAAGGCTCATCCCCCTCCCCCAGTATAAAGGCAAAAAATGATAAAACACATGCAAATTACCACGTGGGCTATTGGTAGCACCCATGTGTAGCTGCACCACAAACAAGCTAACAAAATAATTAGCTTCATTTCACTCTTACCTGGTTTTTCCTTAATCTCAGGCTACCTACCATGGACAGCTAATTGCCTACTGTCTGCTACAGAAGCAACGTAAGAGCAAAACTCGGTGTTGTGAAACAGTGAAGTGCTAATAGATTTTGTTTCCTGAAATAGGGAGAAAAAAATATCATGGGAAATGCTCAATTAAAATCATATGGGTTGCAGAGTTGAGTTAGCATCTTGGGTGTTCTACCTCCTGGAAAGGGCTTTGCGTTTAGTCATCTCAAACCAGGTCAAATGCTAGAAAGAAAGAAACCAGTTTGGAAATAGGAGTGGAACTGATGCAAAGCTGAATCAAAGTCAAATGCTGAAAATAGTATTGTGGAAAAAGAAAATAGTATTTTTGGAAAGTTTACTATATCTTACCCTTGCTACATTTCACAATATACCTTATCATTGACATTCCTGAGTTCCAGACTATTATAATTATCTCTAGAGTATTGTATTGGGAAAATCCTGTTGGAAAATACTATAATGTGCTCTCCATTGAGCTATTCTTGAAGCCCATTCTATAGCTGGTCCAGAATATGGCTAGTGATGGATTGGCCCCTTGTGCTCCCCTGACCACACTCGAGGTGGTGGCGGTAAGGTTGCATTATTAACTACTTCCTGGTGCAATTCAGGTGCTGGCGATCACCTATAACGCCCTTCAGTCTGATTAATTGAGGGACCACATGTCTACTACTCCATGCTACTCTCTCTGAGTTAATGGGACTACAATCTCTAATTTTCCTTATAAGATACTTAGAATACAAGGTATTTCTCCTGCAATTAAGTGGTTTTATATCCATAGTGAATCTTCTGAACTTTTTTTTTATGAAACATGTAATGTTATGCTTGATCATTTTCTTTTCTTTTCTTCAATTATGTCTGATTCTTGGAGACACCTGGAGAAATCCCTTCAGCTTTCTTGGCATGGTCTCTCAGAAGTGGTTTGCCATTGCCTCCTGTCGAAGAGTGAGAGAAGATTTTGTGCCTAAGGTGGGACTAGAATAAAAAGTCTCCTGGTTTTTAGCCTGTTGCCTTAACCATTACACCAAACTGGCTCTCATCCTACCATTAGGCAGAATAAAAGACAACCTCTTGGAACAGAAGCCAGAGGGGATAAAAGTTAAACATATTCAACGTTGGTACTGTGTTGTGATAAGACTTATTCTCTCTTGCCTAAACAAACCTGCTTCTCACAAGTGCACTGTCGGATGCTGTTTTATTGCTAATTTTGAAATCTGATCCAAAAGCACAGTAGGTTTTTTTTTTTAAACAGATTGGCTTTGGGTGGAAATTATTCATTTCAGGAAGGGTCTGGCTGATCCTGCATCTTCTACCATACTGACACCTGAAATGATGTCTATATATGTCAATGACAAATATTAAAAATCTCCAGGCTTCTCCCATGATTCACTATGTTGCTCTTTTGACCATAATTTTAAAAAAATATCTAACCATAGAACTAAACAACCCTAAAAGGAAGCTGCCTGTCAGACAGTAAATTTATTCTGCTGAAAGACAGAGTGAAATTGTTGTCTTTTTCTTTAACCACAATTTCTTTTCTATACTGTGATGACATTTTGAGATACAATCAGTGTGTTGGCATGAAAATATCTGTCAAAATAATTCTACTTGTGAAGCTTAGCAGTTGGTAAGATGTTACTTCTTGTTGAATCTCAACTTATAGGCCTGCATTACCTGAGCCAAATGTTCAACTTACCCTCAGGCAAAAAATTATTTTATTTTATTTCATGTGGTATATAACGATGTACGATGCAAATAATTTGGATATTCAATAAAGGTTGTAAGCTTCATATATTGAAGGATTATTGAAGCAACAAAGTTATTATTACAATATTGTTATTTGTATAGGAACAGTGGGGGGGGGGAAATTTGTTGAAATTTAATAAGATCAAAAAGAAAAATAATTAATGGACAGAGAGGACATTATATTTAAGATCTGCAGACTTCCCTCTATATTTGTTTTTAAACGTTAAGAAAGATATGGAATTGTCCTCAAGTAATTAAGGAGGCCAAGGGTCCTTCCTTTAAATGACCTAGGAAGCAGGGGTGAGATTCTGCCAGTTCAGGCCGGTTTGGATGAACTCCCAGCTCCAAAGATAGCTGGGAGAGAACCAGTTTGATGATCATGTGGGCCTGCCCGCCTGCCCTGAGCTGTACTGACCTTCCTCATCCCAGCTGATCAGCACAGAAGAGCAGATTGCGGCTCTTCAGCTGTGTTACTCCTCCAAAGTAACATAGCAGGTAAGGAATTTTGCATTGATGTTCATGCACACACACCACGTGCCAGGTGCACATGCATGCACCAGGTATACAAAGCACGCAAAGCGCACGATCACCGAACCAATTGTTATACCAACAGCATCCCACCCCTGCATATAGGCCAATTTTAGCTAAAGGTTTAGGGGCAAAGATTCAAGTCAGCCTCAACAGAATTTAGTTTGGATTCCAGGTGCAACAGAGTGTTGATGACACACTGAGGAACATGAAAAAACAGCTCTGATGAATTTGAATTAGGCAACCTGCAGAGGACTTAAATCTTTATAAGAGCAGATCTGTGAACCGTAGAGTGAATGGTTCAATGCTTTAGAGTTAAATAAATTTTGTGTGATGAGAACATAAGTTATACTGTAGGAAATGATGAATTTAAAAAATGACTTGGCAAAACATACTATTTTTGGTTTAGAATTGATTGGCTCTTCCTGTTACAATTAAAAACAAAAGGCTTGAAGTTTTTGCCTTAATTTTACTTGGAAAATTAAAACTCATAACTGCATCATCACCATAAAGAAGTATGGAGATAGATTGATTTGTCAGTATTAGAAAATAAAACAAATATAGATAAAATACACCTTGTCTGACTCTCCTCTGCATTCTGTGCAGAGGAATGCACTCCTCTGCACTCCTCTCACCCTTTCTTCCAAGTCTGGTTTCCCAAATTATCAGTATCTCTGATTTTGTCTGTATGGGTAGATTAAAAGAAAGGAATGTAATATTTCCACTAACAAATCACAACTATGCTAACATGTTATGATTATAATATGATAATAACATCACAATACTGGCTCTATTCTTTCATACTTGAATTGTGACATCACATGAAAGTATATATGAGGCAAAATTTGCATTGCAGTACTACACCACACATTTCATGAGTTGCCCTCTCCACACCTTGGTTATCTATAGAGAGGGATTATCTGCTTTTGTTTAATTGCAATAGCCATATGGAGGTTGGTGGTCGTATAGCTTTGCTTGGTAATTACAGTAATTTTCTCAACAGAATGATGTAATAAGTAGAATCCCTCAACAATCTTTGTTGAGAGCAGTATTTTTTTAATTTAGTCATAATCTTGATTTAGAAATAAAAGTGAGCACTCCAGAAAAATGCCAACAATATCTGAAAGCAAATTATTGTATATTCAAATCTAGAATAATGTAGACAATTCTTAAATGGCCTCATTTGAACAAAGTTATAATAATTGAAAAAAGTAGAGGAAAGCCAAAATGATTAGAAGGTTCGTCTTGCTGGGGAATTGTGGAAGTTGATGCCCATATATTTTCAAGCTGTCAAGAATGAGAAACACTGGACTGGAGCAATAACTTCAGTTTGGAAACAAAGCAGTTGTTTATGGAAGACATGAGTGAATTGTTTAAAATAATGCATGGCACAGAGAAAATACAGTAGGGAGTTTTCTCCCTCAAAACATTTATTTATTTATTTATTTATTTATTTATTTATTTATTTATTTATTTATTTATTTATTTATTTATTTATTT
>BLBF01000037.1:9346126-9358673 GCA_015471245.1 Laticauda colubrina
TTTATTTATTTATTTATTTATTTATTTATTTATTTATTTATTTATTTGTCATTCGCTTACAAGATAATAGGTATAAGTATAAACATGAGAAAGAATGCAGGAAATAGGAACAAATAAATGGGGACAATAGGAAAGGGACAGGAGGCACGATGGTGCACTTATGCATGCCCCTTACAGACCTCTTAGGAATGGGGTGACTTCAATAGTGGTTAGTTTGAGGTTAAAGGAGTGGGGGTTTGAGGATGTAACAACAGATTCAGGTTGTGCATTCCAGGCATTGACCACTCTGTTGCTGAAGTTGTACTTTCTGCAGTCAAGTTTGGAGCGGTTAACACTGAGTTTGTATCTGTTGTGTGCTCTTGTATTGTTGCGGTTGTAGCTGAAGTAGTCCTTGACTGGTAGGACATTGTAACAGATAATTTTGTGTACTATGCTTAAATCCAACCATAGGTGGTATAGTTTAAGATTGTCCAAGACCAAAATTTCAAGTCTGGTAGTATTAGGAGAAGGAATCAACCAAATGAGAATTATTGAAAATACATTGAAAGTACATTTAGAACATTAAATATAGTTCAATACACAGTGCATAATCAATAGATATCATTACAATAAGTCATGGTGAGGGCCTCTAACTTGGATGGCTTTCAAAGGAGATTGGAAATGGAATGGGACTGCCCCAAATAGACCCAGTGCATAATTTGAGGGTTCTTGACTCGTGGTCAGGAGGGCCTTTGTGCAACTACTGGTTGTGTGCCCTTTCCTGGGCTAATAATCCCTACTCATGGTCACTCATGTCCTAGTCATCTCCCGTCTTAACTATTGTAACATGCTCTACATAGGGCTGTCCTTAAAAACATCCAGAAGCTGTAGTTGGTGCAAAATGCAGTAGCCTGCATGGTTTTGTGTAGACCTTGGTATGCATATATATCACCTCTCCTGCGGCAGCTGCATTAGTTGCTGATTTGCTTCCAGGTGCAATTCAAGGTGCTGGTTGTCACCTTTAAAGCCCTTCATGGCTTGGTATCAGGTTATCTGCGGAAACATCTCTTGCCGGTCAAATCCACTGACCCACTTGGAAGGCAAGGAATGTTGCAGGTCCCACTCCCTAAGGAGATACATCTGGAAGGACCCGGAAGAAGGGCTGGTTATCGCCAGGGTGGGGAAGGTATTATTATATATATATTTAATTTATTTTATATTGTGTTTTTATTTTATGTAAGCCACCTTGAGTTACCATGAGCAAGTAGGCAGCAATATAAAATTTCCAAATAAATAACTAATAAATAAAATGCATGGGCTATCACTAAATGCATGGGCTATCATTAAAATGTAGGGCTATCACTCTTGAAGACAATCATTCTTCCAGGTGAGGAACAGCATATCTCCATATGCAAGTCACATGTAAACAATGGTTGTAAAGGGGTAGATCTCCATTCCTACACTTGGGCATGCCAAAAACATCTGACTGGTCCCTCTGACAAAAAAAAATATGCCTGACTAAGATGGTGCAAGGGCTTATCTAGAGCAGCTACTTTTATATTTTCACAACCTTGATTTTCTCGCTTCTTAATAAACAGACAATCTAATACAAGAACCCATTATTAAAATAATTCTCCTGAGAATAAAATTAATTTTATAGTCACCTAGATATTTTGATTGTTGAGACAATGAATGAACTTACAAAAATCTTGAAAGAGAGGCAATTTAAAACCACTGATTGTTTTAAAACAATGGGGATGTTAATTTTTGGCTTGTGTTGAATCACATAGCACTATATTTTCATTAAAATCTCATATTATCATAAGTAAAATGTTCAGGTGATTTAAGCAATTCAAAGCCATTTGAGAAATGATTAAATATGCTGGTGATTTATGCATTCGTTTTTCAAGTTTAATGGCTCCACAAAAATATGCGCAACATGGTGTAGGTCAGTGAGAGAACTTAAAGGAAATCATTAAAATAACCATTTGTTAGTAGCAGCATACTTATGGATAACTTTATTTTTCAGAAATTGCCATAATTCAATAGGACTGGCATATTTTCTCTTCTGTGGCTGGATATGGGCAATTATTCCATGATATTTATAAGCAGCGATGAAAATGGAAAACATGCTCCCACCATAAGAATTAAATTGCCATTTAATTTCTATTTTGTTGTTTATTTGAAAAGCTAAGCTAATGTAGAAGGACACAATTGCAATGCAAATGACCATTCTATTCAGGATTGTGTCCATATTGATTGATCAAATCCAGAGCATCTTTAAAGTCAATATCTCAGGAGTTTCTCCCTATATTTAGCAAAGGACAAGGTAGATATTTCAAAGAGATTGTAGTTTTGTTGATCAGCACATGCTTTCCATGAAGTGGGCTCTGGGTTCAGAACCCCCATATGTTTTAAAGAATCATTTTGGAGAGTTGCCATCAAACAGTATTAATAATACAGTTCAGAACTAATTGGATCAATTAACTCACTATTCTTTGTTTCTGTCTCTTTCGGGACTGAACCCCTATGAAATTCAAGTCAACAGCCACACAAGAGGTTTTGTTCCCCAATACAAAAAGCACAGTGTGTTCCCCCTACTTCACATACTTAAGTCTATATACAAACCTCACAACACTGGAGGTTGAACTTTCCATAAGATTAACTTTCCATAAGATTACAGAGAGTCCTTGACTTATGTGCACAAGTGAGCCCAACATTTCTGTTGTTAAGTGAGACATTTGTGAATGAGTTTTGCCCCATTTTATGACTTTGCTTGCCACAGTTGTTAAGTGAATCACTGCAGTTGTTAAGTTAGTAACACAGTTGTTAAGTGAATCTGGCTTCCTCATTGTCTTTGCTTGTCACCCAAAAGGTAATCACATAATCACAGTCATAAATATGAGTCAGTTGCACCTGAATTTTGAACCATGGGGATGCCACAGTGCTCATAAGTATGAAAAAAAAATCATAAGCCACTTTTGTCAGTGCCATTGTAATTTAAAACAGTCACTAAATGAATTGCTGGAAGTCAATGATTATCTTTAGCAATTAGGCTCTCATTTGCTGCACCTGAATTTTAGGGAATGGATTTAATCAAAATAATTTAAGGGATGCAGTCAGTTCAGGTATGAATTTGTTGCTATTATTTATCCTAAGTGGCATTTTTAAAATGTGGGGTTGTTGACCATCTAGAACTCTCGCAGGCTCCTGATCCCTCCAGCAAGTTCATTAGAGGCTAGCAGAGAGGTAAGAGGATGCCCCAATTCAGTTGGCATTACTATAGTGGATCAGAAGGCTTTCTGCTCCGTTACATCTAGCAAACATATACCTTGGATCGACTTGCTCAAAATAATTGTCTGAAGGTAAATAGACAGGGAGATCAGAATTCATTCAATGTATGGCAGCCGGCTTCCACTGCTGAGACAAAACAGATGCCAGGCTGAGAGACCTTACATAAACCCTTCTAGCAGTTGTTCTTTTCACTGAGCAATTGTGATACAGTGACAACTTTATTGACTAGTTTGCTCTGTCACCTTTCCTGTTTCACCACCCTTTAGGAATAAGGGAATAACAACTTTGCATTCAGGACATAAACATTGCTTGTCTTGAGGCATTTTCTACTGCATTTTGTATTGCTCAGTTTGGGGAGTCAGAAAAAATTGTGGGACTTAAGAATTGATGTTGAATACATAAGTCGCTCCTCCAATTTTGCAGTCAGAAACTTACCATTGCTTGCCTATTTACTACAGATGGGGAATTATGCTGTTCAGGTATCACCTAAGAAAAAATGGGTCCAACAGACTGATTTTTTAAAAAAAATTAAATTCACTTTGCCTTTATTATTCAACAAATAGCTTTTGTAAATACCAACTATTGTTTTGTGTTGCAATGCAGATTTCTCTTCCTCTCTCCCTTTAAAAGCTTTGATCTGTTCTGAATGCCAATGGTTGGAAAAGCTTTCCAGGGTTCACTTTTGTTTGATTTATTTTCTTATCCATGTCCAATATTTTTTTTTTTAATCTCAGGGCATGTCCACTAAAGATGGGAAAAGGTACCAAGTTTCTCTTTGCATTTCCAATGTCTTGGATTTGCTGTTGGATATATTTTAGCTAATCTAGAAGGTGCCAGATGCCATCTATATATCATTTTATATAAATTTTCCTTATATGGGATTGATTTTGTAAATGTAAGATTTTTTTGCCAAATTTCCTCCCAATCATCCCAATCTATATTATAACTGAAGTTTTTTGTCTAAGCTAACATTGGTCCTTTCACAATTTCCCCAGCTAATTCATACTCTAGTGAAAAATTATACAATTTAGTTATCGTATTTTTCTCCGGGCCCAGGAGTATTTTATCTAATTGAGTATCTTTTGTTTCAAATCTTTGTTCTTTTGTGTCCCTAATATGTCTCATTTTTATTTGAAAGTAGGACCAGTTGTCAATAAATATTCCTTGGGTTTTTAGCACCTGAATCGATTTAAGTGATCCCTCATTATCTAGTATTTGGTGGTATTTAAGCTTTTTGCTAATGTCCATCGTGTTAGGATGGAACATCACCTCCATTGTTAAAAGCCACCTCAGGATTTTAGTATAATGGTTTCTTCTAATATCTATCCAGATTTTAATCAAGAATTTACATAAAGTGTATCTGGAGAAATATGAATGACTTTTATTATTTGGGTTCCACAAAAATACATGCCATCCTATTTGCAAATCATGGCCTTGAGTATTAAAATTCTTTTGTTTTCCAATTTAATCTAGTCTTTTATCCACACTAGTGCCATTACTTTATAGTAGGTCTCCCAGGCAGGGAGACCAAGGCCACCTTTGCTTTTATTGTCTTGTAAATAGATTTCCTTACTCTTGTTTTTTTTCCTGCCCAAATGAATTTCATAACGATTTTGTCCACTTCTTTAAAAATTTTTTTGTCCAATCGTACCAGAATTGTTTGAAATAAATACAAGATTTTGGGTAGGACATTCATCTTAATCGTTGCTATTCTACCTAATAGTGAAATTTGCATTTTGTTCCACTTTTCCAAATCCTTTCCAATTTGTTGTAATAATTTGGTATAATTGTCCTCCCTCGGGGATAATGTTCTAGGTCTTAGCCAAATGCCGAGATATTTAATCTTATTCACAATTTGTAATCCCATCGTTTCCTCTAGTTCTTTTTGCTTACTGTTTGTTAGGTTTTTAACTAGTATTTTGGTCTCTTCCCTACTAATTTTTAATCCTGCCAATTTACCAAATCTGTCTATTTCATTTAATAATACTGGTCCAGAATATATAGGTTCTTCTATGACAAATAACATGTCATCCGCAAATGCTTGTAATTTGTACTCTTGACTTTTAATTTTTGTTCCCTTAATTTCTTTGTTCAATCTAATTCTGTCCAATATTGTTTCTAGGATTGTTATGAAGAGCAGAGGTGACAATAGGCATCCCTGCCTGACGCCCTTCTTTGTCTCAAATGGTTTGGTAGCTTCTCCATTTATCAGCCATTATAGTCATGAAAATTTTATAGTCTGAGTTTAGAAGAGATATTAATCTATAGTTCTTTCTTTGATTGGCATCTGTACCCTCTTTGGGGATTGGTGTCATATACACTTCCTTCTATGATTCTGGAATTTTAGCTTTCAGTAATACCACATTGCAGATCTCTAGCAACACATTCTCTCATACCTCTCCTATCTCTTTATATAACTCACTTGGAAAACCGTCTGCGCCTGGGGCTTTATTGTTCTTTTGTTTTTTGATCTCCTCTGTTAGTTCACTCAAGGTTATTTCTTTATTAAGTAACTCCTTTTTATTCTCTGATAGGGGATGTATAGCTCCTTTCAAATATTCTTCTATTTTGTTTAAATCTATTTTATCTTGTTTATATAAATTCTCAAAATACTCTCTTACAATTACCTTCTTCTTTTCCAATTCAGTCTCTATTACTCCATTTTTGTTCACTAATTGGAATATTGTTCTTTTCTGATTTTCTTTTTTTAATTTATACGCTAGCCATCTATCAGGTTTAATTGTATATTTGAAATAATTTTGTTTTGTATATTGTAGCTTCTTAATTAATTCTTCCTGGTCTAAAATGTTCATTTCATGCTTTGCTAATGCCAGCTCATTTCTAATTTGCTCATCTCCTGGAGTTTCTATTTGTCTGTTCTCCAAATCTTCTATTTTTTTTATTAGGGTATTTTGTTTTTCCCATCTTTTTTATTTCTATTTGCTATATATGCTATAGGTATTCCCTTTAAACATGCCTTTGTTGTGTCCCAGAGATTCTGCAATGAGGTATCCTGTTTTTTATTCAATTAAAAAAAAAACAATTAATTCTTCCCTAATTTTTTGGATGTAACTTTTTTCTTTCAATAGTTGCGAGTTAAGTGTCCATCTACTTTTCTTATGGATTCAGTCCTTCCAATCTATCTGCAGCAGATTGTGGGCTGTTAGTCAACAAAACATTAGTACAAAGTCTTTATTATTTGTTCATCAGGTATCCTCATAACTCACATTTGTGACAAAGTTCTTCTTTAATGACCAATCCTTTGCATATCTGTCTTGTAGGTAAAAAGATGGTTATCTCCTTTTTCCCATCTCGTAGTGGTAGAAGTAGAGCAGTTACCACAAGTCCATCAGTTCAGCCAAGAGTGAGGAAACCTCCCCAACCCATCAAGGGTCAATTTAGTGACCAATGAGGATTACAGATGTGCTCACGTGACATGGACTACATTTCCCAGGATACCTTAACTACATTTACCATGATGCATTCCCTTAAGGGGACAGCTCACAATTGCTAACTAACTACAGCCATCTATCTAAACTACAGCCACCTATCTCCACAACCTACATCTCAAACACACCAATAACAGCCAAGCCTCCTACAATTGGCCCCAATCCACTGGGCTCACAACCTCTGGTGATCACAGAAAAAGAAGTACAAGATCTATTACACAGACAGAAGCCAGGAAAAGCACCAGGACCGGGAAAGAAAACTCCTTCTTGCTTAAAAGTCTGTGCTGACCAATTGGCCCCCATCTTCACCCAAATCTTCAATAGAACACTAGAGATGTCCTTTGTTCCTTCTTGCTTCAAATGTTCTACCATCATCCCAGTGCCAAAGAAGCCCTCCATCAAGGATGTTAAGCCTGGGTTCCCCAACCAGGGTTAGGTAGACAAGCTAAACAGAATATGCAGCGTTAGTCAGATAGGCACACAGATAAATGAGTGAGCTAAGCTTGTATGTTTATTAACATACAGTAAAAATAACAGATACGCTTGTGTTATCAAGAATATAGTTTATTCCATTATAAGTTAATAGCATAGTCAAATAACAGTCCAATAGTCATGTATCATGTAGTCAGTCCATTCAGGGATATTCAGTTAGCAAAGTCCATGTAGAATATCCTATGTCAGTTCACTTACAAATCAGTCCTTAGTTGTCTCTCCCGTTCGAGCTATGCAGTCTTGATTCCAAGCAGTAATCAGGGATCATCAAAGCCAGAGAGAGAGAGCAAGCTGTAGACTTGCTACTTATATATTGTTTTCATAACCACTCCTTTAATTGCTATTTCACAGTTAAAGCTGCATACACTCTAACATACACTAACTATGATTCATAGTTATTATTTCACCTAAACCAGTTAGGGTAAACAATGTTATCCCTAACAAAGGAACTGAATGACTACAGACCAGTTGCTCTAACAACTGTAGTCATGAAAATCTTTGAAAGGCTTATGCTGTCCCACCTGAAAACCATCACAGATCCGCTGTTAGATCCCATGCAGTTTGCATACCAAGCAAATAGATCGACAGATGATGCTGTTAACATGGCTCTGCGTTACATCCTACACCTTGAATCTCCAAATACCTATGCAAGAGTCCTCTTTGTAGACTTCAGTTCAGCATTCAATACCATCATTCCAGACACTCTTCTAAATAAATTAAACCAACCTGCGGTACCCGAACACACTTGTAAGTGGATCATAAACTTCCTAAGAGACAGGAAGCAGCAGGTGAAGCTAGGTGGAATCACATCCGATACCTGTACAATCAGCACTGGGCTGTGTGCTATCTCCATTTCTCTTCTCCCTATATACCAATGACTGCATCTCAAACGATCCATCTGTTAAAATACTGGTTTGCTGATGACACAACAGTGATTGGTCTCATTCAAGACAACGATGAATCTGCATACAGACAGAAGATTATACAACTTGCCTCGTGGTGTAACTGGAACAATCTGGAACTGAACACACTCAAAACCGTAGAAATGGTGGTAGACTTTAGAAGAAACCCTCCCATACTACAACCTCTTACAATACTAGACAACACAGTATCAACAGTGGAGACCTTCAAATTTCTAGGTTCTACTATATCACATGACCTAAAATGGACACCTAACATCAAAAACATCATCAAAAAAGCACAACAAAGAATGTTCTTTCCGTGCCAACTCAGAAAGCTCAAACTGCCCAATGAGCTGCTGATACAGTTCTACAGAGGAATTATTGAATCTATCATCTGCACCTCTTTGTCTGGTTTGGTTCTGCAACCCAACAGGACAGACACAGACTTCAGAGGATAATTAGGACTGCAGAAAAAAAATTATTACCCACCTGCCTTGAGGACCTGTATACTGCACGAGTCAAAAAGAGGGCTCTTTACAGACACCTCACATCCTGGACAAAAACCATTTCAACTCCTTCCCTCAAAACGATGCTATAGAGCACTGAACACCAGAATAACTAGACACAAGAACAGTTTTTTCCCGAAAACCATCACTCTGCTAAACTAATAATTCCCTCAACACTGTTCAACTTTTTACAAAGTGTACAATACTATTACTATTAATCTTGTCATCACTCCTTATCACCCATCCCCTCCCATTTGACTGTTTCCTAGCATGATTTGATTATTGATTGTACCCTATGACCATCATTAAGTGTTGTATGTTATGATTCTTGATTCTCAACGAATGTAACTTTTCTTTATGTATACTGAGAGTATTTACATGAAGACAAATTCCTTGTATGTCCAATCACACTTGGCCAATAAAGTATTCTATCCATTCTATTCTATCCAATTCCCATACACTGGCTGGATAGCACAAAGTCACTGTTTACCCATGTCATATCCAATCTAGATCATGATTTATGCAGACTGGAGTAGAAAGTGAACTGAGTCATTCCTGGGTTTAGCTTCCTCCAAGCATCCATTAATTGTAGTTCTTCGGCTATCTCAAAAAAACTTTGTGGCAATATTTTTTTTTAATGTTTTTGTTCACATGCATAATCTTGATTGTTATTTGCAATTGCATTGTAGTCTCTAAATATACAAATTCTTGGGTTGCCAATTTCTACCAATTTCTCATATAAAGTTTTATACAATTCATTCCCCACTAACAGCATGTTTTTATTTTGTAGGACCACCTCTACCATTAATATTTTCCCCATTGTATCATTATAAATCAATTTTGAGGTTATTTCCTCTTTAATGTACCACTCCTCTTTTTTTTCCTCTGCTAAGTTGTGTACATTTTCCCCAAACTTTTTTTTTGTAGATAGCTCTGATCCTGTTTTTTAATATGAATCTCTTGGAGGCATATTATATCGTCTCTCTGCTTCTCTAATTTGAAAAATATTTTCTTCCTCTTAAGTAGGTCATTTAATCCATGAATGTTCATCAATATTAGTTTCATTCCTCTTTCCATTTACCCTCTAGTTTTTATTCCTCATTAGTTTTAGTCATTGTTTGACTCCTAGTTCTCATTCCTGTCTCTTCTCGAATGGCTATTTCTTTTCTTCTTTCCTTCTCTTTCTCTCCCTCCCTCTAGATTTAGATTGTGATTCTTCTTGGCTTGAAGTCTCGGGCTCATCTCCTCAGTTCCTCTTCTGTTCCACCTATTTGTTCAAAGAAGTCTTGTTAAACTGTCTATTTTCACTCTATTCTCCTTCCATGTTGCCAAGATATCCTCTGGAGTGATCCATCGAAAGGAAATGCTTTTTTTATTAAGATAATTAGTGAGGAATCAATAATCTTTCCTCTGCTCACGAATTCTTCTTGGCACCTGCTTCAGCACAATTACCTCTCTGCCTTTATAGTTTATTGTTTCTTCTCTTGAGATCCTGTAGATTATATCCTTAACTCGCCTCCTAGTGAACCTGATATGAACTTCCCGGCAGAGTCTGTGTCTCCTCGCGTAACTTGTGTGAACTCTATACACATCATCCAATTTGTTTACTATCTCATTTTTATCTCTTTTTAAGAGTTCTGCTAGTATTCCAGCCATTGTCATTGCTAGGTTTTCTTCTCTAACTTCCTCCACTTCTGAAATCTAAGGTAGTAGGAAGTTCTATCCATCCTGAGGTGGATTAAAATCTCTTCTGTCTCTTTGTTCTGGTCTGTAATTTTTTGATCTGTACATTCTAGTTTCATCTCCATTTGGTTGGCTTGTTCTTCAATTTTTCTAATTTTTTCTTCATTTATCTTGATGGATTCCTGAATCTGGCCTATTTTTCCATCCAAGTTCCTGATTTCAATTTTTATTTCCCCTACTTCATCTTTCAATTCTGTTTTCATTGTTTCTCTATTGGCCCTACTTTCAGTGTGGTTTTTTGACATCGACTTCTGGAGTGCCAGCATCATTCCTTGAATTGCCAACAGGGTAGCTTGAACTGATTGAGAGCCAGTTAAAGTATTTGATTTCTCCAAGGCCAGCATCCCTTCAATCGTTCGTTGTATTGCTGGTGCAGGGCTAGGTAATGCTACTGATGGTACAGATTTTCTCCCAGCCTTTGATGGTCGTGGTACTGCTCATCATACCTTTAATAATTCTATACTGTTCATCCACTATTCTATTATCCTAGGTTGTGTTTCCAACTACCATCAACTTTATCAATATTTTATGCTTTTGATTTCCCTTATTAATAAATCTGAAATTCTTATTATTGAATGGTTAAGTTAATTTCCAATCCCCATTTGTTTTAAAGCTTATTGCCAGTTAATCAACTATGTACTCAAACATTTAAAATCTTATCAATTGTTATTAAACTAACTTCTCAGTTAGGAATAGATAAAGGACTTAATAAATCTTAATAACTGTATTCTAATGTCGGATCTTATATAGCCCAGTGATTAGTCTTGTTAATCAACTAAATAAATATCCCACAGTGTTATCACCTGATATAAATATTTGAATTAGTTATAATATTTTGTCTATTGTTTTTCTAAATAAAGTATAAAATTCAAAATTTAAATTAACACTTCTTAACTCTTAATAGACCACAATATCCAACCAAGAGATGGGAAAAGAAAGAGAAAGAAAGAGCATTTTTTAATGTTGTCATTGTACTAATCAATGTACTAAATTCATTTATCTACAATAAATCAGCTATATATAAGAAAGGGAAAGGGAAGGGGGGGAAAATATCTGAAACAGAGAAATTACAAAGAAATTAAATTATAAGGTTAATAAATATCACTTTCCAGGCCAAATTCTATATAGAATAACCAATCAGTATTAGTCTCTTATTATTATTTAAGTATATATAGATATATGAAGTACATGGCATAGATATATATAGAATAAAACTATCCAAGCCCAGTAAATTCAAAGGGGGAATAAATACTTCAAGAGGGGGAGTATAGAATCTCTTATTATCTTACTGTCACCTTAATATCTTACTATTAAATAATAATGAATATCTAAATACTTAAATAACTAACTCTATTCAAATTTTAAATACAATAGTAGAGACAGCCAAAATAGAAAATATTTATCCATCTTATTATGTATCAATTTATTTTGTACCCATTCTCAGTTCTATTAATCACTCCAGTTACGTTGATACAATTTACCGAGGTCTGCTACTTTCAATGGCTGCCTCCAAAGTCTGCACCGTCACTCCTCAAAGCTTTCTTAAAGTTCTATCCAAGTCCCAAGTCCCTTTCTCAAGTGGAATAGATTCAATAGTCTCACTTCAAATAGTTAATGACAGAGGGCTCCTTCCAGTAATAACCCCTTGTCTCTCCTTTTCGATTTTCTTTTTTAAAGTTGTATTTCCACTATTTACCAGCGTTGGGGGTAGAAAACTAGATTACTGCTGCCACTTTCCACCTTCACCCCTTTCACTCTGGGTTTCAGTAATACAAGCAGTTTTGCTTCCCATGATGTTCCAGTTGTAATCCAAAAGATATTTCTCCTACCGATAGCTTGCCCGATCTCAGCTTGCTAACTCCTCGCTGCTTCCTTTCCTTGCTGGTTCGTCATGCCTTTGGGTCTGCCCGCACCAGGCTGACTTCTTTCACCTTGGACTTCGGTCTCTCTTCCTCACTGCTTCGGAATCGCAACTCCCGATTAGGCTTCAAGAGTCTCTCCTCACTTCGGTGATCCCTCCATGATCCAACCACACCACGAACGGCTATCCAAAGGCAAAAAAACCCAATGCAGGGGAGCAGGACAGAGTTCCCCTGCACTGCCACGATGAGACATCACCATCTCTGTCTTGGCTTTTGGTTGGGGTTTCTTTTTGGATTAGGTGGGTAATCTTCTTTTTTGG
>BLBF01000037.1:9368673-9406081 GCA_015471245.1 Laticauda colubrina
AGGTTTTTAATAGGTAGCATTCTATGTGATGTATGGACCTGTGGATTCTGATGAAGTAAATGAATAGTTGGCTTTTTCATGCCCCACCAGATAAACTAGATCCATGCTCTGGGGGTAGATTAGGGATGGAATGCTGCTGGAAGTCTTGAAGGAGGCTGTGACGTGTCCATTCCTTAAGAAATCCATCTTAATCTAGTTATTCTTGACAAAAAACCACCCTGATGATTTTCTTTTCTGAGGCAGTTTATTAAGATGGTGGTACATTTACCAGAAATAGATTAACTATGCTGTGTTCAGCCAGGTCTCAGACACAGATATGAAATGGTGAAATGGCATTAGCTACTCCTGGGATTAGCTAATTTGGATGACATAGTGCCCTCCTCCTCTCTCTCTTAAATCTCTTGGCAGCCTTCCATACCACTGACCGTGGCTTTAGTGTCATCTTCATTTCTTTTAAGATTTATATGAAGATGTTGGTTCAAGATACAATACTATGCCAATGATATTCAATTGTACTTCACTTTGCAGGACCTTATCAGAGATTCTATCTGTGTCTTGACTGAATATCTGGAGACATTTAGGGTCTGAATAGGAGGAAGCAAGCTGAAGCAAATTGGAGTTACTTTTTCTTCATCAATATACTCTGTCAGCTCCAATGCTGCCTCTTGATGGAATGGACCTACTCCTGAAAGATCTAAGATTAAGGATGGAGGTGTCCTTCTGGGACTCCACTACTGCTAAATGAGCAGGTGGAGAGTGTGGCTTGGGGCATTTTAATTCTGATGTGACAGGAAAGGAAGTGGGGCTTAAAGAGCAGAGGGAGGGGTTGTTGGTTTTCTGGATGGCCCTGGACTTTTAGAGTCCAGGAAGGCTATGAAGACAATTATGACAGGATTTAGAGCCTGGGGTGATTGTCTCACAACATTCAGTTATGTTTGTTGTGTTACTGGCTGCATTTATAATGCAGACAGTATTCTTACATGAGCCACCTAGAGGAGTGTTTCTCAATCTAAGCAAATTTAAGATGTGCAGACTTATTTTATGTTATTTTATTTATTTGTTTGATTTGTCAGTTGCTTACAAGATAATAGGTATAAGTATATGCATAGTTATGAATACATGAAATGGGTACATATAAGAAAAATAAAAGAAACAATAGGACAGGGATGGTGGGCATGTTGGTGCGCTTATGCATGCCCCCTACAGACCTCTTAGGAAAGGGGTGAAGTCAATAGTAGAAAGTCTAAGGTTAAAGTTAAAGTTTTTGTGGTTTGGGGAAGAAACTACAGAGTCAGGTAGAGTATTCCAGACATTGACCACTCTGTTGTTGAAGTCGTATTTCCTGCAATCAAGTTTGGTGCAGTTAACCTTGAGTTCGTATCTTGTTTGCTCTTGTATTGTTATGGTTGAAGCGGAAGTACTCATTGACAGGTAGGACATTGCAATGTATGATTTTATATACTATACTTAGATCGAACCGAAGGTGGCATAGTTCTAGTTTTTCTAGGTCTAGAATTTCAAGTCTGATGGCATAAGGTATTCTACAATAAGTAGAAGAGTGTAGAACTCTTCTTGTGAAATATTTCTGGACTTTCTCAACTGTGCTAATATCAGATACGTATGCTCTAGTTAGTAGTGTGATATTACCAGATAAAAAGCTACGTAAGATTAAGTTAACAACTCTTAATGCCTTTTTGGCTATGTAGTTACAGTGGGCTCTAGCACTTAGATCATCAGAGATGAGTATTCCAAGGTCGTTTGCAGAGCTTGGATCAACAACAAGGTCTTGACTATTCAGCTTGTTTTTAATTTTCTGCTTTTTTTTTTGCCAATATGTAAGACAGAGCATTTATTTGTTGAAATTTGAAGTTCCTGGAGTAAAAGTCTACATACCTTAAGGCCCTGTCACACTGGCCGACGGATGCAAAACATTTGTAAAAAGAACACAGCGGACGAGAAAAATGTTCCATCCGTTGTTATCCGTTCTCAAAAGTGCCCCGAATTTGCATAAGCAGAGCGGACAACACGGAAAGGAACGGACGGGGGCAGGACATAGGGCGGATGGAAAGCGGATACTCCACAGAAGCCTAGTGGATGGAAGCGGATGGGAGTGGATGGCACATCCGCAAGGCTTCCGGGGGAGCGCAGCAAAGTGGATGCAGAACGGATACAGCAGATGCAGAGTGGATGCCAAGCGGATGAAACGGATGCAAAGCGGAAGCCTAGCGGATGCCTTGCAGATGCCTAGCGTTCACTGCGCATGTGGGGAGGATGCATTGCGTCAGCCCCACGGATATAAAGGGAAGCAGCTCCCAAGCAGTTCACCATTCAGAGGAAAGACCTGCTTCCAGACACAGCTTGCCAGCCAGCCAGCCAGCAATTTCACAACCATGGGGAAGAAGAAAAAGCCTCAGCCATCTGCTGCCAGCCCTGGCAAGAGGGACAGGGCCACCCTCCCACCCCCTGGCCCTCACTCTGCTTCTTCTGGGGCTTCTGCAGCCCAGGCTCGCTCTTCTATGGCTGGAGCTTCTGCTGATGCTGCTTCTGGAGGAGCTGCTTCTGCTGATGCTGCTTATGGCGGTGGTGCTTCTGCTGGTGCTTACTCTGCTGATGCTGCTTCTGGCGGTGGTGCTTCTGCTGGTGCTTACTCTGCTGAAGCTGCTTCTGGTGGTGGTGCTTCTGTGGGTGCTTACTCTGCTGGCACTGCTCCTGGTGCTGGGACTTCTGCTGGGGCTTACTCTGCTGGCACTGCTCCTGGTGCTGGGGCTTCTGCTGGTGCTTACTCTGCTGGCGCTGCTCCTGATGCTGGTGCTTCTGTGGGTGCTTACTCTGCTGGGGCTGCTCCTCGTCCTGCTGGTCCTGCTGGTGCTCCTGGTCCTGCTGGTGCTGCTGGTGCTGCTGGTGCTGCTGGTGGTCCTGCTTTTGCTGCTGCTGCTGCTGCTGGTGTGGAGGAGCAGCCCCTACAACCTCGAAGCCCCTCTGATGAGGGCCCATCTGGTCCTGCCAAAGGGAGGAAGAGGCAGACACGAGAACGGGAGAGGACGCAATACAACATAGAAGAGGAACATGAGGATGAGGTGCTGGAGTGGCTGAGAGAGAACGAGTATCTATGGCAGAAGGGACACAGGTTCTATAGGGACACCAAAAGGAAGCAGGCCACTTGGAGAGAGAAGGCAGAGAGCCTGGGCTACACTTCGGAGGTGGTCCTCGGCTGGTGGAAGCACATGCACACCTGGTACGGGAAGCTGCACCTCAAGAAATCTGGCCAGGCCGAGGTCAAGCTGACGGACAGAGAGACCTATGTGATGGCCAAGTGCAGCTTCCTGGAGGGTGAGATCCGCCACCGAGGAGCAGCCCCTCTCACAACCCTCTCTCTCAGGCAGCCTGCTGAGAGACACTCCTCTTCTGGCAATCAGCTCCTGTCTCCAGGCAGGTATCTGTGGAGCATGTTATGACGGAGACCCCCCCGACAGCTGTACTACCCATGGCGGAGTGCGTGGAGGACCCCCTGACGCAGTGGGAGAAAGGAGACGGCACTTCCACCACAGCCCAACCCGCATCCACCCCCAGCTCCACCTCCACAGAAAGGCAGAGAGGCAAACCGGAGGGACAGAGCCACACTGTCCTGCTAGAGATAAGAGACACCATCAGGAGCAGCGTAGATCTCCTCTCTCAGCTGGTACACACCGACGCCCCATCCTCCAACCAAAAGCCCTTCCTCACCTATGTGAACTAGACCCTCATGAACATGGCGGAACCCCAGTACCAGGTGGTGAAGGACAGGATCACCGATCTTCTTCACAACCCTCCAGGCCCAGATGAACCTGCTCCCACCCAGTCCAGGTCTGCTCCTCCACCCCAGGTGATGTCACTGCCCTTCCAAGGCTTTCCACAGGCCCTCCCCTACCAAGGCTATGGCTACCAGGAGGTCCAGCAGCACAGGCAGCAGCCCTTCCCAGTCCAGGCACATGTACATCGGATGCCACCGGTGCCACCAATGCCACCCACACCACTGATGCCACCGATGCCACCATGCCACCCATGCCACAGATGCCACCCACGCCAGTCCTCACCCAGCTGCAGACCAGACAGCCCCACTACACTGCTCCTTCCTCCACCCCACAGCCAAGCCCGGCCTCAGTACATCTGTCGTCGGTATTGGGGCTGACACCCCATGTCATGAAGGAAGGGGCTCTCAACATCACGGGGCTGAGCCAGCTGTCTGAGAGCTTCCTCAACACACTGTCCCGTGTTGTCCTCTCGGGGCCAGGCACCCCAGTGGTGCTTCAGACCAGCACTCCAGCAGCAGCCACCTCCACAGCACCTGGACCCTTCACCCTTGAGACTGGGCACACCTCCGAGTGACCAAGAAGAGTGCCAGAGACTGGGTGGCTACCTGTTGACTTTATTTTTGCTTTGGACACTTGACTTGGGTCATTTTTCTTTTACAGCTTGTTATTAATAAAGATTATCTTTGCTTCACACACTTGCCTCATTTATTTTATTAAATAAAGTTTTGGTGGAAACTTTTAGAAATGGTTTAAGCCTTTGCATGCTTGTGGGATGGGTAAGGAAAGCAGTGGGGTGGGCAGGCATACCTTTGGGATGGGTAATAGCTGTGGGATGAGTTAGGATACCTGTGGGATGGGCAGGGATACCTTTGGTATGGGAAATATCTGTGGAATGAGCAGGGATACCTTTGGGATGGGTAATATCTGTGGAATGGGCAGGGATACCTGTGAGATGGGCAGGGATAACTTTGGGATGGGTAATAGCTGTGGGATAGATAAACCTCTGTGCAAGCATAGTGGGACTGTATGGTCCACCCTCCCAGGTGCCACACCTATGGTCCTTTATTATCAATAACAATGTAATCATTGATCCACACGTCAACATAAACAAAAACTCTTTATTAAATGCCCTGTTCATTGTAGGCCCACCCAACATACATGGCCCAATCTCATCCGTGTGATGAGACAGGCTGAAGGAAGCATCCATTAAGCATCTACCATCCTCTCTTGCCACTCCACTGCTCCAGCTGGGGAGTTGCACCAGTGTTTCAGGAGGTTGCGCTGCTTCTTCCCTTCACGTGAGGCTCTGTTGGGGCCTTGCACATCCTCAGTATCTATCAGGTTTTGCCCTTGCCTCCATTCCCCAGGCTCCATGTCCCCATTGCCTTGTTGGAGGTCCACGAGCCTGTCCTGCAACACTGGGTAGCGGGTGCGCATGAGATTCTGCAGGATGCAGCAAGCTTCCTCACAATCTCACAAATGATCCTCCTCACGGTCTCTGGGCGATGCTGCATGGTGGTGAGAAGTACCTGAAACCTGTTGGCAGGGATGCCAAAGGCGTTCTCCACCACCTGTCTTGCCCTGGACAGCCTGTAGTTGAAGATCCTCTCTTCAGGGGTGAGGTGTCTTGAAGTGTAGGGCTTCATGAGGTCAGTTCTGAGGGAGAAGGCGTCATCACCAATGATGAAGTAGGGCACATCTTGTGTGTCATTGGGCAGGGGGTCTGGATCTGGGAAGCCCATGATGAGGTTGCATTCCAGCCCCTCCTTGAGGTCACTGGCGTTGTATACCTGGGCATCTGAAGCTGACCCGTTGCCTGAAGCATCGATGTACATGAACTTGTAGTCAGCATCGACCATGGCAAAGAGGATGATGCTGAAGAAGCCCTTGTAGTTGAAATAAGTGGACCCTGACTTGGCTGGAGCTTTGCAGGCCACGTGCTTCCCATCTATGGCTCCAACGGTGTGGGGGAAGTTCCACTTCTGATACCACTGCTCTGCAACTTTCTTCCATCCTTTTTCAGTGGAGGGGTACTGGAGGAGCTCCTCCAGGTATTCTTCGATGATGGCCTGTACCACTTCTCTGACCACAATGCTGATGGTGTTGTGTGGCACCCTCTAGCCGTACTGCATGCTCCTGTAGGTGGTCCTTGAGGCTAGGTGGCGCAGAGTCAGTGCCACCTTGAGCCCAGGGTTCAGGCTGGGCCAGAAGTTGGTGCTCTGCTTGGTCAACCTGAGTCTCAGCCGCTTCACAACTTCATCAAACATGGCTGGAGGCATCCTCATGAAGTTCTGGAATGCACGAGGGTCTTCGTTCCTCAGCTCCACCATCAGCTTGTTGTACAGTCCGTACTCTGCTCTTCTCCCGATCCATCTTTGGACCCAGACGCTTCTTGGCCACCTCCTTTTCTTCCCGCAGAACAGTTGAAAGAGCCTGTAGATGGCTTCGTACTGTTGCAGAATGATGGTGGCTACCAAAAGGACTGTGTTATGATCCATGGTGGACATCAATGGATGCTGTGGAAGAGCAAGAGCCAGATGAAGGCTGCAAAGGTCTGCACAGCAGGGCTGCTGGACTGAAAGTGAGATCCAGGTGAGTTGCTCCCCCTTTTTATCGGCAATATAGGTTTTCCACTATGCGTCCTTTGCATCTTCTAGGCATCCTCTAGACATCCTTAATATCCAATATAGGTCCCCTCTGCGAACGTTTTTTCCGTTTTAAATGCTTTGTATGCGAGCTGCATCCGCTTTCATCCTTTCACCATCCATGCTATTAACGCTGCACGTCCGTTCCACATCCGTTTCACTTCCTCCCTGTGTCCGCTTTCCGCTGGAGCGGATTTGAGTTGCGCGGATGCGCAGCGGATGCCTAGCAGATGTAGCGGACGTGTAACAGATGACGACAGATGCAGAACGGGTGTTCACCGTATGCATTGCAGATGCAGAACGGACGTGTTGGATACATTTTCCGCTCAAAAAGTTTTGAGCAGCTCAAAAGTTTTTGAGTGGATGGAACCTCAGTCAACGGATGCTGGATGGATAGAGAGGAAGAAAAACGGAGGCAGTGAGTACAGAACGGATTAATCGCATTAACCAACGGATGGCAAGTGTTTCTCTCCATTTTACATCCTCTTTCCATCCATTGGTGCAATGTGACATGGGCTTTAAACTTGCCAAAGTTGAGGAATACTGTCTGCTGTCTAGTATTTTCTGAGGTAGAAATTATACAGTGTGTGAATGAATATCAGATTTAGCTCATATGAAAGCTGATGTTTCCCCATTTTTCACCAATATCTTTGAGTAGTTGACATTTTACTAACCTATAAATAGGGTTAATGCTTTCCAGGAATCCACAATGTGTTTCAACTGACCCATTCACTGTGTATGTCAGAAACCTTGGGGACAATTATGAAGATTCATTCTCAGTTCACAGAGGAAGAATGAAAGGGTTTAATTTTAATTTTATGTTTAACAGAAACTCACATACACAAGGTTTATCTTTGTACTTTGGAATCAGACACCAAAAATATGCTTCCTATTATTCATTTTAAGACCAAAATGACTTAATCTTGCACATGAAGAAATGACTTCCTTCTATATATTGGCTACATAAGCGATAATTTCCACTGGAAGATCTGCCAAAGATGACACCCTGGATTTTATGGTAGTCCTTTTCTGTCAAGAATCTGTATTTTTTTTAAAAAAAATATTAAAATCTTAATCTTATAAAGAGTTGTGAATAATTATTTCTTGTTTTGTCTTTGGACACCAGTAATAAAAGACTGTAGTTGCAGCACATATTGATAGAATGGACTCTTATTCTGCATGCTACCATGTAATTAACTTATGCTGACCAAAATTGTTCCGTCCGGAAAAGATGCGCGGTAGACCAGGTTCCAACAAATAACTCTTTATTAGTTAACAGCAGCAGTAACGGAACATTGGCTCAAGCCGCGGCAGCCCTTTTTATAGAGGCTTGCCTGCCGGCTTGTGGCCAATGATAGTCTTTTAACTTTGCCGCCTTTGAGCAGCTCCGAGGATTGGTTCCTAATGAACCAATCCTTTACTGGCCTTCCGGGCCAATCAGAAGAGACTACTTGGAACCTTCCAAGTTATACAGAACAAAAATAATCTTTTCAACAGTCTATATAGTGTTGGCCAGTAAACTGGACAGAGCGTCTAGAATAAAGCATGAAGCATGGAAGTGGCTTCATTCCACTGAACTTCACCCTTCCAAATTCTTATGAGACTAGATTAATAAACCTGCTTCATTTAGGCAGGACATGAACCTGCAGGAAATATATACATTTCATTATTATAGAAAGGTTTATGGTATTTGAGCCACATAAGACATAAATGAAGAATGACTCAAGAAGCAGTCATCCTTTAGCTCTACATTTTAATTTCAGTACTGAAATCCAGCACCAGTGAATCAGTCTATTAATAGCTCACGATCACTAGAATTACAGAGAATCTCTAAATCCTTTTCATTGCCTGATGGGGATAATTTTATAAATGTGCCTTTTTGGTGAGATAGTTGCATCACTGATATTCCCAAGAAAGAGGTTTAAAAGTCTTTATTGTTTACATATCTCTTAATCATGTTGTATTTAAATATACTGGTTTTATGCAGATTTTAAGTGACAAACATTTCAATTTACAGTTGATGAAGCCAAAAAAGCCTCCCGTAATCTATTACTGAAATTCACATATTTCAAACATTTTCACAAAGTGATGCTTTATTTATTTCCTTCATTAAAGCAAGGTTTATTTTTATTACAGCAGTATGCCCCTGTAAGCTGCAATTTTTGATAAAATCCTCCCCTTTGTCAGATATACTGTAATCGCCTTTTAAATTAATTACATGTAATCCCACATGGACTTCTGTATCAGAGATGGCAGCACAGCTGCTATTAAATCATTCCTTTTCATTTCTCAATATTTAAATGGCCTTATCCAAACATATATAAAACACAATTTTGAAATGCACCAAAAAACACACACACTAGAAAAAGAATCACACAGAAGAGAAACCCTAAAATTAAACTCACTTTAATATATTCATATTAATATTTCTGGGAAGTTACCCGTATTATATTTAGATTTCCTCTTCTGCTTTAGATCATTGCTCTGAAGCTTGTTGTCATGCATAAATTGCCCAGATCAAATACTTCACTTTCATCCCTCAGCAGAAATTTTCCAAAGGTTAAATTACTGCCTAGTATGCAAACATATTTTATGTATTATTTTTTATTTAATCAGACATGAGTGAATTGCTTTGCAGTAGTGAAATTTTAGATTTATAGTATAAAGCCCCTGTCACACTGAACCAACGGATGCAAAGAGGATGTAAAACGGACAAAAAAGCTTGCCATCCGTTGGTTAACGCGATGTATCCGTTCTGTACTCACTGCCTCCGTTTTGCTTCCTCTCTATCCGTCCAGCATCCGTTTATGAACATTTCATCTGCTCAGAAAGTTTTGAGCTGCTCAGAAAGTTTTGAGCTGCTCAAAACTTTTGAGCGGAAAATGTATCCAATTCGTCCGTTCTGCATCCGCTAGGCATCTGCTAGGCATCCGTTCTGCATCCGTTACGCATCTGCTATATCCGCTAGGCATCCGCTGTGCATCCGCGCAACTTGCATCCGCTCGGACGCAGGAAGAAAGCGGAACGGACGAGGTACGGATGCAAAACAGATGCCTAGCGGATGCAGAATGGAAACAAAGCATTTAAAATGGAAAAAAACGTTCGCAGAGGGGACCTATCTCGGATATTAAGGATGTCTAGAGGATGCCGAGAGGATGCGAAGGGACATATAGGGGAAAACCTATGCTGCCTATAAAAAAGGGGAGCAACTCATCTGGATCTCACTTTCAGAACAGCAGCCCTGCGGTGCAGACCTCTGAAGCCTTCATCTGACTCTTCCTCTTCCACAGCATCCAGTCATGTCCACCGTGGATCATAACAAAGTCCTTTTGGCAGCCACCATCCTTCTGCAACAGTGCGAAGCCATCTACAGGCTCTGTGAACTCTACTACGGGAAGAAAAAGAGGCGGCCAAGAAGCGTCTGGGTCCAAAGATGGATTGGGAGAAGAGCAGAGGATGGACTGTACAACAAGCTGATGGTGGAGCTGAGGAACGAAGACCCTCGTGCATTCCAGAACTTCATGAGGATGCCTCCAGCCATGATTGATGAAGTTATGCAGTGGCTGAGACCCAGGTTGACCAAGCAGAGCACCAACTTCCGGCCCAGCCTGAACCCTGGGCTCAAGGTGGCACTGACTCTGCACCACCTGGCCTCAGGGACCACCTACAGGAGCATGCAGTATGGCTGGAGGGTGCCACACAACACCATCAGCATTGTGGTCAGAGAAGTGGTGCAGGCCATCATTGAAGAATACCTGGAGGAGCTCCTCCAGTGCTCCTCCACTGAAGAAGGATGGAAGAAAGTTGCAAAGAAGTGGAACTTCCCCCACACCGTTGGAGCCATAGATGGGAAGCACGTGGCCTGCAAACCTCCAGCCAAGTCAGGGTCCACTTATTTCATCTATAAGGGCTTCTTCAGCATCATCCTCTTTGCCATGGTTGATGCTGACTACAACTTCATGTACATCGATGCTTCAGGCAACGGGTCAGCTTCAGATGCCCAGGTATACAACACCAGTGACCTCAAGGAGGGGCTGGAACGCAACCTCATCATGGGCTTCCCAGATCCAGACCCCCTGCCCAATGACACGCAAGATGTGCCCTACTTCATCATGGGGGATGACGCCTTCTCCCTCACAACCTACCTCATGACGCCCTACACCTCCAAATGCCTCACCCGTGAAGAGAGGATCTTCAACTACAGGCTGTCCAGGGCAAGGCGGGTGGTGGAGAATGCCTTTGGCATCCTGGCCAACAGGTTCCAGGTACTTCTCACCACCATGCAGCATCGCCCAGAGACCGTGAGGAGGATCGTGGAGGCTTGCTGCATCCTGCACAATCTCATGCGCACCCGCTACCCAGTGTTGCAGAACAGGCTCGTGGACCTCCAACAAGGCAATGGGGACATGGAGCCTGGGGAATGGAGGCAAGGGCAAAACCTGATAGACACTGAGGATGTGCAAGGCCCCAACAGAGCCTCAAATGAAGCGAAGAAGCAGCGCAACCTCCTGAAACACTGGTGCAACTCCCCAGCTGGAGCAATGGAGTGGCAAGACAGGATGATAGATGCTTAATGGATGCTTCCTTCAGCCTGTCTCATCACACGGATGAAATTGGGCCATGTATGTTGGGTGGGCCTACAATGAACAGGGCATTTAATAAAGAGTTGTGTTTATGTTGACATGTGTGGATGATTGATTACATTGTTATTGATAATAAAGGACCATGGGTGTGGCACCTGGGAGGGTGGACCATACAGTCCCACTATGCTTGCACTGGAGGTTTATCTATCCCACAGCTATTACCCATCCCAAAAGTATCCCTGCCCATCCCACAGCTATTACCCATCCCAAAGGTATCCCTGCCCATCCCACTGCTATCTCAACCCATCCCACTGCTATCTCAACCCATCCCACTGTTATCTTAACCCATCCCACTGCTATCTTAACCCATCCCACAAGCATGCAAAGGCTTAAACCATTTCTAAAAGTTTCCACCAAGACTTTATTAAAAAAAAGAAATGAAGCAAGTCTTTGAATCAAAAATAGACTTTATTAACAACAAGCTATAAAACAAAAATGAGTCTCTGGCACTCCTCTTGGTCACTCAGTCTCAGGGGTGAAGGGTCCAGGTGCTGTGGAGGTGGCTGGTGCTGGAGTGCTTGTCTGATCCCCCGCATCATCAGCTCCTCCAGAAGCAGAAGCAGCAGAAGCCCCAGCCCCAGAAGAGCGAGCCCGTGCTGCAGAAGCCCCAGCAGAACCAGAGTGAGGGCCAGGGGGCGGGATGGTAGCCCTGTCCCTCTTGTAAGGGCTGGCAGCAGATGGCTGAGGCTTTCTGTTCTTCCCCATGGTTGTGGGGTTGCTGGCTGGCAGGGAGGCTGGCAGGAACCAAGGCTGGCAGGAAGGCTGGCAGGCAGGCAGGCACCAAGGTTGGCAGGAAGGCTGGCACCAAGGCTTGCAGGCAGACTGGCTGGCAGCAAGACTGGCAGGGAGGCTGGCAGCAAGGCTGGCAGACAGGCAGACAGCAAGGCTGGCAGGGAGGCTGGCAGCAAGGCTTGCAGGCAGGCATGCAGGCAGGGCAGGCAAGGCTGTCAATCCGTCCGGCATTCCTCTGAATGGTGACTTGCTTCCGAGCTGCTTCCCTTATATCCGCGGGGCATCCTCTCCGCATGCGCAATTAACGCTAGGCATCCGTTAGGCTTCCGCTGTGCATCCGCTAGGCTTCCGCTGTGCATCCGCTTCATCCACTGTGCATACGCTGTGCATCCAGTTCATCCGTTCCGTGTCCGCTTTGCTGAGGTCCCCCGGAAGCCTTGCAGATGTGCCATCTGCTCTCATCCGCTTCCATCCGGTAGGCTTCCGTTCTGCATCCGCTTTCCATGCGCTCTGCGTCCTCCCCGCGTCCGTTCCTTTCCGTGTTATCTGCTCTGGTTATGCAAATTTTTGTCCCTTTTGAGAGCGGATAACAATGGATGGAACATTTTGCTTGTCTGTTGTGTCCGTTTTGCATCTGTTGGGCAGTGTGACAGGGGCTTAAGGTGCTATAACTGACATTTTTTTATTTTGCACATGAATATTTAAAAGCTTTGTGGAAAGTGTCTACTAAAGAAAAAAGGTATACACATCACACACGCACACCCATACCCACCCACACACATATATATGATGGAGGGGGGGGATGCAAATGTATAAGACTGCAAGATTTGGTCAGCAAAAGCAACCATGACTTAACAATTTATACATCTATTTGTGTATGATTGTTAAGAGGTGTGTTTCCTGCATCTATATTACCAAGTTATTCCACATAAACCTTTTCCTAAATTAAGAAAAATCTGTCACTTTACAGTCCCCATTGGTGGGAAAGTAAAGAAAGCAGTAGTGGGGGAAAAAAAACCACTTTTATAAACACTGCCAAAAAAATGATATGAGGCAGTCACAAAAAGCTGGCTCAGTTTCAGGGCTTCTTTGCATTTCAAACTTCTTTCAAGTTATCTCAGTTCTGATGATTCACCCTTCGGCTCCAAACTATACAAAAGACTCTTAATGCTCTTTTTGGTGATATCCATTAGAGGGTATAAAATACTATCAAATTATTTTTATCCTCCCTCCCCCCCACCCTGTTTTTTAAAGGTTCAGTTTAATATCTCAGATGCTTCTTTTTTCCCCTTTACACATGCATCCATGCATATATACATAATAGTATCTCCATGATTAAAAAATAATACTGATTTAAACTCATATTGGATGACACATATTCTGAAGAAAAACAGGGAGTCCCTGGGCATTCATTTAGTGACTGCTCGAAGTTACAATGGCTCTGAAAAAAACTTGACTTATGACCAGTTTTCACACTTACAGCCATTGCAGCATCCCCAGGGTGATATGATCAAAATCCAGAAACTGGGCAATTGGCACCTATTTATGGGAGTTACACCATCCCATTGTGCAATCCCCATTTGGAAACTTCCCAGCGAGCTTCCAAGAAGCAAAATCAATGAGGAAAACCAGATTTGCTAAAACACGGAATGATTCATTTAACAACTGTAATGAATCACTTAACAACGGTAGCAAGAAAATCGCAAAACTCACTTAACGACTGTTTTGGTTAGCAATGGAAATTTTGGGCTCAATTGAAGTCATAAGTCAAGGATCATTTGTGAGGCTGTCTTTTTAAGCACTTCAGGGAGAGGCAGCATTGTTAATTAAATTTTGACCTGAAAAAAACCCCATCCTTCTCATTCCTCCTCTCCCCATTCTGTTTTATTGTAGGCTGTATTCTCTTTTTGCTTTTTCTTTGTTGCCATTGGTCATCTACACACCTCAGAGTCCTTGAGTATGAAGCTGGTTTTAAACCAATGAAATAAGTGAACTCTGACTGGAAACACTGTGGAGTCTTCTACTTTCCACGTAGAAAGCCTCCTTTCCTGAATACCCTGATTACTTTGCACCG
Source organism: Laticauda colubrina (assembly GCA_015471245.1). Classification (NCBI taxonomy): domain Eukaryota; kingdom Metazoa; phylum Chordata; class Lepidosauria; order Squamata; family Elapidae; genus Laticauda; species Laticauda colubrina. Next base: position 9,382,559 of record BLBF01000037.1, read on the forward strand.
AGGTATATGTGAGTAGCTAGCTTCCAAGAATGTTTTACAATTAAGAACTAAGAGCTCTGCACCAAATATCCTATTATTTGAAGAAGTTATTAAGGTAACTTCTTAAGAAATTATTAAGATGAAGTTATTAAGGGAAGAAATTAAGATGCAATAATTGGTAAGGGTTGTTGTTGTTGTTTTTTTGCCAGCATTGAGCAAACATCCAATATTTCATCTCAATGATGTGGAATGGGACTTGAGTTTCGACAGATGGCCAAAATTTATTCATTTGTTAGCATTAGATCTGTGGGGACTTTCTTCTTCTGCTTAACAAAGTAGCCCTTATCTACCTGTGATTCACCTGAAGCACTAGACTCCTAGGGGCGGAGTCCCTGTAAAACAGTGGGCTGTTCTTTTTTGTCGGTCTTCCTCCATAGATCAAGGATTGCAATTGATCCTTACGGTGGGTTGTCAGGCTGGTCACTCAAGAAGTCAGCATTTGTTAAAGCAGGATTTCCTTACTTCCACAGCTCTGGTCCCAGCATGTAATCTGTTGACTGGGTGTGCAGAAATTTGGTCTATGGAATCACATGATACATACCTCCTGGTTCTGATGACCACCAGTTCAGTATGTCAAGATTATGGAGTGTGGTGCTGGCTGATTTTCTTCCTTCAGCCACTGCTGAACAAGACATGCAGTTGGGAGAACCATTTGCCTGCCATCACTCAGCATTTGCTGTGTGAACCTAGAAAGTGACCATATGACACACTGTCCCATCACTGATCTCTTTATGACCAGACTTCTAGTCATTGCCGTCACAGGTAACAAATCTGAGGAAATAGCAGGTTTCTATCAGAAGATGGAACTGTGCTTCCAGAAGTTGAGTTGATCCTAGCTATGGGTTGTGAGGGGGAAAAACTGTATCCTATGGGCATTCTGTGAAAGATTTAGCAAGAAATCTTCCAGCTGAAGGTAGGGCAACCATGGGTGTACTCAAAGTGAATCATGGGACACAATAGAAAACGGGAAAGAAAAGCCTTGTTGCATCACAGCACACACACATTTAATCCCCTGAAAACTCCATGTGGTGGAAATCTTGCACACCACATTTTCGTCTGAATGCAAAAGCTCAGCAGCCAAATGAATAAATTAAACAACTAATTTCATTTTAAAACTGTGATTTCTTTATTGGTCACAGGGGGGCAGAGGAGGATATTTTTTTCAAATAAACATAATCCATCATTGACTTCCAACAGTAAGAGTGGAAGGGAAAAAAATGCATCTTACATCTGCTTCTTGTTTTCATGAGTCTTCATAGTGTGCACTTTGAAACTAGTACTTAAACTTTCCAATCTAGGACAGTTCTGTTCACTCTAATTAAATACAGGGAAGGGGATTAATTTGAGTGCTGATTTGAAATAGTAGCATCATTTTTAAGTTATTATATGAATGAAATGTTTGGACCCTGTATTCTTTTAAAAGTAAACCAGGAGCAAGGTTGTTGAGTTAATTCCCCGTTAAGAGAATGAGCACATACAGGGAGACGTATCGAGAGTAGTGTTGGAATAATACACACAGAGCATACAGATACACTGTACAGTAAATGTAGGTTTTTTACTTCCAGAAAGGTTTAAGCAAAGTCCAAAATAAGCAGTCCAAAATCATTCACAAGTAAATCAGTTAGTTTTCAATCCAGGGAAAATCCAAATAACAAAATCCAGTGTCAAAAACAGTTCAGTATTAGACTTACATTAAATCCGGTAATATCAGTCAATTAGGAAAAATGGAGCAACCGCAATACTTTCCAACAGAAGGAAACAAAGATTCACTCTCTTCTGAGACTCAGACTAAAACTAAACAATCCAGGTTTCTGGCTCCATCTTATGGCTGTTTGAGAAACCACACCCAATTGTATGCTCTTGCATTCCCTAAAAGAGATAGTACTAAAATGTTTGTCCTGGTTTATATATTTCTAACCCAAATACCTGTTAGGAGACTCATATTCCTAAGAAAGTGGCAAAGCCTGCTTCTACTTTGTATTATCAAGACTATTAACAATTAAAAACAATTTCTATTTGGCTTTTGTGGGTGTTAACTTTTATGAATAAAGCTTTTTGGTCTTTCTCTTCATTCTTGAATTATTTTCATTAAAAAAAACCCACTCTAAGCTTCATAAGGATATTTCAAAAAATATTGCGTATTTGTATTTGTATTTGTGTGTGCAAACAGGCACACACCTTTCAATCAATTTCTGATTGCTGGCAATTGTCTGGACTGGTTCATTGCTTGAACCTACATAGCTTTCAGTTTCATACATGGGAGGCCAAGCTAATTAAAACAAAGACTATCATTATTACAGAAGGCCTGGCAACAGTATACCTTTTGGAAATACTCTCCATTCCTTAAAATAAATAACATCCTAAGTTGAGCTCTGTCCTTTCTCAGGCAGATATATCTGAAATCAGCTCAGTCTTCATCTTTTACAATTCTGCTTTTCTATTTTAGCGTGCTCTGCCATCTTTTCCAGTCTGAATTTCCCTAATTTTTTTTTGTTTCATATCTTTCCCCACCTGAAATATGTTTTTTGTTATTTATTTTATAAATAAAGCATTTGTTATTCTATGACTCCAGGGCTCATGACATCACCCTGAATATCATAGACACATTGCAAACTACTGTATATCTAATGCCTAAAGTCTTTTCTTCACGTTTTCAATGTTAAGCAAGGCAAGCAGTAATAATATGTTGGCCAAATGTAGCTATTTTCTAATAACAGTCATAAGATTATGTTGTGTAATACAAGTTTTGTCATGTGGCTGATCAATCACATTAGTGCAAGACAAAGATGGCAGAAGAGAGCATTTAGAAAACGTTATTAAATAAGACGAAATTAACGAAAATATATGCCTTCCTCATCACCAATCCTGAGATTTTCCCAATGATATTTTTTGTGACCAACAGCCCAATTCTAACCAAATTGATGGACAAATTAGGCCCATTACTTTTTAATAAGATTGGTTTCCAGTAGGTTTGGAAGTCCATGCTTCTTTTAACTGCATGTCTGTTAATCTTGAAATGGAGTTGCCTCTGAAGACCATCCAGAAGCTTCAGCTGATGTAGAATTTCTCCTGGTAGACACAAGCCCCCCCAGCCCTCATTGGAGGTTTGCTTGTCCCGTTATCTCCATTCTGGAACAAGTTGAATGATCTTATCTGGACAGTTTTAGGGTCTGACCCCAAATGTGTTGTACTGTAGCTGAGTTTTAGTTGCTCTATGCTTAAAGTGTTTTGTGTATCTTTATTCTGTGGGCTACCTCCAAAAATCTTCCAATAACAAATTGTATTTTATTATAGAAAATCTGTTAGATTTCAGATCTCACCCACTCCACCAAGGAGTGTTCAGGAATTATATCTATAGTCCCACAATATCTACACAGCCAATAGTCCTCCAGTCCTGATTTAAAGATTTTTACATGACAAGAACATGGCATTACTTCCAACATCTGAATCTCTTGTGGCAGCAACTGCAGATTTGGGGCATAAAAATGATTACATCTTTGTTACATTTTTCACCGAGGTTTTGTAGAAAGTTAACACCCACACCTCTCAGAGAAAATTGAAATATTCTAGGAAATATTAAAAAGGCAGAATATTTCCCCTAAAAAGAGTAGAAACTCACCTCAGAAACAGAAACTCACCCCCACCTTTGTTAATGGGTGGGCCATGAAGGCCTGGGCCAGAATTCTTTACATAACAAAGATCTCCAGGTAAAACTATAGCAATTGCCAAATGCCCTTTCAGTGCATCACCATCCAGCCAGGCTCAACCAAGCCTGGAACTCAGGACAGCCTACAGAGCTGCCCCTGCATGGCCTCATGGGAGTCTGACAACCAATCAGAATACAAGCTCCAATTCAAATCCCAACGAATCCCAACAAGGTTATAAAACCCAGGCACTCTCAGCATATCAGCCCTTCTTGACCTTCTCTTCTCACTTTGAAGCATGTGATCATCCTTTTCACTTTGGAGTTTCAAGTCTTGTGGTCCTGCTGTCCACCATTAAACCATCTTTCCAAACAGCCTCCATGTTTCCAGTGTCTTTTTCCCCACTTGGAACTGAACCCAGAAGGATATTTCTTCCAACAGTTTCAAAATACATTTTGTTTCTACATGGGGTTTTTCAACCATGGCAAGTTGAAAACATGTGGACTCCCAGAATGCCCCAGACAACATGACAACATTGTTTGAAGTTCTGCTTAATGTTTCTGACAGTTTCACAAAGAATAGTACCACGTATCCTTTTTTGGGGCCATTTCTCAGATTGAGGATTAAACGTTGTACTTAACTAGTGATGTTCTATATGTAAAGTGGATGACTCCAAATCTACAAACCTGATTGGTCAATAAAATGAACATTGGATTGGTTCACTAGGAACCAATCCAAAGAGCTGCTAAAAAGGCGGCAAATCTAAACAACTGCCATTGGCTGCAAGCAGGCAAGCCAGCCTGTATAAAAGGCTGGCCTCAGCTTCAGCCAAGTGTTCCTATTACTGAGTGGTTATAGAATAAAGTATTTTGTTGTTGGAACCCGGTCTACCTCGTGTGTTTTCCGAACAAAACACTGGCGACGAAGGTGGGATCGTCCTGAACGGAAAAAAACCTGCACGCGGTGATAAGAAGTCCAGATTACAACCAAGATGTCTGGAAACACCGCCCGCACCCTTCAATCCCAACGAAGAGGATTGGGATTCCTATGCTGATCGCTTCCAAATGTATTTGGAGAGCAATGAAATGGAAGGCATTTCAGAACAACGCAAGAGAGCTGTATTCCTGACGCACTGCGGGCCAACAGTTTTTAAGATGGCAAAGGCTCTTGCGAAGCCCCGAGACGTTAAACAACTAACGTGGACAGAATTGCAAAGACTCCTCAAAGCACACTACACTCCGATGGTGTCTAACTTAATAAAGCGACACGAATTTTACCGCAGAGACCAGAGAGAGGGAGAGACTGTCGCCGATTTCATCGCTGCCCTCAGACAAATAGGGGGTGAGTGTGAATTTTTGAACATAGACGAGGCAATGAGGGAAGAAACACCAACCAAAGACAGAAAGCACCCTGCCACCACAACCCACTACGAAGAGTCGGGCGAAACAAATGAATCGAGCGAAGAGGATGACGAGGTCCACCGTTTGCTCACGAACAAAAAAGAGCGCGAAAGGAGAAATTGGCGGGAATGCGCTGGCTGCGGGGGAAACCATCCCCGAGCCGAATGCAGATTTCTCGATGCCATCTGCCGGCATTGCAAAAAACGAGGGCACATCGAGAAGGTCTGCAGGAACAAAAAATACTACAGCCCGACGAAACGCAGAAATTCCCCAACACGAGCCGAGCTTAAACGAGCCGAGAGAAAGTGGCAACAAGAGAAGCGAGCCAATACACACCAAACTGTCATTATACAGAGCGCTCAGACGGAAAGTGGAAAAAAAATTAAAGTCATCGTGAAAATCGAGGGAAAACACTGCAAGATGGAAGTGGACTCGGGGTCCTTCCTCTCCATGGTATCGTGGGACACAATAAAACAGCTAGTCCCAGGTATCAAACCCAAAGAATTGAAGAAGCAACACCTAACCCTCAAGGACTATCAGGGAAACCAAATCCCTGTGGTAGGCATGGGACAATTCCGAGTCGCCTACAAACATCACATCAAGGTGCTTCCGCTGACCATAGTCGACCAAGACAGACCAAGCCTCCTGGGCATCGAATGGTTCGCGCCATTGGGCATCGGGATGACCAAGGTCGATCGAGTGACTACAACCGGCTGGGAAGACGACCTCATCCGAGAATTCCAGGACGTTTTTGACGGCTCACTTGGCAAGCATCGGGGAAACCCCATTTCTTTCAATCTAAACCCCCAAATAGCCCCACGAAGAATAAAAGCCAGGCGAGTTCCTTTTGCACTAAAGGCAAAAATAGAGGAACAGCTGGACAAATTAATAGCCCAAGGGGTGTTAGAACCTGTGGACCATGCCAAGTGGGAAACGCCTATTGTCACACCCATTAAACCTGACGGGTCCATCAGAATCTGTGGTGACTATAAGGCTACCCTGAACCACGCATTACAACCAAGCGCATACCCGGTGCCAGTAGTCCAACATTTGCTTCATTCCCTGGGAAAAGGCAAAGTTTTCGCCAAACTCGACTTGGCACAAGCCTATCAACAACTCCCAGTGGACCCAGAAACAGCAGAAGCACAGACTATAGTCACCCATAAGGGCGCATTCAAATGTCACCGGCTCCAATTCGGAGTAAGCGTGGCCCCTGGCGTCTTCCAGAGTCTGATGGAACGCCTTCTAAATGGCATACAAGGAGTCGTTCCCTATTTTGACGACTTCCTAATCTCGGCCAGAGATGAAACACAATTAAGGAACAGACTCAAAGAAGTATTAACTAAGTTTAGGGAATCTGGCCTCAAGGTAAAAAGAGAAAAGTGCTGTTTAATTAAGAACAGCGTCGAATTCCTGGGCTACTCAATAGACGGAGAGGGTATCCACCCCACAGACAAAAAAGTTAAAGCAATCAAAGACGCTCCTGAACCAGAAATAAAACCGAACTACAAGCATTCTTAGGATTAATTAATTTTTATAACGTGTTCCTGCCAAACAAAGCCACTATTGCAGAACCGTTACACCGTCTGCTAGACAAAAAGGCAACTTGGACTTGGGGTTACAAAGAAAAAAAAGCCTTCCAAAATATTAAAAGCTTGCTAACATCAGCAAACGTTCTCATCCAATTTAGCAACACTCTGCCATTAACAGTGACCTGCGACGCCTCACGATATGGAGTAGGTGCCATCCTGAGCCACCAACTACCTGATGGCAGAGAAGCACCCGTCGCATATTACTCTAGGACTCTATCAAAAACCAAGCGGAATTACAGCCAATTGGACAGGGAAGCTCTAGCAATTGTCGCTGGAGTAAAACGCTTCCACGAATACTTATATGGGCGGACTTTTCAAATCATAACGGACCACAAACCGCTAATGGGGATTTTGGTGGGAAACAAGCCAACACCTAACATACTGTCCCCAAGAATGACGAGATGGTCAGAGTTCCTAGCAGCTTATTCCTACACTCTGACACATCGGCCAGGGAAACAAATTTCCCATGCGGACGCTTTGAGCAGAGCACCCTTACCAGCAACCGACGAAGACCCGGCACCAGCGATGACAACGCTACAAATTGAGACTTGCCCCGATCTACCCATATCAGCGTTTGATGTCGCCAGAGCCACCGCGAAAGACTCATTGACTGCCCGCGTTCTTAGCTGGGTAGGTAAAGGCTGGCCGGAGAATCAAAAAACTGAAAACTTTAAACCTTTCCGGTCCAGACAGACTGAACTTTCAATCCAAAAGGGGTGTTTGTTGTGGGGTGATCGGGTAGTAATCCCTGCCAAATTACAGCCCAGGGTACTTAAGTTGTTACACTTCAGCCAAGTGTTCCTATTACTGAGTGGTTATAGAATAAAGTATTTTGTTGTTGGAACCCGGTCTACCTCGTGTGTTTTCCGAACAAAACAAGTGATTAGGATCCCTTTTACAGGAACAAGTTAGTTGTTTTATTAACTTAATTTCCTTCTCTGTCAAATTTACCCAGTCACATCTGTTTCTTTGAAATCTGAGATCAACCATGTTAAATCTGCAATTTTCAGAGAAAAGTAATACCCTGACTTTACAAGAATCATTCTTACAAAATGCTGGTTGGCACCTACAATATATGGACTGACAAGCAATAATCTTTTATATTCCACTACACAAATATTCCGCAATAGCTACTTAAAGAGTTTCTCATGCCAACATATTTTAGGAAGAGGCAGAGAAGGAACAGATATTCAAGCTGTTCTCAGGCCCAAAGCACTGGAATTCCGAACAGAATGCAGAAGTTGTCAAGTGGTGACATTTCTGTTGTAAGGTATATCCACAAATACTCAGGAGTAAACAGTTTTCAGTGATGCATAAAAAAACTAGCAGAGTCAATACTAGGGATTTCAAGTATTGAGACCCTGTTTCTGGTTATTTCAGGCAGAAGGGGGAAAATAAGGGAACTGACAGTGATGGGTAGTGGGAGAAAGGGAAGGGACTGAAAGATTGGGGGAGATGGGGCAATGAGAAATTCAGTGCTCAGACAGTAGACATTATTATAGATGCACATATAATGCATTGGAGTATTGGTGGAAGCAGCTGAGCAGGGCAGAGTTGGGCAGAACATTGATACCCAATAGGTTTGTCCTGTTTGCTATGCAACATTTTCAGCCCTTCAGCACATTTTCTGTTCCATGCACACACTTATTTAAACTAGGGGATGAAAAATATAAGTCATGGATGCTTAATCAGGAGTACCAAAACTGCTTTTTCAAGAAGAAAGTAGACTTTCTGGTTTTTCTTTGAAGATGTTTTGCTTCTCATCCAAGAAGCTTCTTCAGAGCTGATAAACCAGTTGCCTCTTTAAAAAACACCTTTGGGACAACCATGACCGGGATGACTAAGAATCCCCATAGACATTTAATCAGGAGTAAATAAAAGAATGTTTTGAGCGTGAAGAAATATGCTGATGCTTGAAGGCATATTACTATTCAGAATTTTGAGTATGACACAGTGTGTTCAAAATTGTAAAAAAAAAAGGCTCTATTTTGGCTTTCAATAAACTAGGGTTTTTTTTACAAATTAATCACATTCATTTTTGTACATAATTTTTGAAACAGGTTGTAGTTTAAGAATTATTATCCGATTATACAATTGCCTGCTTGAGTTATGCTATACCATTTCTAGTGTTCCCATTATGTTTACATTGAGAATAGATTCAATACAAGCTTTTGTGCTGTACTGTGAAAAAATGTGAGTATTTTGGGCAAAGCTACTTTGAAAGTTCTTTACTATTGCAAACAACTTAATTGGCATATTGTCTTGTATCATTCCAGGATTATTAAACATTAAGTCACGTCCCTTCTATTCATGTAGGATGAAGGAAACAGAAGGCAATATTAGAAAAAGGAAAAGCTATGCTACTCTTAATGGAGGCAAGGTTAAGTTCCTCCACTCTGTTTAAGTCAAAACAGAACACATTTTACTGAGTTAAGTAACCACACATTTTAACAAACTACTCTAATTGCTAGAAATACATGCTTTAAAATTATCTTGTTAGCTATGTACATTAAGCAGAAAGCTTTGATTATTTTCCCCTTACTGCCAGGAAGTCTATTAAAACAATATTTAATCTGCTAGGTTTTTTAAATTAGCATTGTGAATTAAATACTGTTATGCATTATCATTTTATTAAATTTAATATAGCCGATTCCAGTGGATTCTTGGCAGCTTACAAAACCCAGTACTTAATTATTACTTTTGCAGGAAAAAGTTGGAAATGTCTTTCAGAGTAGATGTCCATGTTCCTCCTCCACTTGACTAAATGAATCTTTGGATTAAATATCCCTTTCCACACATCCCACAGGCAGCAGTTGAGATCTCCCATCTCACTTGTCAACAATTGAGTTAATTCTGCGTAAGGCTACTGCTTTGCCGTATTGTGAAACCCCACTTAACAAGTCAAGACGTGGATGAACTGTGCCGCCCTTGCTGCTCTCCCATGGTTGTTTTGCTTGCAGACCTTTCGCGAGCCAACTAGATAACATCATCAGTCCAAAGAAGTTGCAGCATTTGCTTCCTACCATTCGGGTGCAAGCTACGTACTCTGGTAATGAACTGTCTGCAAGCAAGCAACCAAGCTCAGAGAACACCAGAGAGCTAACTCCGAGCTACGGATATTCTTTTCCATTGGAAGTTCCTTGAAACATAGCTCCAGCTATGTTCAGCCTCTGCAAATCATACAACGTTAACATCGGGGACCCCCAAACTTGGCAGCTTTAAGACTTGGGGACTTCAACTTCCAGAATTTGACCTCACCCCATTCCTAAGAGGACTGTGTGAGGGGCGTGCTTAATTGCGCCATGTTGCCTCCAGTCTCTGTCCTATTGGCCCCATTTAGTCATACCTATTTCCTGTGTTCTTACTCATGTTTATACTTATACCTATTGCAAAGCGATTGACAAATCAAATAAATCAAATAAATACATAAAATAGATAGAATTCTGGGAGTTGAAGTCTACAAGTCTTAAAACTTGCCAAGTTTTTTTTTTGGGTGGGGCTCCGGTTAACATCATCACCAAGAAGCAGCATTATGAAGTCCTCACTCCTGAACCGTGTGTTTGCACATTATTTATTTATTTTTGTCAATTGCTTACAAGATAATAGGTATAAGTAAAAACATAGTTATGAACGCATGGTTACATATAAGAAAAATAAAAAAGAAAAAGGAACAATAGGACAGGGACAGTAGGCACGTTGGTACGCTTATGCACGCCCCTTACAGACCTCTTAGGAAAGGGGTGAGGTCAATGATAGACAGTCTAAGGTTAAAGTTTTTGGGGTTTGGGGAAGAAACTACAGTCAGGTAGAGTATTCCAGACATTGGAATACAAACTCTTGTTGCTGAAGTCGTATTTTCTGCAGTCCATTTTGGTGCGGTTAACCATGAGTTTGTATCTATTGTGTCCTCTTGGGTTGTTATGGTTGAAGCTGAAGTATTCATTGACAAGTAGGATATTGCAATGTATGATTTTATATATTATACTTCGATCGGACCGAAGGTGGCATAATTATGACGAGACGAGCGGTTAAGCAACATAAAAGGCAGCTGCTTCGGGCGGGCTAGAATTAGAAAAGGAACGAGCTCCTTAAAACATTCGGCCAATTCCTAGTTCTTGTGACGGCATATCTCGCTCCGTCCAGCCCTGCCAACTCTCACGGTTCTGCCATGAGTCTCACGATTTTTTGTCATTTCTGACGGTCTCACGACAAGGCTTTTCAATCTCACGCCGAATTTAAAATGCTTTTTTTTTCAAATTTGGGGGTCGCCTTATACACGCATAAATCTGATTCTCACACAAACGACATGACGCCACTTCTCAGATCACGCAATATCGATATTACCATACAGTCATATATACATACAGCACGTTTCTTTTTACTCTGGGCGCCTCCATTTTGCTTTTTCTACCACTGGATATAACACGCTCTGATCGGTTAGTTATTCACGTGACCGCTTTCGTGTTTGCGATCGTCACATGCAACTTTGTGTCCAGTTTCTCTGCATTTAGTAAAGTTCCGTAGTAAAATTCATTAAAATATACCCATGTCTGATGTTAAAAGAAAAAGACTGGGCACCTTGATGGCACCTTGTTTAACATTTTGGCCATGAAGTTGGCTTATCCAGAAGAAATGACACCTTGCTATAAGTTTCGACCTAATGATGACCTATTAGAACCATCAAAGAAAGCTGCATCTTCTTAAGCCCATGTCACACTGGCCAACGGATGCAAAAAGGACACAGCGGACGAGCAAAATGTTCCATCCATTGTTATCCGCTCTCAAAAGGGGCGAAAATTTGCATAACCGGAGCGGATAACACGGACGCGGGGAGGACGCAGGGCGGATGCAAAGCGGATGCAGAACAGAAGCCCAGCGGATGGAAGCGGATGGGAGCGGATGGGAGTGGGTGGCACATCTGCAGGGCTTCCGGGGGGCCTCAGCGAAGCAGACGCGGAACGGATACAGCGGATGCAGAGCGGACGCCGAACGGATGAAGCGGATGCACAGTGGAAGCCTAATGGATGCCTGGCGTTAATTGCGCATGCAGGGAGGATGCATTGCATCAGGCCCGCGGATATAACGGAAGCAGCTCGGAAGCAGGTCGCCATTCAGAGGAAAGACCTGCTGCCGGACACATCGACTGCCTTGCCTGCCCTGCCTGCATATCTGCCTGCCAGCCTTGCTGCCAGCCTTGCTGCCAGCCTTGCTGCCAGCCTTGCTGCCAGCCTTGCTACCAGCCTTGCTACCAGCCTTGCTGCCATCCTATCTGCCTGCCAGTCTTGCTGCCAGCCTTGCTACCAGCCTTGCTGCCATCCGGTCTGCCTGCCAGCCTTGCTGCCTGCCTTCCTGCAAGCCTTGGTTCATGTCTGCCTGCCAGCCTTCCTGCCAGCCTTGGTTCATGTCTGCCTGCCAGCCTTGGTGCCTGCCTGCCAGCCTTCCTGCCAGCCTCCCTGCCAGCCTTGGTTCCTGCCAGCCTCCCTGCCAGCCAGCAACCCCACAACCATGCGGAAGCACAGCAAGCCTCAGCCATCTGCTGCCAGCCCTGGCAAGGGGGACAAGGCTACCATCCCGCCCCCTGGCCCTCACTCTGGTTCTGCTGGGGCTTCTGCAGCACGGGCTCGCTCTTCCGGGGCTGGCGCTTCTGCTGCTTCTGCTTCTGGAGGAGCTGATGACAAGCACTCCAGAACCAGCCACCTCCAGAGCACCTGGACCCTTCACCCCTGAGACTGAGCGACCAAGAGGAGTGCCAGAGACTCATCTATGTCTTATAGCTTGTTGTTAATAAAGTCTATTTATGATTCACACACTTGTTTCATTTCTTTTTTTTATAAAGTCTTGCTGGAAACTTTTAGAAATGGTTTAAGCCTTTGCATGCTTGTGGGATGGGTAAGGATACCTATGGAATGGGTAATAGCTGTGGGATGGGTTAAGATAGCAGTGGGATAGATAAACCTCCAGTGCAAGCATAGTGGGATTGTATGGTCCACCCTCCCAGGTGCCACACCTACAGCCCTTTATTATCAATAATAATGTAATAATTATCCACACATGTCAACATAAACACAACTCTTTATTAAATGCCCTGTTCATTGTAGGCCAACCAAACATACATGGCCCAATCTCATCCGTGTGATGAGACAGGCTGAAGGAAGCATCCATTAAGCATCTACCATCCTGTCTTGCCACTCCACTGCTCCAGCTGGGGAGTTGTACCAGTGTCTCAGGAGGTTGCGCTGCTTCTTCGCTTCATGTGAGGCTCTGTTGGGGCCTTGCACATCCTCAGTGTCGATCAGGTTTCGCCCTTGCCTCTATTCCCCAGGCTCCATGTCCCCATTGACTTGTTGGAGGTCCACGAGCCTGTTCTGCAACACTGGGTAGCGGGTGCGCATGAGATTGTGCAGGATGCAGCAAGCTTCCATGATTCTCCTCAAGGTCTCTGGGCAATGATGCATGGTGGTGAGAAGTACCTGGAACCTGTTGGCCAGGATGCCAAAGGCATTCTCCACCACCCGTCTTGCCCTGGACAGCCTAGAGTTGAAGATCCTCTCTTCATGGGTGAGGAGTCTGGAGGTGTAGGGCTTCATGAGGTAGGTTGTGAGGGAGAAGTCGTTATCCCCCACGATGAAGTAGGGCACATCTTGTGTGTCGTTGGGCAGGGGGTTCTGGATCTGGGAAGCCCACGATGAGGTTGCCGTTGCAGCCCCTCCTTGAGGTGACTGGCGTTGTATACCTGGGCATCTGAAGAGGAGCCGTTGCCTGAAGCATCGATGTACATGAACTTGTAGTCAGCATCGACCATGGTGAAGAGGATGATGCTGAAGAAGCCCTTGGAGTTGAAATAAGTGGACCCCGAGTTGGCTGGAGATTTGCAGGCCATGTGTTTCCCATCTATGGCTCCAACGGTGTATGGTAAGTTCCACTTCTGATACCACTGCTCTGCAACTTTCTTCCATCCTTCTTCAGTGGAGGGGTACTGGAGGAGCTCCTCCTTGTATTCTTCGATGATGGCCTTCACCACTTCTCTGACCACAATGCTGATGGTGTTGGATGGCACCCTTCAGCCGTTCTGCATGCTCCTGTAGGAGGTCCCTGAGGCCAGGTGGCGCAGAGTGAGTGCCACCTTGAGCCCAGGTTCCAGGCTGGGCCGGAAGCTGGTGTTTGCCTTGGTCAACCTGGGTGTCAGCCCCTGCACAAGTTCGTCAAACATGGCTGGAGGCATCCTCATGAAGTTCTGGAACGCCCGAGTGTCTTCACTCCTGAGCTCCACCATCAGCTTGTTGTACAGTCCGTCCTCTGCTCTTCTGGCGAACCATCTTCGGACCCAGACTCTTTTTGGGTGGCTCCTTTTCTTCTCGCAGTAGTGTTCACAGAGCCTGTAGATGGCTTCGCACTGTTGCAGAACGATAGTGGCTGCCGAAAGGACTTTGTTGCAATCCACGGTGGACATGACTGGATGCTGTGGAAGAGGAAGAGGCAGATGAAGGCTGCAGAGGTCTGCACCGCTGGGCTGCTGTTCTGAAAGTGCAATGCAGGCGAGTTGCTCCCCCTTTTTATAGACAGTATAGGTTTTCTGCTAGGCATCCTCTAGGCATCCTCTAGGCATCCTCTAGACATCCTTAATATCCAAGATAGGTCCCCTCTGCGAACGTTTTTTCCGTTTTAAACGCTTTGTTCCCGTTCTGCATCCGTTCTGCATCCGTTCCGCTTCCTCCCTGCGTCTGGGCTGATGGAGCTGCACGCATGCGCAACGGATGCGTAGCGGATATAGTGGATGCGTAGCGGATGCATAGCAGATGCGTAGCGGATGCAGAATGGACGAACTGGATACATTTTCCGCGCAAAAGTTTTCGGCAGACCAAAACTTTTGGAGCGGATGAAACGTCCATAAACGGATGCTGGATGGATAGAGAGGAAGCAAAATGGAGGCAGCGAGTACATCGCGTTAACCAACAGATGGCAAGGTTTTTTGTCCGTTTTACATCCTCTTTGCATCCGTTGGTGCAGTGTGACATGGGCTTTACAACAGGGAACACAAATAAAACATTTAAATAAACTGTTAATGACTTTCCTCGATGGAAAAAGGGTTTGTTTAATCTTGATCAGAAAAAAAATAGAATCTCACTATTTTTTATAGAATCTCCAGATTTTTTTTCATGGGTCTCCAGATTTTCCTTTCTCAGGGATTGGCAGGTCTGCTCCGTCAGTCGGCAACCGTAGCTCCAGAGCCTTTTCAGGCTCCAGCACACGGAAGCTCCCCACCTGCCCTCTTCGCAACACTTAAACCCTTGCCAAGGAGGCGAACTTCGGCGCGGGCCTGCCCCACAAAAAGCACGACGGGGCCCCCGCCCCCTCTCGCTTCTTTTTTTTTTCCCCCCGGCCCCCCCCCCCCCCCCCCCCGACGCTTCCTTGCTCAGCCGCCGCGTGGGTTCGGCCGGGGAGTCTCTAAAGCGCAGGCGCCGACGGGGCGGGGAGAAGAGAGGGAAAAAAAAAAAAAAGGGACGGGGGGGCGTGTGTGTGAGGAAGAACCGCCGACAACGAGGCGACTTGGCTCCGCTGGGCCCTGGCCGAGGTCGCAGGTAAGGCGCCACCGGCGCGCGGCTGGGGATGGGGGTTCGCCGGGGGGCCCCCCGCGTCCTTTTCCCCCCTTCGCTGCCCTTCTCACACAAGCAAGCCGCTTCCTCTCCGTCCCTCCGTCCTTTCCTTCCTTGGCCGACCGAGCCCTCCCCCGGCTGCATCAGCCACTGTGGCTCGCCTCTGCCCGCTCCCAAGGATTTTTTGCACCAGCGTCTTTCTCTTCTCTCCTTCCCCCTGCGCCGTTTCTAGTCTTGAGTTGCCGGTCCCACTGCCTGAAACTCCTGGTGAAGGGCATGATTATTGCTCGGCTCTGGGCAAAAAAACAAAACAAAACAAAAACTCGGGCTGAGATAGTCGGGTTGAAGCCAACTAACTGGGTTTCCACGTTAGCCTCAAGCCAATCTCTGCCTCTGCCCTCTCACATGCAGGGAAGGCACCCGGGAACCTTCGCAACTTGAAGCCTGACGGACTTCAACTCCCACAATTCCCCAGCCAGCTTTGCTTCACACCCAGAAGCAAAGCTGGCTGGGGAATTCTGGGAGTTGAAGTCCGCCAGGCTTCAAGTTGCGGAGGTGGGAGCTTCCCTGCTCTAATGTCAAAATGGGGAATGTTTCCTTAGCTGCTGCCAGCGCATGATTGTGTTTAACGGGCGTGTGTCTCCGGGTCTGCTTCTTGTGGGTCCACCGTCTACGGAGTGGAGCACTTCAAAGGAAAGGACAAGTTTCTCAGGGCAATTGGCGTGAGGTTTTGAGGCAAGATGCCTGAAGCGCGGAAGGCAGGGTTGTGGCTCTTAAGGATGTGTGGAGGGCATTTCCCCAGCCAGGAAGTAACCTCATCTTGCTCTTGTGCATCTGGAATGAAAAATTGGGAATTTTAGCAGGAAGGATGCTGTTTCTAGCCATTCTGAGCACTAATATTTCTCCTCTAAAGGAACAGAATTCTTTATTGGCCAAGTGTGATTGGACGCAAGGAATTTGCCTTGGTGCAAATACTCTCAGTGTACATAAAAGATACATGATACAAATGGCATTTTTTATCTTTTTTTTGCGGGGGGGGGGGAGGCAGACAGCAAAAAATGATAGGGTGGATTTTTAAAAAACTGAACTTGTTTCCCAGGCATTGAAGACTATAATGTATGCTGTCACAAGGCTAGAGCTGTTGCATACCCAAACAGATTAGCCTGATCTAATTATCATTTGCTCCTATTGATCTTTGATTCATGAAAGTGAATTTTCATTTCTCTGTACGAATAGATAATCCTTGTGGTGAAGAAGTCATTTTGTGACCAGTCCTCATGTTTATGACCTTCACAGCTCTGTAAAGCTAAACAAAAAATGAAGTAATGTAATTATAAAAATCCGCTCTGTTTTAGGCACTGCACAAAGGGTCATGCAACATATTTAGCTGCCAGTGTAATATTATTACAGATAGTTTTCGATTTACAACCACAATTGGTGTCAGAATTTTGCATTGCTAAGCAAGGTGGTTACGTGAGCCTTCCCCCTCCCCCCCCCCCAATTTTATGAACTTTCCTGCCATGGTTGTTTAGCAAAACATTGAGTTGCTAAGAGAATCATGTAGTCATGAAACAAATTGGCTTCCCCCCCATTGACTTTGCTTGTTGGGCCTAGTAGAAAGTTCACAGGTAATAATCATATGATTCTGAAATGCTTCAGCTGTCACAAAGACATGCCGTTGGAGTCATATGAGACTGATCATAAGTCACCTTTTTCAGTGCCATTGCAGCTGTGAGTGGTTGCTAAACACATGGTTGTAAGCTAAATAATACCTGTGTACATTGTAATTTCTGTATCTCACTTTCCTCCATCATTGTCTTGTTTCTTTCTCATCCTTCACCAGACTTTAGCTCCTGTTGAGGTAGGCCATCTGATATTCCCGAAATCATAAAGACTATCTTATAACAAGTTACACCTGGCTTTATCTAACCTTTACTTTTAGTGCTGACGAGTAGTGGTTGCTCTTGCACAATTTTTTCCAGCCTAAAAGGTGAAACCAAATGCTTGACACTTAACTGCAACCTTGTTTAAAGGTCACAAGATTTGGGGAGGTATATATTCCACTGTTTCATTTCTTCCGTTTTCTTACTGTGCCAACCATTTATATTTGTCCTGCCCCTTTCTTCTCTTCTGCCATAAGTATTTGAAGTGTTTGAGTATTGTGGGATGGGAGTGGCTGGGGAATGTCTGTCCTTTCAGAAATATATCTCTTGGGCAATTCTGCATATATTGCTAATACTTTGTCCACAGCCTTTAACATTTATAGACCTATTAAGATCATAGGTTCAGATTAGGTGAATGACAGATTCCTAAACCATGAATAATTGGCAAGCCCTTTTCCATGGATACGAAGGAATTGGGTAATGGAATTGGGTTCTTTTTTTGTGTCCCTTTAAATTTTGGTATGTGGCACCAAAAAGAAGCAATGTGATTTCATCTTGTTCTACAGCACCATCTCTCTGCATTACAAGCTGACCCCAAAATACCTCCCCCATAATGAACACACTGTTCATTAAACTTTGTATCCGAATTTTAGATACTCTCCTGATGGATGGGATAGGGCCTGTCAGATCGCAGAAGATATTCTAGAAGGCAGGGGCTGCAACAGAAAAAACATGCTTCCGAGGGCCCACAAAATTGCACTGTTTACGGGAAGGAACACACCCTTTCTGTTCTGATGGAGCAGATATAATTGCAGGTTATGGAGCTTTGTTATTCTGAATTCCCTCATCATCGCAATCCTTCATTTCTTTAAATTACTTCTTTTAAATATCTCTCTACCTTTTTAATGAAGAGTCTGGCCTTTCAAATGGTCTCCACTCAATGTAGGTATATATAGTGAAGGAAAAACTAATGTTATTTAGGTCTGCATCTATTTTTCCTGCGCCTCTCCTGTTTTCAAATTATAACCCCTGAAAAAAAATGATATGGCCTATACTTGAACTCCATTTATGTTGCATTTGGCAGTTGAAAAAGGTATATCTTTTTGCAGATAAGATATCTTTTGAAAAAGGTATACCTTTCCATTACATTAGCATTTTAGAATTTTTCAGAGATGGTCCCACAGTGTGTTTGCTGTGAGAGGGCTACTCTTTTCATATTTCAGGCTTGATGAAAATGTCATCTTTTTAATAAATAACATAATTATAACAAATGTGTCAGTTGACATGTATTTTTTGTAATATATGCATCTTAATATTAAGTCATTGAAACAGTAAATTGCAAAACAATTGATTCAGAATCTTAAAACAAAGGCACAGTGTGTATTTTGCATGGATCTTTTTGTGTCTTGGAATTCTTAAAAAGTGTAATGCAATGGCCACGATTGTCCCAAAGGTGCTTTTTCAAGAGGCAACTAGTCTTTCTGATTTTCTTTGAAGACATTTCGCTTCTCATCCAAGAAACTTCTTCAGCTTGAAGGCCAAGGTGATCAATATTCAGAAGGACACTGCTATGTATGACACTCTGAAGAGAGACCCTCACCAGCAGATACAAGAAAAAAGGTCATTGAAAACTGAAATCACTTCTACCAACAGAAATATTGGAACAGGTCACAAAATTTATAAAAAAGGCACAACTAATATAGCACAACAAAAGCAAAGAACAACAAAAAGGCAAATTTTCTACTTTATAGTTCAGATAGGAAAAACACACAAAACAGAAAAACTAACCCAGATGGACAGTGATATGGCCAATAGGTGAGAATCTGTCTGACAGAGAGCTTACCCAAACAGAAAATAATGTTTTGGCCAAAGGACTGAATTTTTTAGTCACACCCATACAGCTCAACTGTAGATCTCCTCACAGCCATGGAGTCAGCCATAAGGAACAATTACTAGCAGAACCACAACAATTAAGGATGAAGATATCTGCAATCCTCACCAGTGCTGAAACACCCCTTTCCAACTTCACAATTCAAGAAAGGAGAGCAGTGACATCCCTAGGAAGACACCCCAAACACCAACATCATACCAGCTGATAAAGGAAGATGTAGTCATCTTGAACACTGATTGCTACAAGGTGAACAATCTTCTGAAGGACACTGCTATGTATGAGATTCTGAAGACAGATTCCACCAGCAGTTACAAGAACAAGGTCATTGAAACATCTTCAAAGAAAAACCACAAATTCCAATTGCTTCTTGAAAAAACACCTTTGGGTCAGCCATCACCTTGATGACTAAGAATCTCTACAGACAGATGGCCATGATTCTTTGTATTCTTTATTCTGTAGGTCCTCTTTTGTCATTCCTATTGTGTAATCTATATATATATAAAGAAAAATACAACTCACGCATCATTGCAAAATCTCCAGAACCATAAAGCCTACAAAAATTGAAATTTGGCACATGTGTTTTTCTTGGCTTCTAGGTGCTCACTAAGAAAGGATTTTTCGAAATGACCATCAGCACATTAGTATTTCATATATTATTATTAACACTCTCTGATACTGAGGAGTTCTACTACTCCTTCCCATCTGAAAAGAAATTTGTCCCAAATGCAAAACACAAGCAGAGGACAGGAGTTTCAGTTTCGGTTTCACAGCAGCAACCAGCTTTAGTGCAGAACAGTTGAGCTAAAACATGGCCAGGCTCCTTGCTGTTTCCTTCTTGCTCACACAGCAAATACTGTTTCAGTTTCCATGTTTCAGTTTCCAAAGAGCCCTCAACTTTCTCACGCACTGACAGGACGCCAGCCAGATGAATACCGATGGATGCTAGTAGGCAGAGGCAGAGGTGGTATTCAGCAGGTTCTGACCAGTTCTGGAACACCGGTAGCGGAAATTTTGAGTAGTTCGGAGAACCAGCAAATTCCACCTCTGACTGGAGATTTTACAGTATCCTTCCCTTGCCACACCCACCAAGCCATGCCCACAGAATCTGTAACAAAAATTTTTGAATACCACCACTGGGCAGAGGCACAATTTTTGTTTCCTTATTTTCCTCCCCCAAAACTAAGCCCAATCACATAGTTTCATAGCAAAGCGTGGGTATAGAGCTAGTTAAACATTTAACCATGTACAGGAAATTTTAGAACAAACTTGTACTGCTTTTTTAGCTCTTGTTCTGTGCAAGACCTATAAACAATTATATGATTGCAGGCATGTAAATTCATATTTGGCACAAACAACAAGCAACTGAACAATTTTCCTTCTTTCACTAAAACTCTTTGACATTTAAGACAGAAGGTTAGGTGAAAGTATTTGGAACAAAGGATGGAGCAGATTTGTACAAGTAACACTTTGAATATTTCATGTAGTTTCTTTTCTTGCTAGTAGAAGAAAATATGTTAAATACAATACTTGCTTAATTTATACAGAATTTTTCCATGTTTGCCATAACTTTTTTGAGAGTAGCCACTGTGCAGTTTGGATGGGTATATTCAAGTCCTGGCTACAAGATTTTCTTTGAAGAAGGTGCTTTTTCAAAATAATTTTTTCATTGCTCTAATATTGATTAGCACATGGTTGCACATGACTGTGAGTTGAAATAGAGAAAGA
Source organism: Laticauda colubrina (assembly GCA_015471245.1). Classification (NCBI taxonomy): domain Eukaryota; kingdom Metazoa; phylum Chordata; class Lepidosauria; order Squamata; family Elapidae; genus Laticauda; species Laticauda colubrina. Next base: position 9,403,327 of record BLBF01000037.1, read on the forward strand.
AGGAAGCATTCCTCAGTTGAAGAATACCAGCAGAGACAGTGATTAGAGATAAGAGGAAATACAGTTTAAAATATCTGGAAGACGTCAAATTGAAGAATGTTGCTTGACCAGTGGTGGTTGTTCTCAGAATTCTATTCTTCTGTGTCTGAATAAAGCCATAATCATTAGAGTGAGCAATAGGTAGTTTTAATATCTGAAGGTTTTAAGAATATTTGAAGATTAAACCCTTATGTTGCTCCATCTTCAATGGAACACACACTGATATCATATTGACCCAATCTTCCACCAATTTATGGTGTGACAACAGTTCTTTGCAGAGCTTTGTTCCTTTTTTCCTTTCTTTCTTCTAATGATCCTTTCATTTTAAATATCACTCCCAAAATTACATTTAATTTCAAGATTCAGACCTTTAGTATTTGGAAGAACTAAATGTGTGAAGCTTGATGAAGTGCTTTTTTTGAAATTATTTATTGACAAAATGTGAGTGCCATTTCATATTTCAGATTATATGGCAAAGAGCTTTTTAAAAATTTACTCTTACAGATGGAAGTCAGAGTGGCCAGATGGAAAATGCCCATTCTGGGTTCTGGTTTGAGCTTCTTCGACAACAGACCTAAATCTGCAATTGTGCGCAGTTTCGATCTGTGCTCGCTGCTGGAGTGCCCTGAGCTGGCTGGTTTCAGGGATAAGCCACCCTGTAGAGGTGGTGAAGAGGGGGGAGACTGCCAGCAGGGTCGAGGAGAGCCACATCTCTCCAGCTGGCCATTACTGTCTTTCCCAAAGGCGGTTGCAGCGGTGGTCAGAAATGACCACCTCAAAGAAGAACTCGATCAGAAGAGAAAGTGCAGGAGGAAGATAAGAAGAGAAAGTTTTGGCTGACCAGGTGGAACTGGAAAAACAACAATATAAGGTACCATGGAATTTGAATTATAAAGAACAACATTGTTCCCAAAGAAGACTTTGAAGCTGCGAATGAGAGAGGGAAGGGAAAGGATTTGGTTTTTTTTTTTTTCTTTTCTTCCCTATTTTAACAACTAAGATTTAAGCAAGAAACTGGCAAAAATCCACTTTGACATTAACAGGTATTTAAGCTGAAAATAAAATGTCAAAGGGATAATAAAGATTTCTGGATTCTCAATAACTTTTAAAAGAAGGAAAAAACAAAAGGGTAGAATCTGGAAAAACGGAGACCACCCGGAAGTGAAAGGAATTAACAGTGAAACTTTAACAAGATTCCTAAAAGATACATTTTAACTGAAACTTTGTAACAAGAGAACCCCAGGAAGAGAAAGTGGGAAAAAGAAGCAAGAAGAAACAGCTTTGGATTATTTGGATTACTTGGTGATTTTTGGATTTTTGGCTATTGGATCCAAAGGACTAAAATTAATCAGGTGGTTGTTCAAAAGTTTTTAAAATGGTGTCACTCTTGGAAGAATTGAGAATGGAACTTAAAAAACAGAAAGAAGGAGGAAGAGGTTCTTTTGGCTTCGTATTTCAATTTTTAGAAATGGAGATCCTGAACTATGAGAAACAACAAGAAATGCCTGTAGAACAAGAAGGGTGGGACAAAGAAGAAGCCATCTTCAACGACCAAGTATTTCTATGTGGGGAAAAGAAAGGAAAGGGGGGAAAGAGAGTGAAAAATCTAAGATCTGAAAAAACAACCCCAAAAAAGAATAGTTTGAAAAGTAATTATAACATTAGGAAGAAACAGAAGGGAGGATTACAGAAGAGAGAATCAGAATTAGACAGAGAAGGGGTCAAAAAGGGAAGGGAGAAGAAGAGGGAGAAGAGGGAAAGGAAAAGAAATTATAAAGGACAGAATGAGGACATAGAGAAACAGGGAAAACATACAAGACACAGAGATAATGGGTGAAAACTTAATTGAAAGGATTCTGCAAGGGTACATAAGATAGTATTGTTATATTAGAAATAGAAATGAACTTTGAAAATATGAAACAAGTGTGATTAAAATACTCATTGTAATGTAATGGAATGTTTAATAAATAAATGAAATAAAGAGAATGAGAGAATTAAATTAGGAAAGAGGGGAAAATTTTAATTATTATAAATGTGTTATAAAAATTTAAGTGAAGAGGAATATGAAAGAAACATGAAAAATTATGGAAATATTATAAGTGTTCCTAGAAGTATGATATCCTATTGAAAAGAAATGTTAAAGATGTCAAAGATTATAACAATAATAGAGCTGAATTGGAATAGAATAATTATTTTATTTATTATTGTTATATGTACATATTTTCTCTTTAAGAACTTAGTGCGTATTTTAAGAATCTACCAAGCAGAATTCGACTGGAAGTTATGTGTTATATTGAATGTTATAATTGTAAAAGCATTAATTGAAGTTTAAATAAGAGTTGAATGGATAAAAATTAAAAGATACGAAGGTGTCATACTCCAGTTAATAACTACAGGGGGAAATTTTGTTTAATGAGAAAAGAAAATATGAAATTGAAACAGGATAGACAAAAGTATAAATATGATGACTAGAAAGGTATTGAAACTTAGAAAAAGGTAGATAGATATATATAATCTCAGAAAATAAATTTTATATATATATATGTTTTTTTTAAGCTTTCGCGGGTACTTACATGTGTGCTGTTCAGCTTCCTTCGGGTATTATCCCACGTCATTGTAGTGCTTTCAAAGTTGTAGCAACGTTTCAGCAGAATCTCATCTCCCATCATCAGGCTTCTGTATGGATGTGGGTCTCACAGCTTTTGGTTTCAAATTT
>BLBF01000037.1:9406481-9461414 GCA_015471245.1 Laticauda colubrina
AAATTTGAAACCAAAAGCTGTGAGACCCACATCCATACAGAAGCCTGCACACACACACACACACACACACACACACACATATTTGTTTTTTTAGGCTTTCGCGGGTACTTACATGTGTGCTGTTTAGCTTCCTTCGGGTATTCTCCCATGTCATTGTAGTTCTGTTAAAGTTGTAGCAACGTTTCAGCAGAATCTCATCTGCCATCCTCAGGCTTCTGTATAGAGTTAGTTCCTGGTTTCAAATTTGAGGCTGGTCCATTCTGATTGGCTGGGAGCCTGGATCTGTGTTCATTGGACTTGGAGTTTGGACTTGAATTTAGAAAGGAATGAGATAATTAAAAGTAAGATTGAGAAAACTAAGGGAAGGGAAAATTTTTTGAGAAAATGTTAAAATAGTAATAAGATATGGTATGGAACACAAAGATGAATATGAAATTGAATTTGTGTCTGTATGGAGAAGTGATAACCCGGGACCACACTATTCTCAAAAAAAAAAAGAAGAAGAAATTTTACTTGTATTATGTTTTGTGAAAACCCAAATAAAATTTTCATTAAAAAAGAAAAAAGAAAATGCCCATTCTGAGTTATTGATGATAACCTGTGCCCTTTGGTGCAGTACTCACTAATGATAATCATAATAATGACATAATAATGTAGACAATTATGTCCTACAGTTGATAAAAATAATATGTAAAATGAAGCTTTGTGTGTTCATTGTATAATGTCCTCAAAATGCATACAGTTTTTGGAGGATCACAAGTTCTGTGTATGTTGTTCTTAGCGCTTGCTTTGTTTAATACTACTCTAGTTCTTACAACAAAGTAATCCATGGGTGATGGGTGTGCATATGTTATCAGGCACCTTGCTGTAGAACCTGACACCAATTAGTGAGGAGGGAGAGAGGGAGGGAGTAGCCTAGCTGGGCTCAGGAAGGACTAGACTCTGGGTGTCTCCATTCCTACACCAATGGAGTGTACCATTGTACCATTGTACACTCCATTGATCATGCACCACATTGACTTTCATAAGCTATATATATCGTGCATGATTTTGCAGTTGTCAAGTTTCCAGAAAAAGATTTAGAAAGCAGCAGTATGCAAATTTTCACTTGCTAAATACTTTTTCAACTGAACCTGATTCTCAAAGTTTTCTATGATTACTTATATGACTTTTAAAATGCGAGCAGCAGTTATAATATTTTTATTTACTGGAGAGTGCTCATTACAACCGAACAATTACAACATGGCACAAATAAATTGTTATCCATGTACAACCATTTATATATCAGTTAAACTTCTAAACACGATCATAATTAAACCTTATATTGTGTGCTGCAGTGCCAAACAATTACAACATGGCACAAATAAATTGTTCTCCATGTACAACCATTTATATATCAGTTAAATTTCTAAACACGATCATAATTAAACCTTATATTGTGTGCTGCAGTGCAGTATGGAAAAAGGAGGATTTTCAGCTCCAGTGATTGTTCAAGGGAAAATTGATTCCAGAGCAGATAGAAAATGGATGAAGGCTCCCAAAAGTTCCATTCTGTTCCCACATATGGGAACACTAAGTGACTCTGATTGTTCAGAGTTCAGTTTGGCCACAAAAAGCATTCAAGACTGGTGTTTGTCACAGCACATTTGTGTGAGTTATGTTCCCTTTTGAGAAGAATTAGAGAAACTGCATCGAAACTGGCATACAGAAAGATAGATTATGAGCATTCATGCTTTGCTTCACTCTTCATTTAATCATAAATATTAACTGCCTTTCTACCTCAATCTGCCTTTCAGAATTTCAGATCTATAATAATATGAGAGAGAAAGCTAATGTTGGAAGGTAATAATTGTGATGAGTGTACTTTTACACTACAATTAGAGTTGTCATGTCTCTCAGTGCCAGAAGTTGGAGACCATGAACAGGAGATTGCAATTATGTTAATGCCCTGCATATAGATGCTTTCTTGGCATCTCTTGAGTTACTCTGGAACATAATAGAAGTTAAATGTATGGTTTGATTCAACAGGTTTCTTCGTACCATTCCATATTAATAGTTAGGTTAAGATAGCCGGTTTGGTGTAGCGGTTAAGGCGTCAGGCTTAACCTGGGAGTGAATCCAGTTTTGTATAGACACAAAGCCAGCTGGATGACCTTGGACCAGTCAGTTTCTCTTAGCCCTAGGAAAGCGGCAATGGTAAACCACTTCTGAAAACTTGACAAGAAAACTTTATGGACTTGTCCAGGCAGTCTCTGAGAAAAGAAAGGTTAAGTTGGATTGTACAAAAGATGTCGGTGGTAGTGACGTGCTAATGTTTTAAGAACAGCTTAATGACATCAAGTGAAATAGAAGAAAACGGTGCCCTAAAAATTATCATGGCGGTTATGTATAATAATGGGACGTGGATCAGTAGTAGAAATTGATTTATACAAATCCAGTAGTGTTTGAACTTTCAAACTTATGAGAAAACTATGGTTTAGAGCTTTGTGTCTTGTTTCATTTTCCATTTTTTCCACACTTAGGGTTTATAAATTCAGTCACATTTCTCTGGTGCACTGTTACTGATCTTTTAAATGCTATACCAAGGAGTAGGTATAGCTAGCAAGCATGATTTTGAAAAGAACATGCTTCATTGAATGTTTCGAATACACTTGTGATTTCCTGTGCAAACTAATGGTTCCATAAACTGAAATTTGACTTGTTGATTCTCTTTAAAAAATATTTTTATTAAACATATTTTATCATTTTATATCACTTTTACAATCTTTGCAGTATTCCATCATCGCTGATACTCCTATGTACATATCAATTACATTCCTTTTTCTCAAATTACCTTTATATTTAATCTTTACTTCTATTTTCCAACCATTTATACCATATGTCCCAGACCAAATAATGTTCCATTTCCTCTCTTTATTTGAAAATTTAATGTTAGCCTGTCCATCTGCACACAATCTAACACCTTTTTTTATCAACATTCCCTCAGAGGGCGTGTTGTTCTGTTTGCAGTGTTGCACATACGTTATGTGCAGTCATTATGTGTAATATAATACATTGAATTTTCTTACTATAATTTCCTCTTATTATCCCTGGTAGAAATATTTTGGGTTTTAACTCAATTCATTGACTCATTATTTCCTCTAACCATTTTCTTATTTTGGTCCAGTACTTCCTAGCTTCCAGACAAGACCACCACATATGAAAAAATGTGCCTTGGTTATGTTTGCATTACCAACATTCTGCAGATCTATTTGAAAATATTTTTGCCAATCTAGCTGGGGAGAAACACCAACGATAAAACATTTTATACAAATTTTCTTTATAAGATGCCAACATTGTTAATTTATAGTTTTTCCCCAGTGTTTTTCCCAATCTAATTCAATATTATATCCAAAGTTCTTTGCCCAGGCTGTCATGGTTTCTTTGGCCATTTCTTCCATTTTAAATCTCAGGAAATAGTTATAAGTTTTTGTTATCATTTTCTCTTCCATCCCCTGTATTATTTTGTCACATTCTTGTTGTTCCTTATAAAAGCCATATTATTCTAGATCCTTTTTATATCTTGCCTCAATCTGCAAATATGGCCACCAATCTATATCTATTCTTTGTTTTAACTCTTGAATTTGTTTTTAACTTCCCTTGGGCATCTAATAGTTTCTTATACCTTACCATTTTATCTAAGCCTAGTACATTTGGGTGTATAATGGCCTCCACAGTTGATAACCAAACTAATATTTTAATATGATGATTTTTCTTTATTTCCCCTCAAACCTGTAGAACAGTGTCTCTCACTTGGTGTCTCTGGAAATAGGTGTGTATTTTGCTTTTCCCTTCCCAAATAAATACCTGCCACCCGAACTGCAAATCTTAGCCTTCTAATGTCAATATCCTTTTGTTGTTTAAATTTATTCAATCCTTTATCCACATCACAGCTGCTGCTTGATAGTATAATTCCCCATCTGGGAGTCCAAAGCCACCTTGACTTCTGCTATCTTGTAGTAGTTTTAGTTTTAACCCTGACTTTTTGAGGGGCTGCTAAAGCTTCACTGTGCTTCCTTGTTTTGATCAATTAAGGGGCATTTCTGCTGCTCATGCCATTCATATTGTCTGCATACTTCCTTCCATCTGCATCAGCAATTAAGACATTTTTTCCTATGGGAAAGGCCAAATGTTATGATGTAACTGTTGTTACATCCACTGCTAAATGTATATTTCTTCTGATGTGTTATATTCCTTAAATGTCAACATCTTATGTACTGTAGCTACAGATACATTTAAGGATGGCAGTTATCATTGCCAGTATATATTTGTGTTTTTATGCCATTATAAAATACAAAAAAATATCTGTTGATATTTTATTTTCAGTAGTAGCCTACCCTGTTTTATATTCTGACTTTAATCAAATGTACACTTAACAGTCTAGCATAATTTATAAAACTCTTGGATAATATCACTTAACATCTGGTTCAGTGTGGAATAAGTCTTGAGATTGTGTGCTTTCTGTTCATATCAATGTACCAGTTTCACTTGTCAGATAATTGTTTGTGCAACCTTGTGGTTTATCGTGTTTGCATTTCAGTTAGCTCAAACAATGGTCACGTTATACGTAACACTAAGAACCTTTTAAAACAGAGTTGTTGACTTACTGCATTGGTTAATTATTCATGGATGGATTTGCACTACTGAGCCAGATAAAACAAATTTGATCACAGATAAACTGACTGACCAATGTGATCTGTATTTCCACTTTCTTAAATGTAGCCACATCTCATCTCTCAGCATTTGTCTCCAGTCTTTGGTGTTCCAATATCTGAGGGGCTGCCACAAAAAAGAGGGCATCAACTTATTTTCCAAAATACTTAAGGCAGAACAAGAAGCAACAGATAGGAAATAATTAAGGAACCAACCTAGAACTTAGGAAAGATTTCCTGATAGAACAATTAATTAGTGGAACACCTTCAGAAATTATGAGTGCTCCAACACTGGACATTTTTAAGAACAAATTGGACAGCAATTTGTCTGAAATGATATAGGGTTTCCTGTTTGAACAGGGAGGTTGGACTAGAAGACTTCCAAGGTCCCTTCCAACTGTGTTATATTCTGGGTTTTTTTCTGGCCAGGGAACACATAAAATGGTCCTTAAGAGTTCAAAGGAATCCTTTCTATCTACCATCAGTCTATTGTTGGCAATCACAATGATGGTCAGTTTAAAGAAGATAATTTCTTTTTAATTATTTTTTAATAACTCAAGACACTTGGGAAACATCAGTGGAGAAAAAAAAATCCAGAATTAGAATAACTACATTCATATAGGATGTTGTAGTGGAATTCTGAATTCTGGCTTATTGTGAATGGCTTTGTGCTGTGTTGTGTGCATCCATCTTGGCTCTTTTGGTGACACCCACAGCTAAAAGGATGATAGTTCAATCAGAGATGAGGATCCTATGAATGTACAAATGTGGTTTGCACTTCAGAACTGCTGTAAGTAGTCAAAGTACTGGAGGTCTCTGCTGTACTTTTTGTAGCAAGTTAAGAGTGAAAGTTCAATGGAAAGCATTGGATGTATTATGCTTCACACATTATTGCATTATATAATAAATACTGTAGAAAAAATATTTGCTAAAGATACGATACAAGCCTTACAAACAAATTATTGCCAGTACTGTAGCTGTGTGGATTTTACCAGACTTACTTATGATGTGTTCTTAGATTCATATCCTTGAAATACTTCAAAAATGGAGGTTTTTAATAAGAGTTTTCATGCAACAAAAGGTTAAATGTTGTCAATCTCCATATTTGAATTAGATTATATGCTGATTGCCTTAAAAAGATTAGATAAATAAGATAGTTTAGAGTTGTACTGGATGTAGAATCCAGAGTATAAAATTCCTAGTACTTTAGTTATTTTTAATTTAGCCAATATTAAATTTTCCAGGCACCTCTCTTCAAATATATTTGTGACAATAATAAGTAGAGGAAAGAAAAAAATGAAATTAAATCTATCAAAGTTATATTCCCAAGTAATGTAAACAACTAAAATAAAGAATACTAAATTATTAGGAAGGAGAGAAAATTGTTAGAACTTCACATATTCATTGGCAAAGAAATGGTTTATATAAAAGCTGATTCCAGGTTATAATATATATTTGTAACAAAAATTATTTCAAGTTGGTTCAGAGGCTTTGGATTTTGAGGTTTGCTGTATTTCAAATGTATATGAACAGATTCTAATGCTCGGATTCTGGCTTTTAACCCAATGTTTTACTTTAAGTATCAAGAACATAATTTTTACCACTAGTTTTTCTTCATTCTCAACAGTCCATTCCCATTTTTATCAGTATTTACCGGTACTTTTAGTTGGGAGCGCCAAATAACGATTATTAGCGCCTTCTATTTTTCATCTTCTATTCTGAACTTTGTGTGTCTTGACTTAGGAAATATTCATAAATGTTGTAAACTGTCTTTAGCTGGAAACCAGTTAGCTTTTCCTCTTTCTAACTGATAGAACAATTATTGCACTGTACAAATAATGAATCAAAGAGTTTGTGAACTTCAGTGGCTTATTGTCCCCATTTTAGGTTTTTTTTTAATTATACCATGTGACATTTGTTCAGTTGTTTTTGGAAAATCTTTGAGAACTGAAAGCTGATTAAAGAGTTTCAGTTTTCAGACTAGTTATGCTGTCCTTTACATTGATTTCTTGGATAATATAATTATCATTCTTTCAGAGTGAAGTGAAATTGTAGCTGATTGTGTGCAAATGAACACAGTATACTTGTTGTTTCTTAATTTATACCATATGTATCAGTTTGCAACTGAGTGATATAGGGAAATACATCGTGGATATTCATGATTCCACTAAGGTAGAAATTAAAAAAAAACCATAGCTGTGTTGGTACATTAAATGAGTTTCTGTCATATCTTTAGGGTTATGTATCCTGTACAGGTATTCCTCAACTTACAACCGCAAGTGGGCCCAGGGTTTCTGTTGCTAAGCAAGGTAGTTATTAAGTGAATTGCACCAAAATTTATGGCCTTTTTTGCTGTAGTTGTTAAGTGAATCACATGGTCATTAAATGTGTTCAGCTCCCCCATTGATTTGTCTGTCAGTTGCTGGTTGGGAAGGTCTCGAATGGTGATAACATGACTCCAGGACACTGCAGCTATTATAAATATATATAATCCCAATTTTGATCACATTAGGAATGCTGCGATGGATGTAAGTTGGCAAAAAAGGATGTAAGTTGGCAAAAAAGACAGATGCTGACCTATCTCTTGATTGGCACATTCTGTTCTCTAGCTTTAAAACTATTATAATGCATTCTTATTTGAACTTGAAAGAGTCATTAAACTACATGTACCATTAATACCTCCCCCCCAAAAAAGCAAATTACCCATAACAAAAAGGAAACTTCAATAAAAAAAAGGTCACTATAGTGTAAAAACAAAACGAGCTATGTAGCAAACTTTAAAAACCAATACAACACCCTATGCCGACAGATAAAGGTGGAATGCACAAATTACCACTGCAAGCAAGAGGAAAACCTCCTATGTACAAAATCTATGCATGCCTTCTACAATTTTGTTTACACCAAACTTAAGGAATCAAGAACCATCCCACCACTAAAAGGACCAAATGGGAAAGACTGCAACAATGAAGCTGTTAAGGCCAATCTCTTTAACACATTCTTCAGTTCAGTCTTTGTAAATAACAATGGTTCATGCCCCACATTTCCTAGTCATACAACCTACTACATATTGACTTTCAGAAGATAACTAGAAAAGGCACTATGAAACCAAAAACCATCCCTATCTATTGGCCCCGATGGATTATGTGCATACTTCTTAGTAAGCTCTCCTCTGCCATAGCGGAACTCCTAAGCATTACATATGAGATATCATTCAGAACTAGCTCCTGACCAAACCTATGGTCTTTAGCTACAGTCACCCCTATCTTCAAAAAAGGTGACCCCAGCCTGGTTGAAAACTACAGATCAATCTCACTGTGTTGTGTCACATGCAAAGTCATGGAATCAATCATTAACCAATTAATCACTCTCCACTTAGAGTCAAACAACCTACTCTCCAAAAACAATTTGGTTTCAGGAAAAAATTGTCCTGCAATCTACAACTCCTACACTGCAAAAACATATGGACTACTCTACTTGACCAGGGTAAAGCTATAGACGTAATTTACATAGACTTCTGCAAAGCCTTTGATTCACTGGTACACGACAAACTACTGTTAAAACTAAACTCTTACAGCATTTCCAAATCCCTCCTTAAGTGGATTACTGCATTAAAACAGGCAATAAATAATAAAAATAAGGAGCACTATATCAAACCCTGCTCCAGTTAACAGCGGTGTCCCCCAAGGCAGCATTCTAGGACCCACACTCTTTATATTCTATATAAATGACCTTTGCAATCACCTTATAAGCAACTGCATCCTCTTTACAGATGGCGTAAACCCATTCAGCACCACTGACAGTGCTACTATCTTTCAAAGCGACCTTGATTATGTGCCTGAATGGTCAAACATCTGGTAACTCCAAATCTCGAACAACAAATGCTCTGTCCTACACATTGGTAAAAAAAATCAGTACAAATACAAACTAGACGGAAATGACCTCGTTGATGATCCTCACTCTGTCAAGGACCTTGGAGTTCTCATATCAAATGACCTAAGTCATTTACTGTAACAGCATTGCCAAAAAGGCATTAAGAGTTGTAAATCTAATCTTATGAAACTTCTCAGGAAATATTGAATTGATAACGAGAGCATACAAAATTTTTGCTAGACCAATATTCAAATACAGCTCATCAGTCTGGAATCCACACTGCATATCAGACAATACAATCAAGCAAGTCCAGAAGTATTTCACGGGAAGAGTACTACACTCCTCTGCTCGCAACAGAATACCCTATATCAGCAGTCACCAATTGGTGGGCCGTGAGAAAATTTTGGTGGGCCACAGAGAAATCTCACCCCCAGAGCACCCCCACAAAGCAATCAATCCAGACTGCACAGAAACACAAGGCTGCACCACCCACATGGCCTGCGGGAACCCTCCCCACCCACTCTCTTCTTACCCGGTAAACTTGCCTGCTAAATTGCTATTTTTTCCTTTTTCCGACCATCATCTGTTCTGCTGTGCCAAGAGATTTAGATTAGCTAGGAAGCAGGAAATGGTTGGATTTCTTGCTTTCCAGCTAGTCTTCAGATCTTCGGCTCAGTACAGCCAAACCTCCCTTAGGACTGAAGGTTTGCTTGCAAGCAAATTCGTGCAGACTCACAGCAAGCAAATTTGAGAGACTGAGCTAACTGATGGAAGATCGATAGATCACTGAATTATTCTGTGAGCAACTCAATCTGCCTGCTTGGCTGATTTTGGGTAAAAGTTGCTCTTTTTTATAAAAAATCCAATATTTATATAAATATTTATAATATTTACATACAAGCCATGCCCAGCCAGTTACATGACCACCAAGCCACACCTACAAATTAGGCCATGCCCACAGAACTGGTTAGTGGTCCCTGGGATCTAAAATTATGAGTTTAATGGTCCCTGAGGTCCAAAAGGTTAGCAACCCCTGCCATATATAACCAGCTTAAGATTTTGGGCTTGGACAGCCTTGAACTACGCCACCTATGGTTTGACTTAAGTGTAGCACACAAAATTATCTGCTACAATGCCCTACCAGTCAATGACTACTTCAGCTTCAACCACAACAATACAAGAGCACACAATAGATACAAACTCAAGGTAAACTGCTTCAAACTTGATTGCAGAAAGTACGACTTCAGCAACAGAGTGGTCAATGCCTGGAATGCACTACCTGACTCTTGTTACATCTTCTAACCCCCACTCCTTTAACCTCAAACTAACCACTATTGATGTCACCCCATTCCTAAGAGGTCTGTAAGGGGCATCCATAAGTGCATCATCGTGCCTCCTGTCTCTGTCCTATTGTCCTCATTTATTTGTACCTATTTCCTGCATTCTTACTGATGTTTATACTTGCATCTATTATCTTCTAAGCAATTGACAAATCAAATAAATAAAATAAAATAAATAAAGTTCAAGGATTGGTTGTAAGTCACTTTTTTCAGCGCTGTTGTAACTTCAAACATTTGCTAAATGAACCGTTGTAAGTCAAGTATTATCTGTAGTTTCTGTTTTTAATCTATTAAAAAAATGAAATGAAAAGTATGTTTATGAGATGAAAATGTGTATCAAAATTAAAAGATCTAGTTAACCCTTTAATAGTCTCTGACCTGACTTTTATTTTCCTTGTGTATTTTGGGTACAGAGATTATGATATCATTACTATTATCATTGCATCTTAGAGAATACGGGCTTTTTCAGTGGAATAAATGAATCAAAGCATCTTCTTGCTTATACTCTTCTGATTGAAAACTATTTTCCTTATTCTGCAGGTTAAATGAAATTGTGCCAGTAACAGAGGGAAGATAAACATGAGAATAGCAGGTAAGAATTATAACTTTGAAAAAAAATCTTCTGAAATCAGTAGTTCATTTGAGTCACAGTGAGTATTTCTATCCTGTAACCATGATGTATGATGAAAAAGAAGTTTTACTGGTTCTATTTATCTGAAATCCACATTCCAGTGAAGCTTTAAAATTTGAGATAATGGACCTGTATTTAAGTTGATTGCCTTATGATAGTTTAAGAAGTGTCTGTTGTGTTTAAACTCAAGCTAAATGGTGGTTCATATCCAATTTAATTTAAGTGTAGTTTGAACTACTTCACTTCACCAATTTCCAGTGTATCAATAACTAGAAATAAGAGCAATTAGAAATGATTTTGGTCTTAAGTTCTTATAATTGACTTGGAACTACTGTTTTACACACACACACACACACAGAGAGACACACACAGAGAGACACACATGTTTACAATAACGATGTTAGTATTTCTTAGGCAGGAAAAAACGATTAATGGTGGAAAATATTTTAGGTAATGACATGGCAATTTGTTTTCCTTACCAAGTCTAGCCAGGAAGAAATTTTAAGTTAAATATTATTATTGCCTGACATATGCAGATTACTCAAAAATTATTGGGAAATGTCATCTAATGCATGATTGGCAGAAGTTTAACAACATGAAAAGTATCTTGCAGTATCATACTACATTTATGTCTGATATATTAGACTTAATACCCTAATCTGGAGGAGAAATGGAACTGAATTGCTTTTCCTAATCAGTTCAGAGGGAACTAACTGCAAGGACTAGAAGTCAGGGCTTAAGCCTTCTTCCAGTCCTAGAGAGGAAAGTCTCTCCTTTTAAACTTTATATTTTCTAAAAGAAGCAGCAGGTTTTCTCTTGGCTGCAAAGGAAGGGAAGATAATAGGAAATAATGCTGCTAGGCAAGGGCAATTAATATTTCTAGTGTTACAAATAGCAAATTTCATTTATACAGGTTAAAGAATTTAGCTTTATTTCCTTCTTATTTATTTACCTATTTCTTAATTTTCCACATTTACTTTGAATACATGAATGAAGAAATGTGTACTGCAGTGAATCCCCAAGTTTTTATGAACTGAATTAAAATGTAAAAGAAACAAGGTTTTACAAGAATCATTCTGCAACAGGGAATAGGTGCTTTTGGGAAGTTTGTGCCCAGACATGCATTTTAGTTATCCAGAATGAAGCAGACTTTTTTTTTTCTGGGGATGGAGCAAAACATGGTTTTTCTAGACCAAAGTATTTGGAGAGGGGAGGGTTAAGAGTGGGGAAGAGTCTGCAAAACGGGGCCTTAGGAGAGGGAAGAGAAGTCATGGGGACATTGGGAGTTGCTGAGTGATGAGGGAGTGAGATGCCCTCCCTCTGTTCTACTCGCCTTATCTCTCTCAAATACTGCAAATTCTCTTTTGGCTAAAACAAATAAAACCTTAGACTTTCATTTCATCCAAAGCTTGGTCCACCTAGAATGGTTTGGCTGAACTACTGTAATGCAAGGCTTCTTTTAAATTCAGAACAAAACATTGAATGCACACCACCCTCGACTTAACAACAGTGTGTTTAGTGACCGTTTAATATTACACTGAAAAAAGTGACATGACCATTTTTCACACTTACGACTTGCAAAATCCCATGTGGTCAAAATTCAGACACTTTGTCTACTGGCTAATATTTATAACAATGCTTTGAGGTCTTGTGATCATCTTTTGCGACCTTCTAATAAGCAAAGTCAATGGGGAAGCCAGATTCACTAAACATCCGTATTACTAACTTAACAGCTGCAGAGATTCACTTCACAACTATGGTAAGAAAGGTTGTAAAATGGGGCAAAGCACACTTAACTGTTTCACTTAGCAGCATTAAATTTTGGTCTCAATTGTGGTCGTACGTTGAGGACTACCTGTATGTATGTGAGATAATGTAAGTCTAATTGAAAGTATAACATCATTTTTACCCTTTCTCATTGACCAGACTGGTTACCATGCAAATAACTATATACATGTGCTTATGAGAATCTTAGATGTATTTGTTAATAGTTTTTACCTATAGAATTATAACTTCAGAATTATCATATTACTGTTATTTTAGAATGTATAATTTAAAGGTCTTTGAATTGCTTTAAAATTTAAAAAACCCTTAAATAGCCTTTCCCTGTCTCGTCACCCAGTTGGTTTTATGCCTAAAGGCAGAACTGGAACCCCCACTCTCCCAGATTCTAGCCTGATGCCTTAATTATTACAGAAAACAAGGCTACAGGTATTTCTATGCTGCCCTAAGATATAACTCAGAATGCCTATGTTAAATTGGAAGGCAGCATTATGGAAATGTGAATAGGTATGTTTCCACTAACTGCCTTTTCCAAGGATTTTGGGATCACATCACAAAAATCCCACTTTTATTGAGACTCTTTGGTGACTATCTATTTTGTGACTATCTATTTGGTGATCATCTATAATCCCCCCCCCTTTTTTTTTGACAAAAACAAAACAACACAGGACTTCTGTTTTCCTGTAATAGTTTTAAAATATATTTACTGGCTTATACATCTGAAATAAGAATAAGAGTAGTTAATTTGTTTCTATTTAGTGGAAAAGAAATTTCACATCTGTTCTCACTAGTATTATTTCTAAATCATATATTTATGCAGATAAATTTCTATAATTTGCTTCTAATCAACTTAACAAGAGGTTCTTCATCAAAATATTTGTTTCATAAAATATTGGCATTGCTTTATTTGGACATAGCTGTATTCCCAACATTATTGTAGTAGCAGTGAGGATGTTTTATTATATTAGACAGTTGTAAAGTTATTCAGTGACTTACTTTTGCTTTATTTAAATTAGGAGCAGCAAAGTTGGTAATAGCAGTGGCTGTGTTCTTGCTGATGTTTTATGTCATATCTCAAGTATTTGAAATAAAAATGGACGCCAGTTTAGGAAATCTGTTTGGTAAGTGACCCACTTAAGTTATTTTCACTCAGAATTGCATTATTTAAGCACAATGCAGTCATGTACTGGTGTTCTCAGACTTGCTCACACGTAGATCAATTAAGGATTGTAGACAAAAGTACACTTCATATACTTTGGTTAGGCTTTCAATTCTGAATCCCATTTCTGTTATAAGATTTGTCACGATAAGTATGGTAATTTTAAATTATATCAAACAAGTCAGTTTTGCTTTTTTAAATATTCCCTTCTGATTTATTTACATTGATTTAATGGATGTTTTGAGGGAAGGAGATGACCCTTAAATCCAATTTATAACATTGGTGTAATTACATACTTGACATAAATGGCATTATTTACAATAATGCTTTGATTTAACAATCAAATACTCCAGTTTAAAGGCCATTAAAAGATTGTTAAATGAGGGGGAAATACAAATGAAAAAAATGATCATTGTGTCTGAAGTCCACCAAACTGAGATCTTTTTAACTAAAGATTTACTGTATGACTAATAAGTATATATGTGTATAACTCATGGTATATATTCTGTAGTGATCTTCTCTTGTACAGAATAATGTTGTAGTCAACTGGACCAAAATGTTACTGTACAATTGGTAACCATGTCATCAAATATAATGATAAGCTATAATTTTCAAATCTTAATTTGGTTAGTTAGGAATTACGACATACAATTCCATAAAAAGCATAATTAAGAAAAACATTTTTCTAATATGTATTTATTTTAATGTTAATTTTTCTAGCAAGATCAGCATTGGACCTACCATTGCGAAGTGAGTTTTCTGCATTACAGTTGTTACTTATTGGTATTTTTAATACATCATAATTAAGATCCATTAGTGATAAAGAGTACAGTAAGGATGTCTTAGTGAGCTATGCAAGGCTGGTGCCGATTTTGAAGGGAAAGACTTGTGAAATTCCTCAGAATTCAGGTTGTCTAAGAGCTTCCTAGTAAGAGATAAATAAAAAGTCAGCAGTTCAAGAGACAGGTAAAGATTTAGAAAGCTTTATCTTCTCCAGTACTTATTTTTTTGATAAAGATCTTTTTAAACCTAGGACTCTCATTCATCTAAATGTTTAGTATTTATTTTGATTTGGGTTCATTTTTTTTAAAGATTGAAGGGTGTGAAGACTTAGGCAAAGAGATGCTGACTTTCAGATTAATGCCACCAAAAATAATTTGCTAAAAATATGGCATTTTCACTTTGGTCGAGAGCAAGGGCCCCCAACCTTTGGACCGCAGCCCACTATCAGTCCGCAGCCTATTTGTAATCGAGCAGCATGAGTGGCTAGCTGGTGCACAAGTGTGTGTATGCGCTCACAGCCTCAGTTGTGTGAGGGCTCAGTGCCCCACTTACACAAGTGTTGCAAGTGCTCACGCTTGTGGCCCAATCGTGTGAGCGCTTACAGCACAAGCAATGGGTGTTGCCATTTGAGCATGTGTCTGCCTCTCCCACAGAACTATCCCCTCTTTCCCATTTTGCCCACCGCTCTGGGCCACCAACCCAGAAAGGTTGGGAAACTGTGGTCTCTATAGCAAGTCACTTTGTTTGAAAATCGTCAAAGGAGTTTATTTTTTTGTGATTTTTTTGAGCTGCTCACGCCACTCCTCATACTCCCTCCAATGTTTTCCATCTGTGAAAGTGAATTTGGAATATTGTGTAAAGCCTGTAAAAAATCAGAAACAGAAAAAAAGCCTGAAATCTAAAAAAAAGTGGTTTGCAAATCTTTGTAGCTTCCTGATACAATTTTAAGCATTGGAGCAAATCTCCATTCATTCTGAAAGCTTGCTTAGATTTTGATTGAATCTTCAGATTGAATCTATGAAGCTTTGCAAAGCACTACAAAATAGGAAACCAAATAAATTAAAGGCATGAGAAAAAGGATGGGTGGGAGGGAGGAGGATATTAAACCCTTTAATTAAATTAAAGGGTTATCTGAGGGAAGGTCTCTTGCCAGTCACATCTACCTGACCCATTAGAGTGAGGAGGCAGGGAATGTTACAGGTCCCACCCCTGAGGGAGATACACCTGGTGAGACCCAGAAGAAGGGCTTCTCCGTGGTGGCTCCGTCTCTCTGGAATATCATTCCCCTCAGAGATTCCAGTGGGCCTGGAAAACCCAGAGAGGGATGAAGCCCATCAAATGGCTAGTGTGATCTGTCGTCAGGGTGGGAGTTGGTTTTTTGTTTTGTTTTTTTGTTTTCCCAAATTTTGTTCCATTGTACTTTACTAATTTATTTGATTCTTTTTGTTAGTTTTTATTGCTTTTTATTTTTATTTTTTGTTTTAAATATGGTTTTTACATTATGTAAGCCGCCTCAAGTCGCCATAGGCGAATAGGCGGCAATCCTAAATAGAATAAAATAAATACATTTTTAGAAGCCACATTCACTTTATTTCTTCATACATTTCTCTTTATTCAAAATCATCCTTGCTTCCAACTCAACCAAATACTCTTCACATATTGCCATCGATTTCATCCACAATTTTCTTGTTTTCTTAATCGTTCATTCTTCCTTCATTTATGTATTGTGCAATTTAGTCCACATTTATTCTGTCTGACTAAACAACCTCTGTTGCTTTCATTCTATTAGCTCACTTTAATCATTCATTCAGGATACATTCTTGACACTATTTCTTCTTGATTGGCCACATTCAGGTAATTTCTTTTGAGTGTCCCATTCCGGTTGCTTTCAGCTGACTTAATATTTTCTGAACATATTCAGCTCCTTGCACAACAGTATGGAAACAAGCATGATCTTATATACAGTTTAGCCTTTTAAAATTATTTCAACAAATATTCTTTAGATGACAATGTTCACTACTTTTCAACAGCAGTTTTCTCCTCTTAAAATGTACTAAGATACACAATTTAATTGCCTTGCTGTAGGTTTTTTCATATTGTTATTACTTACAGTTCAATTTTCTTTGTCAAACACAACTGCTTGGGTGTTGATACCACATCCATTGTTTGGATATTGCATTACATTACACATTCATTGTGCAGATATTACTTTGCAGAGCCAACATTCATTGTAAATCATTGGCTTTTCATTCAACAATGTAGGCACACGTATGTTCAACATATACAACAACCAAAGCACACATATGTTCATGATTCCATCATTGCCACCAGCTTTCCTTACATATTTATCCATAAATGCATTAAATAAATGATTTAATGAAAGGCATTAACCTTTTCAGCTTCATTCTTTGACATATCATTGATTCCCAAATAATACTCTAAAATGCTTCTGGCATTCCGTCACTTCAGTTTCATTTGGAATCATTTCATCACTTCTGTTTTTATTTCTGTTCACTTTTCAGGAAGCTGTATTTTTGTACTTCTTCATCCACTTCAGAACTCCTTTTGTTCAACATTTTCTCAGACTCCTTTAATCTTAAATATTCACTGCTTTCTATGACTACTTTCTTTGCAACTGTCTTTCTCTCAGTACACATTACACAATATCTTTCTCTCATTCTCATTTTTCTTCAGTTATTCCCATCATTTCCTCTTTTCTCACCCATAGTCTTTTTCACTTTCTACTTACTGTTCCTTTTCATACTTCCCTTTAGTTTAACTTCACACACTTTGGGAATAATCAGTAACATATTTCTTTTCACTCCCTTCCAAGCATTTTCTATTTCCTCTTTCCATTCATTTGGTTAAGGGAGAGTAATCTATCTTCTAATACTTTTTATACTGGATTCACACTTTTTCTTTCTGCAGGCTTTCTACTTTCACAATAGCTGTTTGTACATGTTTTATTTCCCTCCACATACTTTCTTGTCACTACAAAAAAAGATCCATTTCCACATTCAGAAGCATTCATCACTTATGTATCCTTTGATAATATTCCCAATATTTCATTGTAAACAATATCAATCACGCTTTTAGGTTTAAATTTGTTCCATTGCTATATATATTTATGAATGGGCTTATGCTTATGTCATGCATTTGAAACAGATCGCTTTCTTAGTAAAGATTCACAAGCAGTCACTGTTCTCATTATTTTCACTCAAAACTCTTTACTTGCATCTCATTTCCACTTATCTGTTCATGTTACATAACAAAAGACTTTGCTTCCCTGGATTCAGAATGTTTCACAGTTCTTCCAATAATTCATATCTAGTTCCTTATTTATTATCATCCATTAGAACATAAAATTCATTCGTTCATTCATTTACTTACTTATATCCCATCTTTTATTATTTTTACAAATAACTCAAGGCAGCAAACATCAAAAAATAAAAAACCAATTCCCACCCCCCTCCCTGGCAACAGCAGTTCACACTGGTCACCTGATGGGCTCCATCCCTCTCTGAGTTCCCCAGGCCCGCTGGCAAAACCAGGTCGTCAGTGTCTTAGGGAAGAGTATTAGTGAAGGGGCCATTCTAATCTCTGGGGGAATGATGTTCCAGAGAGACGGAGCCACCACGGAGAAAGCCCTTCTTCTGGGACCCTCAGGGATGGGACCTGCAACATTCCCTGCCTCCTCATTCTGATGGGTTGGGTAAATGTGACTGGTAAGAGATGTTTCCTTACATAACCCCGACCCAAGCCATGAAGGGCTTTAAAGGTGATAACCAGCACCTTGAATTGCACCGGGAAGCAAATCGGCAACCAATGCAGCTCCTGCAGGAGAGGTGACACATTTCCCTGAGTTTCAAATGACTTATTTGCTTGTATTTTACTGTTATGTACTTTGCCTTTATTTTGCAATGTCTGAAATTGTATCTTTTTCTTTTTTTGTATGGTCTTTAGCTTGAATGTTTATTGCATTCCTTAAATTAAAATATATTCCCTTCTTTCCCCAAAGCTACAAAGCCCCCAAAGTATAAATGTGGAACTACAAAAGCATGTCCAGCAAATCATTTTGCTTTCAAAATGGCAAGTGGAGCTGCCAACGTAGTTGGACCTAAAATATGTGTAGAAGACAATGTGTATGTATGAACCAATTTCTTTAACTAGAGACCTAGGGGGGGTAGTAGATATCTGTACACTATCAATAGCTGCAGCATCTCCCATTCTGTCTTGCCTGCATCCTAAGATCTCCATGGGCCATTTGATTTCTCCCCCCTTTTAACTGCAACTCTGCTGCAGTTTTGGTTTACTTGATTACAGTAGTTTTAATTATTCTGTTGCTTTCTTTCTCTTTTTGAACTCTATTTTTCAGTAATATATCTCTGCATCTCATTAACAGCCTTTGGATATTGTTCTGCAGTGCAAACACAAAGTACAGATTTTCTTACTAAATGACATCTGGGGAAATCCTGAAAAGATTCATAAACCTTTACCAAAGATTGCCATACTTATTTTTTGTGAGATGAGTGGGTAGAGTATTTCTAATTATGTTCTGAAGTATTCCAAACTGTCACCAAATGATCCCCTGTGGTAAATGATAAAAAAAATGTCAAGATGTATTATAATTAATTTGAAGTCTTCTATTTAACATGCTTGGCATAATTTTACTTCAGTGATTATGAACTGTTCCTTGGATCATACTATGACATAGTGTTGTAATGGATATGACCATTTTATTGCAGATCTAACCTGTCATTAAACAGGTTAGATTTTATTGCTAAATGGTGTAATATCTGTGTGGCATAGTATAGTGATTAGAGCAAAGGATTATGACTATAGTAATCCATGTTCAAATTCCCAATGAGCCCATAGTTTCTGGATGTCCCTGTCTGTTACTGTCTACAGCAGACAGCAGAAGGAATGTTTGGAAAATTACTAAACAAGTCCACAGTCAGATAAGAGAGGTTTGACACTCACTTAAGAAAATAAGTTCACACAAAGATAAAGGAAGGGGATTCAACGCATTCAGACTTGTAAGATTCCGTTGCCGTAGCTATTATAATAAAAGTGGTTGGCATTGGTTTCTTAATCTGGTCTATCTTGTAGGGCAGACTCTCTCTCATAGCATTATTTTGTGTAAATAATGTAAAATGAGCTAACCCATGTATATGTCCTTGAACTTAGGAGAGGTTTAATTATAGATTTTTCATTCTGTTCTACAGCAGGGAGAATATTCAGAAAAACTCCAAAACCTTTGGTTCTCTTTCCAACCCATACTGATATGGCCATTCCAGAGTGATCTAGCAATTTCCAGAAGTAAATTTTCTGAAACCATTCAGAAGTCATGTTTCAGAGGTCATGTTTTGGGGGAATCAGGCCATGCCTGAAAGACCACACATAACTTTCTGTTCAGGAAAGTTTCTAAAATTACTGTCAAACCATTTACAGGTTATCCAGATTATCAGAATCAACATATTGAATGGGAATGTTCTGGAATTCTTCAGAACAATCATTTTGAATAAATGGCTGTGCATCAATTCAAGGTGATCTGATGATAATATGAGAATCATTTATAACAAAGTAATGTCTTTCTCATTATGCCCTAAGGATCAGGGGCAGAGTTTTCATCACTTCCCTCCTAATGCAGAAGATATTGGCCTGACCTAATTAAAATATATATTCAATATTTGCTTCCAAGGCAGCATACAATCTTCTGCAATTTGCTTGCAGAATCTCCCAAGATAGGGTTTCTACATCTTCTTTATCAACTGGCCTTTTCCCTCCCTTAGCAATTGGCCATGAAGGGCTAGATTTAATTCACTAAGAGGTTGCCTCCATTCTACCTCTAGGGGTCTTTGTTTAGCAGTTTCTATTTTTTCAGCATCCTGACCTATACAAATGGTTTTTGGAAATAGACACACCAACAAAAAATCTGTCTTGAACATCTAATTGAAGTTTTTTGTTTTGATTTTTGTTTTGATGAAAACTCAAAATTCCTGCTTTTTCAGGAAGATATTTCAGTATAACTGGATGTCAGGTTCAAAGGCTCCAGGTTGTTCTTTCATTGTGGGACACAATTCAGTAAGCTTAGTTACCAAGTCAAGCTTGTGATTTCAAATCTTGGTGCAGCCAAGTGTAGGATAACAGCTTTTAAACATTCTGCTTATCTTGATTCCTGAAATGATATTTGAAGTAGAAATTCCCTCTACTTGTACTCAGATTCAAAGCTTTCGTTAATTTTTTGAACCCATCCTAGTTAAGCAGATATGGAAGAATATCTGTGGCAAAGAATGGCATTTTTCTCCAACTTCAGTTGATGTCATTAACCCATGTTTGGATTTCAAATCCCATAATTCCACAGTCAACATAGCTCTGATAAGAATTCTGGGAGTTGAAGTCCACTTGGAAGCTGCCAAATTAGAGAACTCTCCTCTAGGTGAACGAAATATTCCATCAGAATTGAATGAAATGTTAATATTACTCCAAATCTCTTCTGATAAATCATTGAACGGTATTTTACTGCCCTTTATTTTTCACTCTTCAGGAACAGTTCAATATTTGAGTAGAAATCTAAAAGTGATGTTTTGTCCCCCTCTTCTGGTAAATCCTCTGCATTACTAAGTGTCTCTTTCAAATGCCTTTTGCTGAGATCATATTGTGTGTTAGATTCTGATTTTTCCAGTGACGTCTTTTCCCTGTGGTTTGGAGTATGTTCATAGTGACTGGGAATAATGGGAATTGTAATTCAACACAGAAGGAAGGCAACAAAGTGTTGAAGAGTAGTATAAACTCCTATGTAAAGCCCCCAAGATCACATCAATATTTTATTGCTGTCTGTTTATATTAAACAACTGTTATATATTGAGCTTTATACTTTTATTTCATATTCTGTACATAAACTATAATCAGGGATAATGCCCGACCTATCAGCTTGTTCAATTAGGAATTACATAACAGTAAAAACAGTTCTAGTTTCTTAAGAACAAAGGGCTATGAGTTTAATTAACTCATTTGTGGCCACCTTGCTGCTACATTTCAAGATGCTTCCTATGAGAGGGGCTAGGAAGGTTCTTGTGTCGAATTCTGCAGATGTTTTATGATTTCTTGCTTTCCATAGCTGAGTAGATCTAATTGTGTAATTCAACTGACTTGATTCAAGCTGAAAGGAAATCTGTTCTGCTGTTCTTCATATGCTAGAAGCTTGCCTGGTGATAATTAAAATGACAGCAGTAAAGAGGGGGCAACTTTTGTGCAGATTTTATTTAACAAATAAAAACTCCACAAGAAATGTGGCCACTCTTCTGAACAGCTAAGAAGGGTGGTCACATTTCTTGTGGATTGTTTTGTTGGTAAGAGTCATGCCCCTTCCAAGGTGTGCAATCAGGAGGAATTAACAAGATGAAAAGCTTATTGTAATTATCTTCATTTGTTTTGTTTCAGCTTGATGAGTGGTGTTAAAAACAACGTGGGGAGGGGAATTAATATAGCCCTAGTAAATGGTGAGTGTTTGTACATGTCTGACCAAGACATCCTCTTTGCACCTATTTATTCCATAATAAATAGGTTATTTATTATTCCATAATAAATATTCCATAATTAGGGGCCTTTCCAAAGGATGTTCAAATGTGAGCATTTTCCTTCTTACTTCTGTGCCTTGTTTCTTTACTCTGGTACATCTGATTGGTTCATTAATTGTGGACAGGATCAAAGTAACATATCCATTTCATATATTGTCCCCCTTTTCAATTCCCTCCTCCCCAAACTTATCTGGGAGTATCTAAGAACTGTAGTAGCTCCAAATATTCCATTTTTGTGATGCCACTCCAGGACTTTGTGTCTGCCACATAAAGCTGCTCATCTATTCAGATGACATGCTTGTTGGGTAGGATGGGGATTACTTTAGTCCCAAACAGGCCAATGATGATAAGCCTTAGACCAGGGGTGTCAAACTCGATTTCATTGGGGACTACATCAGGGTTGTGTTTGAGCTCCAGGGGGTGGCATGGCAGGCATGGCATGGCCAGTTTGATGTCCTACTGCTCTCTGCCCCTGAAAATTGAGCTCCGCTTTCACGAGCAGAGCGCTGCAGATGACTGTTGCAGCCCTCCCGAGCTCCGTTTTTGCTAGAAGAGACACCACAGGTCGGTCCTTCACTATTTCCAGGGCATCCCCACAGGCTGGATCAAAGCACCCCATTGGTCAGATCCATCCCACGGGCTTTGAGTTTAACACCCCTGCCTTAGACTAACAGATTTTGGTTGTTTGACTATTCTGCTTCCTTCCTCCAGTGTTTCAATGGAAGCAGGGCCGCTTTAAGCCAGTATCCATTTTCCATATCTATAAATAGATCCAATTATTGCAGCTCAGAGTTATAATATTTCATTCTTGACTGCTTCTGCCACTGTCACATTTTCCTTTTTTTCACTTCCTGGTTTCTTGTGTGTTTAACTTATTTATGGATGGTGCTGTATTGATAACACAAATAACCGTGTTTATTTTTAGTACATAAGGGTGTGCTTTCCTTGGCTGTAGGTTCACGGTAGAATAATTAAATAAAATTTCAGAGGGTTGCAATGCCTATTACTAGGTTCAGAAAGGAAGCTAAGGATGGATTTCTTGACTAACACAATTTTTTTTTAAAAAACTGAAAATATAGCAAGCCACATTCTGTCAAGAAAATTATGGATGTCTTTGTATAGTCAGCAGAAGTCATCTTTATCTTTCTTTTTTAACTTAGAGTTTTTTTAAAAAAAATTAGGTGGAATATGTTTAATTGGTTTGTTTGTTCTCTTGGAAATTAAGGCATTAATTTAACATAAAATGGCTATCAACTGATAAGAAGTGAGAAGCTTCTTCTGGGTGAAACTTGTTCCTGCTACTCGTGGGATGAGGGGTGTCAGTAAAAATTAAAAATAATGCTAGAAAAAGGGAATGCTGCCACTCTCTCATTTTCATTAGCTGATCAAAGTGCTAATTTCCAAGAGGGTCTTGGATCCTAAATATCTTTGGAAATTTGGAAATAATTATTTTGTCAAATTTGCCCAGTTGTAGAATCTGAAGGGCAGCACCCCTGATAAATATTTGCTCTGGCTAAATATTGATGTTACTGTATACAAAGATAAAAAATGTACTTCAGTAAATTCAGTATTTGCCACTTACTAAGAGGTGAAAGATTTGTCAAGCACAAGTCACTAAAACAACATGTTTTAATGATAGCACTTGCCATTTTGTGCAAACAAAGCCATATTAGCCCTTATCTGATTTTGAGTATATATATGTTCCCAGACTATTCTTTTTATTATAAACCCATTAATATAGAACAGTTCTTTTTATCTTTATATATTACTTCTTCATAAACAGTATATGGTGATTTATTGATATTATATGTTATTCTTTTTGCTAGGCAAAACAGGTGAAGTAGTGGACACAAAATTCTTTGATATGTGGGGTGGAGGTAAGTGCAGAAATATTTGCTTATTTTATAAAATAATGTATACATTATTTTACTTCACTTATTTAAAGTAGAAATTAGCATGCTTATTAATTAAATTCAATTTATTAAAGTTAAAGTAATTCTAATAATCAAAACTTGACAAATGTTGTTTTTCAATTTTGCATTAGATATTTTGAATTAAAATGTGAGACTGGGATGAAAATCTTGTAAATCAAATGGAGTGGCATTTCTTTTTTGATAGTCATATATAATTTATGTTCTTTTTTGCCTTTTGGCATTTGTTGTTATATTAGTGTTTGTTATCATGTTAGTTGCTTTGCAAGATGAACAGCTGTATAAATTTAATAAATATTAAATGTTGTACTTCCATTTGATGTAGATGTAGCCCCATTCATTGAATTTCTGAAGAGTTTTGCAGATGGAACTATTGTATTAATGGCAACATATGATGATGGTGCCACTAAGTAAGTCTGTTGGAAATACAATACTTATTTGTCATATTTGCTTTCTAGTAGATTACAATTAAATAAGAGCTAAAGAGGGAGACATGTTGTCCTTCCAAGAATGTGGTCATTTTCAAAAGGGGATCGTCATCATTCAGCAGAGATTGCTGAATAATGTACGCAAGTGTGAAAGTGTACATTGTCTGTACAAATAAAGAAATTTTCAATAAATATGAAACAAAGTGTATGAATCAGTTTGGTAGATTATATTTTAGATAATATTACATTTCTATAGTAATTCTTAAAATTCTGTTGAAGGCTTACTGAAGAGGCACGGAAACTAATATCAGATTTGGGGAGTACCTCCATCATGACACTTGGCTTCAGAGACAATTGGGTTTTCTGTGGTGGGAAAGGAATCAAAACTAAAAGCCCTTTTGAACAGGTATGTGTTTTTTTAATTTTTATCGGTTTTTAAAGCAAACAAACAAACAAAACATAAAAACATCAAGCCGTCTTCCATATATATATATACATACAGGTATGTTTTCACATTAACGTTTAGATGACATATTGGAGCATCATTTGAGCCCAAAACATACATTGCATCCTGGAAGTTTTGCTGATTCCTTTTGGTCAGCAGAACCTCAGCTAATCTGGGATATACACTTCAATAACTGCAAAGATACTTGATTGGAATTAGGAAGAGGGTTGACTTGGATTTGAAGAAGAAAAGTCTTTGGAGTCATATATGGAGAGCTTCTGCTTAAATCAAATGTATATAAAGTTACAGTTGGATGGTACATGAGCACATGTGTGCTCAAAATCACTACTCTCCCTTCAATTCTGTATCATTGAACAGTTTTAGTGGCTTGCTCAGAATTTCCTAGGGTCACAATACAATAGTTCCATCTGCAAAACTCTTCAGAAATTCAATGAATGGGGCTACATCCATGAGCTTCAATTGTGATTGGTTAATAATATATTTCTTTTTAATGTCAACTTCATTCAACTTCAATCTGCAAGTCTTAATATTTCGTATTGTTTACCAATTGCTTTTCCTCAACCCCTGACATTATGATGATAATGGTGGTCAATCACTATAGATTCTTCGAAGGAAAATAAGTAGGTTCTGTGTATATGTTATTTGAAAACAATAGCAGAAAATTCTTACGCTGATTTCTATGCTAATATTCAGACTAAGAGCATTGTTGTCTATTAGCTCTTATATCTCATACAGCTTGTTGTTCTTTACTCTAAAACTTTTTTTTAAATATATATTTCTCATCTTGGGAAAAATGCAGCAAGATGTATAATTTTGTACCACCCAACAAAAATACTGTTTTTTGTAAGTTAGAAAATCTTGTGTTTCAGTGCTACACTGACTATACTAAAATTTAAATTGAAATGGCTTTCTCTTTGCAGCATATTAAAAACAACAAGGACACCAACAAGTATGAAGGATGGCCAGAAGTTGTGGAAATGGAAGGATGTATTCCACAGAAGCTAGAATGAACAATCTGCAATTGGAAATAGACAATGCAAAAGAACAGTGGAGGAGGAAATGCACTTTTCTGCTGCTGTGAGATTGTGGAATTTGGGAAATAGAAGCCAAGTGTGAACTCTATCATACTAGCATGGCTTGATGCACAAGGCCCATTAAAAAACTGTGCACAGTGATGGTAAATTGCACCAATTCATTTGACTGGGCATGTGAAATACTTACCCTGCTGGATTGTGCCCTATGTAAATAATTTCCAGGCATGTTTTCACTTTAAAATGTGCATGAACTTTTTTTTTTTTAATAACATCAGGCTTATTTATTGTTAAACTGAAGAGATTCTTTTTTCTTTCTTTTTTCTTTTTTGTAAATAAGCCCTAAACAAACAGAATTGTTTCTGAGCGTTCTTATTCTCCCTTCTCTTTCTCCCTTTCTTCCTTTTCCTAAACCCACTTATTGTATGTAAATGTCTTTTAGAAGGACCCTCAAAAGTAATTAGAGACACAATGAATAGTTGAGCTAATCCTGAGCTTTGTTGTATCCTGTTCAATTACAACATTGCTGTGAGTGCATATATTTACATGGATATGTAACTTTTAGAGGAAAAAATAGTTAACTATTTTTATGCTATGTTGGAAAACCACATTCTTCAGTGACCCCTTTCAAATAGAGGGGGTGGATGTTTGATACAGAAATGTAGGACTGCTCAACAAAGCACAATTAAATGCTTTTCATTAAAATTAAATGTATAACACTGTGTCTGTTGCAATTGTTAACTCATCTGGACCACATATTTCTTTGCAATGCAAGCTGCTAATACGGCAGAATAATGTGATTGTATGTGTTCAACTAAGAGTTGTTTTTTAAAGACCTGAGATCCAGAAGACATGTGAACCGGTTGGGATCTTGCCAAAATCATAAAAAGAAGCCAATGTTGGCAGTAACTCTGTTTTCCTGGAAATATGAAATTACATGTTTTTTTTGGTTTTTTTTTTAAACTTAATTTCTCCTGGAGGTAACCTGGTGCATAGCACTTCTCTCTCTTTTTTTTTATAAAAAAATTATTGATTTTCAACAAACATATACAAACAAAACACAAAACATAAAAACATAAAACTTATTTTTGGAAAGCGGCTTAGTCCTGGGTTACATCTTTTTGTACAGACGTAAATTCGAATTCATGCTCAATTTTTCTCCCATTTCATATCTTATTTACCACTCTACATTTTCTATATAGCTTCTCCCCTCTTTTCAATTAATTCTATTTTAATTCTATTCTCTTAATTCTATTTTATTTATTTCATCTCACTTTAAATCATTATGCATATATCTTTTGTCTGTTCTATTTCAATTTTCTATTATCTTTTCTCAGTAACACAAAATTTCTCCTGTAATCACTGATTGAAGTATGACGCCTTTAAATCTTTCCCCTAAAATTAACACTTAAAATGGTACATACTTTTCATTCTGATTCTGCTTCATGCATTCTAAAGCTATATACTATATTATAAAATAAAAAAGAGTAATAAGTTTATAATATAATTAAAACAATAATCCATAGCAAGTTAAACTCTATTGTTAATTCCAGTTTTCTAACATTATTTCAAATATAAATACAACAATACAATCTTATGTACTTTTGCAGAATCTCTTTTTTAATCATATTTTACCCACTATCTCTGAATAAATCTTGTTTCTTTACATCTTGTTTTAAACCTTTGTAACTTCTTTTCCCTTTTTCCCTTCCTTTCTTCTCCAATCCTGCCTTTTTACCCCCTTGTCTCTTAATCTCCACCTTCTTAATCTCCACCTTATTCTGTATTCCTCTTTTCTGTTGCTTTCTGATATTGTATCGATTTTTCACCTTATTTTTCCCCTTTTTGGTTGTTTTTTAAGTCTTAAATTCTCCACTCTCTTACCCCTCTTTCCCTTTTCTTCCCTAGCTAAAGTTGTTTGTTCATTAAAGATGGCTTCTTCTTCATCCCAGTCTTTTTGTTCTTGTAGTTTCTGGTAGGTAGAAATCGCCATTTCTAAAAAATGGAAAACAGATCCAGAAGAGCCCTTCCCTTCTTGTTCCTCTTCTTTTAGCTTTTTAAATTCAATTTTCAGTTCATCAACAAGTAGTGCCATTGTGAAAAGTTTTTTTTAGACAACCCAAATGTTTTTAGTCTTTCAAATAATGATTTCCAAAAGTCCCAAAGTCACCAAGCAATCCAAATACAAACAGTTTCATTTAGCACTTTCTTCTTTTTATACTTTCTCTTCCTGGGGTTATAGTTCAGTTACAAAGCTCCAATTAAAATATATCTTTCAGAAGTCTTGTTAGTTTAGCTCTGATCTTATAAATTCCAAGCAGCCTCCTCCAACAAAATCTTAATATTCTTTTCCTCTCCCTTCCCACTCATAGCAAAAAAGAGTTGTTCTTTCCCCAATGCTCAGAAATCTTTATTGTCTCCTTGGTTTTAATTTTCCAATTTAATTACCTGCTGATGCCAAAACGGGTTTTTCCGATTTCTCCATTCATTTGCTATCATCGTAAGGAAGGAGAGTGAGAAAAAACAAACTTTCTCTTTTTACTTTCATTCGCTGCTTTTTCCATCTTCGTTAGGAACGATGTATCTTAATGAAACTTAAATTCCAGGATATTTAAATGTTACTTATTATCCCGGTTAGCCAAAAACTCACTTTCTCAGCTTCCTCCTGCACATTCTTATCCAGATGAAAGCTTCTTTGTGGCGGCCATTGCTGACTGCCGCTCCACTGCTTTCGGAAAAGGGAGTTAAGCCAGCTGAGGAGGGGGGTTGCGATTCCCCCGGACCCCTGCTGGATCTCCCCTATCTTCAGTTACCTCTGTGGGGTAACTATAGCCCCAAATCCAGCTGGATCAGGGGCACTCCAGCGGCGAGCACGGCAGAAACCGCGCACAGTTGCAGATTCCTGCCGCCGAAGCCTTGCAAACTGGAACCCCTTGCATAGCACTTCTCAATTGGACATCTTTAAGAGGTAGTTTCAGTTACATAGTAGGCTTGTCTATTGGGGAAAGAAAATTCAACTGGGGAACATGTTTTTTTCGAGTGAAAATGTTACTGTTTAGATTGGCTGATCTAACTAGACAAAACCACACTAAATCATATTTTTGCAGGTGCCTACACAGAATGCATTTGAGGTCTCCAGACAACTTCTAACAAATGTCTCATTTTCTTGTCCTACGTACAGCAGCAGGGAAGGGAGGGCACAATGATTCCCCTTTCTAATAATTCACATTACTTCATGACATTGTGTTAATTGAATTATAGCAGTTGGCTTACAGGTCTAGGTGCCTCTTATGGCATTAGGGAGTTTTGGGATGCCCAAGAAACCTTCCACTCTCTCGGTATCATGGAACTACACTAGATCACAATGCCTGCAAAAATTATTTCCACTCCCTTCATTTTCAGAAAGCATCTGGAGAAGGGAAAACTGTAAGATGCCTCTTGTGGGAAGATGCTTGTAGAAAGATTTAAGTATGACTCTTGGAATTGTCCTTTTTTCCCCTTTTTTGTAAAGGTGACAGTGGCAATTTTGCAGTTCTGTTTTCCAACAATGAACAAGCATTTTGGACATCTCTGCTTTACAGAGAGACTTTAGTTAAAGATGAGGTGTTTGCTGGGATATCAGGACAGCTCCTGTCAATATGTTATTGTCAGTCTGAACAGATGATTAAAAATATCCATTTTAAAAAATACTTGAAAAAAAGTTGGGCTTAGCTAGTATTGTTGGAGTAATGAAACATTATTTGCACTGGAAATGTTAAAGCAATACTGGAGATTAATTACTGGAGAAACATCTAGCTTTTCAATGCTAAGATTTAATGACTGGAATATGAGCTACTTTACTGTTTTAACTGTTCATGTTATCCTTTTCTTTAATTTGCTGTAGTTTAGCAATAAGTAAATCATAAACAGACTGATTACTTGTAAAGTACTTTGCAGATTTTCCAGCTAAGTTCATTGAAATAAAACCACTTGTCTGTGTATTATATTTTTTCATTAAAGTTTTAAAAACAAAATATGGATCTGCTCAGGAAGAACCCCTTATACTTGGTATATTTTTTTTGTTTTTGGGGGGGAGAATAGACAAGAATGAGAGGGATCAGCATTTTCAAGTTATGGTAAGAATATGACAAAACCATGAATTAACAAAATACACTGATTAAGTGCTGCTCTCAGTACTGATATCACAGCTGGTGACAATCAGTTGACCTGTAACTTAAATCACATGATATATAGTCTGCCAAACTGACTTACCTGATCAAAATATTGCTGATTAAATCCTTCTTGGGAACTGCAGGAAAGTATTATTTGATTAAATGTGTACTTCTCTTGGCACTATATGCTCCTTCACAGACACAGCTACAGAAGCATTGCATTCTGAGCCATCAAGGTTAACATTCTCATGCTATTGTGAACAAGTGCTGTGATATTATATGGATGTTTAATGTTTGTGAATCTAAAGTTTCCTAACTAATCACATTTTGTATTTCAGCTGTGGGCACTTGGTCACTCAGATTAAACTATTTTAAAATATCTGCCATGGGGAATGGGTGCTTTGTCTAAAAATATACTTTCTTCAGCCTGAGAAAAGTAAGAGTATTTAAATATGTTACAGGTCCCTAAGCACATCTCAAGTTCTATTCTGTGACTATTACAGTTGACTTCAATCTGGTGTTCTGTTATAATTTGATTTTTGAGAAAATGGGTTCCATCATCATAAAGCTATTAAAAATACTTCTGATAACACGTGTCATGATGGTTTTTGTAGCTTTCCAGTTTTAAGAATCACCACAAAAAGCTACTGGCAACCTTTCTTTCTCCAACCACCAGCTATCTGTACACTTGCTGCCATCTGTTTCTGTTAATTGTTAATTCTGTTAATTAACAAACATGTT
Organism: Laticauda colubrina; assembly: GCA_015471245.1. Taxonomy (NCBI): domain Eukaryota; kingdom Metazoa; phylum Chordata; class Lepidosauria; order Squamata; family Elapidae; genus Laticauda; species Laticauda colubrina. The sequence goes on from BLBF01000037.1 coordinate 9,437,066, forward strand.
AATATTTTATTGACAAAATGAGAATAAACAAAAATGAATAAAGTAACCTCAACATAGCAGCAAAAATTATTCTTAACCTAGAAAAACAGTGACATACATGATTCCCAATGTGTTTTGAAAGGTGCTCTTGAATCTCAATTCTCTTTTGGTAAATAATCTTAACAGAATTGAGCTTTTCTGTCTGTTTCTGTGTTTTTGAGAGATTTGGAGAGGCTGAAGAGCATTAAGTAGAAGGAACTTAGGCCTTAATGTGAATGCAAGTCATTTTGCAGGGCAGTGTTCTTATATAAAACTTAGAGGTAGCTGAAGCAGTAAATATTTTTACTATTATTATTGCCTATTATTTCATGAGAAAATGTATTTAATTGAGAAACTAAATCTAAAATATAAATAAGTGGTGGAGTTAGATGCAATCTGATGTATATTTACTGTAATTAGGATTCAAACCCACTGAAATCAAGAACATGCAGAACAAATCCAAACAGAATTGGACTGCAATGTGTGGTATTGCTGGAATGTTTATAGAACCATAAGCCAACCCATTGCACTTTATTTTATATTAAACAGTGGCTGGGAAGTGAGCTCAGTGGGAGCTAATCTTCTGCTTTGGGCTAAAATTAGAGGATTTTTCAAACCCTCCATTCTTTATATTGTTGATGCTGGAAAAACTGTTCAAATGCAGAGATACAGCAAATCAAGCCAAACCAACCTATTGAGGAGATCATAACCAGATGAGTGTTCCCTTCAGGTCAAGGGGGCAATTTTTAAAAAATATCCAACATCTTTACATGAAGCAGTGGAATATTTCTGTAGCTATCTGAAAGGAAGAGAAATCCTTGGTATGGGTAATTAATTAAGAGAAACACTGCATGTGCACAACTTTCCATAACCACAAAAAAATACAACAGATCTATGGATATTGTCCAAGAATGAGGCCTATGGTCTTCCAGATATTACAAGTTACAACTTGCCAACAGTTGGTATATACGGTGGGGTGGGGGGTGTTGGTCAAGCTCTTTTATGCATCAGAAAATTCAGTTTCAAACAATGAAAGAAAATCTTGGGGAGTGAATTGTAAATTGATTGCTTCCAATTCAACCAGAATAGTATTTAGAGTTGCAATCCTATATCCTGAATTTAATGTACATACAAAAGAACACTAGAAATGCCTAATGATGCACCACAAAGAAAAGCTCTCTTCATCCCAACACAATACAATCCCAACATCATCTTTCCATTTCTACAAAAAGTAGTTGATGTCAGCAATCTGGTCCTCAATACTGGGAAATGAAGACACTTATGAAATGTAGATGCAGAAGAATGTCTTTGATGTCTTGCACCAAGATAATTCCCTTTGGTGTCTAGATCAGGGGTCCCCAAACTTGACAACTTTAAGACTTGTGGACTTCAACTCTCAATTCTTAAAGTAGTTTGGAGATCTCTGGTCTTGTTGATATAGGCCGTCGTTGGCTTAACCATTCATTCAGTGATTGAAGTTACAATGGTACTGAAAAAAAGTAAAATGACAGTTTGTCATATTCTCATTGCAGCATCCCCATGACCATATGATCAAAATTTGGATGCTTGGCAACTGGCATGTTTTTATAAATTTAAGAATATATTTTATAAGAATTTATAAGAATAACGTACCACTCTGATAAAGCTATGTAGGCAGTTGTGTAATCTGCAATTATATAATAATTGTATTTATAAAATACTTATATTTATTCCATATGCAAGGGAATAAACAACAGGTACATTATTTATTTGATGGTACACTGTACAGTATCTTTACAAATCAGTGTCACACCTATTTTTTTTTTTATGAGACTGCTCTGAAATGCATCACAGTATAGACCTAATCAAGATGCTCGAGGGAAAACAGGAACACACTTCAATACTTGAATACTGTTGTATTCAATATTGTATAGGAGCCTCTGTGGCACAGTGGTTAGAGTGCAGTACTGCAAGCTGCTTCTGCTGCAGCCAGCTGCCTGTAATTTGGCAGTTCAAATCCCACCAGGCTCAAGGTTGACTTAGCCTCCCATCCTTCCAAGGTGGGTAAAATAAGGACCCAGATTGTTTGGGGGCAATATGCTGACTCTTCAAACCGCTTAGAGAGGGTTGTAAAGCACTATAAAGCGGTATATAAGTCTAAGTACTATTGCTGTTGTGCAATTGCCACAAATACACAATTCTCTGTCTCAGAATATTTCCAGTTCAGCATTGAAATGAGGGGTCCCTGGTGCCCTCTGAGCTTGGATGTTTTCTTGCAGATGTTTCATTACCCAAACTACATAATATCATCCGTGCTAAGATTGATCAGTGATAACACTAACAAAGTTGCCCAGTTTGGCTAATGAAATGTCTGCGAGAAGGGATCCCCCTCATTCTGTTTCTCTGTCTTAAATGAAAAATTAGAACACTGCGATAGAAGTGGAAACACATGAATACCCTGTTGCTGATGACTGTCCCAATGACATTAGCTCTCGACTTACGACACTAATGGAGCCTGCGGTTTTGGTTGTAAGTTGTGATCATTATAAAGCAGGATATCACATAACTGCTCGAATTTATTACTTTTCTTATGAGTTGTTCAGTGAATCAGCAGTTGTAAGGGGAATGCCATGGTCATTAATTGAACACTACAGTTATTAAGCAAACCATTGTTCACTATGGGGCATTTTTTCCTGGAAACTAGAAGAAAACAGTTGTTACTGGGGTGGGGGGAACCATATGTTGAACATGGGATGCTGCAAATGGCTGTAAATGTAGATGGTTTCCGAACATCCAAAATGTAGTTACAGGACTGCAGGGAGCAGGTCATACATAAGACTCCAGGTCACAAATCCTTTTTTCAGGATCCATTGTAACTTCCAATGGCTGCTAAGTCACCAGTTATAAGTCAAGGACTACCTATATAAAGTCTACCCGAAGAAACCTATCTAGTCAATTTTTTTGGTTGCAATTGGTTAACCAAGTCTTGGATGCTTTGCTTGAACATCTGGGTCATTGCCAACTACAAATTGCTGTGCAAGTGATTGTATGGTGATTTATAAACAGAATGTTCTCAATATAGGTCAGCAAGATGCCTTAAAGGGGATATTAACTTTTGAATGTTAAACCTAAGCTAATCTGATCTGCTTAGCCATTAAATTCACAACAGCACTGCATGTGACTGAAATACTGAAAATCCAGAGCAATTGTGGACTGAATTACACAAATGCATCATCCAAGTATGCCAACTCCTCATGAAATACAAGTTCCCAGTTGATTTGTTGCCATTTCTCCCAAGTTGCTTTTTCCATAAAAACAAAAAGCTTCCAACCTTGGACTCCAATGAGGAAATCAGGAAATGTTCATTTTTCTTTCTCTTGAGCCATGAAAGGTGTTTGAGGCAATTACTTTCATTTGCAAGTGTGAATGTCAGTCATAGTCTCACTTACTTTCATTTGCAAGTGTGAATGTCAGTCATAGTCTCACATCTTCTGCAGCGTACATAGCAACACCAAACAAATTTGCATTCACATCTCTCCACGTGCCTGACCACCTGTGTGTTATATCCACGGCCACAGCAGAGCAGATTGCATCCATCTGGTCCGGCTGATGTGCGGTTGCATTCCCTCCCTTGTGTTCCAGAGACCCCCAGTTTGTGATCTTCCATGCAGTAGTTGGGTGATCTGTTGATATAGAGCAGGTCTTCTTTCTGGATGGGGATGCTCTGCTGGCTTTTTTCTTTCCTGCGTATTTTTCGCCTTAGTCTGTCAGAAATCTGGATACTGTTCTCATACTTTTCTTTTAAAAAACTGCCAACTTTTGCAAAGGATGACATGGTTCTCCAGCAAGTTTTCAGAGCACAAGAACCAGATACACCGTGACAGCGGCAGTCGATGGACATCAGTTTTGCTACTGCCTGGAGGAAAAATTAAAGTAAATCCCAATCAGAAAGAATCAACTCTACTCTTAAGGTTACACACCAAGCATATTCCAAAGCATTTGAGTCCCTCTTTTTTAATTTAGAAATTGCTTTCCTCTTATATAACACAAATACTGAATGCAGTTTTCATATGGACCAAAAGACTAGTCTGCTTTTAAACTAGGCAACAGCTTGTTTCTTCAGTCATAGGATAAGTTACATTGAACATTGGACAAAGTGGCTTGTGTAGTCATCATCAGCTTTAGACACTTTGTAAGTAATATGGCAGATAGTTTCTTACTCTCATTAAATCACACAAAATCCCATACACCCTACAACATCTGTACCTTTCTGCTCTGAAATCTCAAGGGAAAGGTGGACTGTATGTACCATTTTGATATCCTTTACTGCTTACTGCAATTCCTGGAATCATTCAGATTTCTCTATGAATAAAGAAGGGCCAGGACATCAATATTTACTCTATAGGAAAAACATATGGGTGATTTGTGCAGAAAACCAGAGATGATATTGAAGGATGAATGAGGTAGAATATGAGCAAACCCCAAGAAATCTTAAAGAAACTAAAAAAAAGAAAACGTAACACAATCCCTCCCTGATTCTCTTTAGTATAATAGGGAGGGAAGGAAAATAACCTCAGGTTTTCTGTTACTCTAGTCCAGGGGTGCCAAACTCACGGCCTGCCGGCCAGATGTATCATATGCTGGCCCCTCCCCCTCCTGGTTTAGCAAAGGGGGAAAAAGTCCCATACATCATGTGACAATGCCATGACGACACGAGTTTGACACCCCTGCTCTAGCCTCTAACAGTACTTTAAATCAGAATTCCAATATTTCTTGTGAGAATATCTAACCTACTTCAAAGAATTTATAACTTCCCAGTACTTTCAGACTGTATGTAACCACAAATATATGTGGTTTCCTCAAAGTTTATCTTCTACCATAAGAAAGTGAATTATCTTCAATGCAGCCCATTCTGAAGAGCACCTTGGTGCAGAAAGCTTCTTTAATGGAAATTCAGTTGTTGCTGAATTACAACATTCAGTAGACCCAACCACCATTTTCAATGGTATGGGAGACTAGGATTTGTAATCCAGTAACATCTCAAAGGGCCTCCATTCTCATTTGCCCAGGTGGGGCTAACATGGAGGACAAACAGATAAAGTAGCTATGATTGCATGAGGATCTAAATAAAAGAAACATGTAACTTCCTCTCATCAGTATTCATGGATATGTGGAAGAGAAGAAATGAGGGGAAAAGATTTGAATCCATACCAGCCTTCCTGCTTCATTATTATGCAGATTCATGACCATAAATCCATTTCTATCTTTTCTGGAGATGTTTTTTGTTTGACCATCTAGGAATTTTCTGCTCAACCACATTCCATACTGGATATCATCAGAACATCCACCCCAGTGCCAGCTTTCTCTGGCTGAGCCACTGTTTTGTAACATGGAATCACAAGCGCAGTCAGTCAGGTTCCCTGTGCTGCATAAATGTGTCACTGAATGCACTAGGCCAGCTGCCATCACAGCATAGATAAATGCTGTTTCTTTGGTACCTACAAAAAAAAAAAAAAAAAAGGATTTACTAAAAATATCAGCAGCATGTTCTGTGATTAATCATTAATGCTAACATCCAACAGAATTGGACCATCTGGTTTCACTCAAGAAAATCAATTCTATCTGAGTCAATCCAATCCAATCAATGAACAACTTAATTTGAATCTGAGCCATTAATAGGACCAATATGTTGAAACTGTTTAAAAAAGAGAGTACAGTAAATCATAACTTTTCCACAAGAATCTTTTGTTCATATTCCACAATTTATCAGAAAATAATATATTTATATGCTTTCATTTATGAAATTGGAACAATCCAAGTTGTCAGAAAGCATCACTTTGTTCCTGGAATAATGAAAACTGATCTAGCTTGGCCAATGTTGATGCAAGAGTTCAGGCTTAAGCCATCCAAAGCAGGGGTCTCCAACCTTAGCTACTTGAAGATTTGTGGACTTCAACTTCCAGAATTCCTCAGCTAGCAAAGCTGGTTGAGGAATTATGGGATTTGAAGTCCACAAATCTTAAAGTGGCCAAGGTTGGAGACCCTTGATCCAAAGGACCTCCCAACCACCAGTCCTGCCACCTAAGAACCTACCGCTGCTCAACTCATAGCCAAAGATGGAGAAAGCAGGAGAGGCGGAGATGGATGAAAGATTAGTGGAAAGTGCAGGCACTGTATCCGGAGAGAGTAGACAGTTCCACCGCTCATGTCTGAATTGGCTCTGGCATTCTCGGATGCCCAAGCGTGCTCCTTCTCGGATGCTGTGCAGGAGGTAGGGCTTCTTCTTGCACAGGTCCTTTTGGTGACCGTTCAGCGGCAGGTAACCACAACCCAATTTCTCTGGGACACCAAAGGAGGCAATACCCAGCCACCTGCAAAAGCATCTCAGGGGTGAGACCCAAATACTATGTTTTTCATGTTATGCTAACAGACAGAAAGGATGGCCCATCATGAAACCTCTGCAATTAATAACTACCATAGCTCCACAGAGTGATGTTGATGATGATGATGATGATGATGATGATGATGATGATGATTAGAAAAAATAAGGAGTCACCATCATCAAAACACATGGGGACAAAGGAGCAGAGACTCATGATGGGCATACTGAGTGATACTCTCTTTGGTTAATAAGTGGTTAATAAGATTGATTATGCGCTAAGAATCAGGACCCTGAGTACCACATATTCCTTCAGTGATTTAAAAAATAATCGAGATGTTATACTAATAATAATAACAATAACAACAATAACAATAATAATATCCAGGATACCATGAATTTCACTCATGCCCAGTTACATTTCAAAAATACTTTTTGCAGGACGCTAAACTTTTCAATTTTTTTCCATGCTCTTAAATGCCTACACTATTGTTAGACAGAGATATTTATTATCTTCAGCCATATGTTGACTATAGTTACAATGAATGTATCCCATTTTTCCACACTGCCATTTTTAAGTGCAGTCCTCCACACCCAGTGCCAAACTAAATACAGATTTTAAGATTCCTTATTCCTATTATACTCAAACTGTTACAATGCCCTGTGGGTTTTATTATATAAGTGCTGCAAAGAATATATATATTAACTTTTATTGGAACATTTCTCAACAGTAATCAGAGTTTTGAATAATTTTTTTAAACTTATTTGGGTTTTCACAAAGACAAAATACAAATAAAATATATTTTTGAAAATAGCATGGTCCCAAGTTATCACTTCTTCATACAGACACAAAAGTCAATTTCATGCTCATTTTTATATTCCATTCCATATCCTGTTATATTTTCTAGATAGTTTTATATTTCATTTCATTTCATTTTATATTTTCTAGATAGTTTTTCCCCTTTTAATTTTCTCAACTTTGTTTTAATTATCTCATCTCAATTCAAATCAAACCATTATATTTATACTTTTGTCTGTCCTGTTAAAATTTCATATTATCTTTTCTTATTAAGCAAATTTTTCCCTGTAGACTGCCTTCAAAACAGAGAAAAAAATAGCAGCCATCCTTAGAAACCCCAAAGATAAAATTGACCTGGAAAACCAAGGCATATACGAAATTCCCTGTACATCATGCCCGGCCACATACATTGGACAGACCAATAGAAGAATAAGTACCCGCCTAGATGAACACAAAAATGCAGTAAAAAAGCTGGAACACACCTCCTCACTAGTCCAACACATGAAAACCACAGGTATATATATGTTTTCGCGGGTACTTACATGTGTGCTGTTCAGCTTCCTTCGGGTATTATCCCACATCATTGTAGTGTTTTTAAAGTTGTAGCAACGTTTCAGCAGATGAGATTCTGCTGAAACGTTGCTACAACTTTAAAAGCACTACAATGACACGGGATAATAAAATAAGGTTGTTATTCTAGTACAATTGTTGGAACAATGCAGTTTGATTATATTTTAAAAATACACACATGCCTTTAAATGGCCTTTGGGCCTTCAGGAAATGTAGCAAGGACAGATTCAGCCAATGTTTTGGGCTACTTTCACACAACATTAAATAAATATGTATATATACACATCTATACTCACTCAGATCTCTCTCTCCCTCACACCATTTACCAACAGATCATAATGTAAACAAGCCGCTGGCAATTTCTTTAGCGAAATAAAGTAGACAATACATTTCCTACGGGTTTTCTTTTTGTTCAAGCTGCTTTTGTGCTGATCTACAATTTCCTAAAAACTCTGTCTTGATTTTAAAAAAAAATCTAAAAAAAATCTGCATGGCATATTTTTTTTCTTAACAACCCAAATTAATATACATTGACCTAGACTACGGTATAAGTAGTGCTAAAGAGGCTCTATTTTTTTTATTTTAAAAATCAGCTGAAAGATTTCAACCAGCCAAGGGTTTCTCCTCGCTTGAAGGGATTCAAAACCTTTTGGATCGAAAATAAAAAGTGACCTGTCTTGAACATCACGAGGAACTTTGTCATCCTGAGCCTTAATTCAAGGAAGGTCACTTGTTATGGGGATCGATCGGGTTCATCCATGACGTTTTCAGTCCAAATTATAGCGCGGGCAGGAGAGGCAGAGAGGAAAAGCCCCATTTTGCAACGCCTTCTCCCCAAGAATCATCACGGGGATTGCTTGCTTGGTCTGTGGGCAGAAACACCCTTCATGGCTGTATGTTACAAACCCGGGAGATTCAAACGTCCGCTTCCTCCTCCCATGCCCGGCTCCCGACGAGCCCATCCACAGACTCACATCCAGTTGGCGTGGGCGCCGCAGCGGCAGACTTCCCACAGCACCGCCGTCCACAGCACGCACAGGCCAGGCAGTCCCAAGGGCGCCCCTTTCTCCATAGCCAACGCATGGAGCTCCTTTGGCCAGCCGAAATTCTCTGCCTCCACCCCAGCCCGCCCCTGCTCGTCCCCCGGTCGGGCGAGCCTGAGCTGCGGGATTGCGCCGGGGTCCGGCTGGCGCTGCGCCCTTCTCGCCTCGCACGCGGGTTAAACGCGATGGGGAGCCGCCAGCCCGGGGAGGAGCCGCGCTCGAAGGTGAGAAAAGTTTCGCCCACCGGAGTTTCTTTCGGTCTTTCCAGCCTCAGGGTTGGTTTTGGTTTTTTTTTTTTTAAACCCCTTAATTCCCTGCTCGCTGTTTCATTGGCTAAAGAGAATTCATGACGATGCAACCTTGCTCTTGATTGGTGGGGACGGGCTGTGCATGCGACCACCATAATAAAACGAAGACCTGCGGGGTTTTAAATCTGCCTTTTAGGCTTCTCCGGAGTGCCGTGGCTGGGCGCCTTTGCTGACTGTCGGAAGGGCAAAGCAGATGACAGATTACCAGAGTTGGAAGTTGGACTTCGTTAGGTCATCTAGTCCAACCCCCCCCCCACACCACACACACACACACACACACACAATAACCACAGCGCAGCTGGCCTCGGATGTCGCCCCCCCACCCACGCCTGTCCAACAGGGAAGCAGGCTGTGTTATTTGCTTTTACATTCTGTTTTTACATTCTATTCACGCTGTATTGTGAAACAAACGAATGTATACTTTTTAAAGAAGTAACACATATATATTTGGGGGGGTCCAGCCCAACAAAAAGGACTCCCTTCATTGGTTGGCCATTGTAGGAAGTTAGCACCCACCCCTCTCCTAGAAAAATGAAATATCTTGGGAAATATTAAAAAGGCAGAATATTTCCCCTAAACAGAGTACAGGCCCTGTCCCACTGCACTTACGGAGGCAAAGAGGATGTAAAACGTTAAAAAAAAGCTTGCCATCCGTTGGAAAACGCGATGAATCCGTTGTGTACTCATTGCATACATGTTTCATACGCTCTTATCTGTCGAGCATCCGTCCACTGTGATTTCATCTGCACAAGAAGTTTTGAGCTGCACAAAACTTTGTGAACAGATGAACTTTCTGCCACGTATGATATAAATCCGCGACATACGAGCAACAAACGTTCTATGTCCATTTATCATCCGTTAAACATCCGCTGTATCCTCTCTGCCTCCTCTGGGCATCCTCGCAACTCACATCCGCTGCAGCTGAAAACAGAAAGAGGGAGGAAACAAAAGGTACACAGAATGTCTACGCAGCGTTAGTAGCACAAAAATAGAAAGGATGTGCAGTGAACAGTTTGCATCCGATATACATCCGTGCGGCATCCCCTTTCTTTCCTTTAGGCATACGTGATGCATCCGCTTCATCGACTATGCATCCGCTTTGCAATTCCCCCCCGGAACCCCTTCGGAGGTGTCATCCGCTTCCATCCACTAGGCTTCCTATGAACATCTGTTTAACATCCCCGCTACATACTACCCACGTCTGTTCTTTTCTGTTCTTTTCCGTTCTATTTATGCAAATTTTCACCACTTTTTGGAGCGGATGACAATGGATGGAGCCACCCCCGAAATTTTGCTCGTCTGCTGTGTCCTTTATGCATACGTTTTGCATCTGTCGGCCAGTGGGACCGGGCCTTAAAGTAGAAACAAAGAGGCAGAACCTCAGCTCCCCCACCTTTATTCATGGGTGGACCATTAAGGTCCAGGCCACAGTATTTTAAATAACAACGATCTCCAGGTATGCAGAGTTGTAATTGCAGGAATGTTCCAATCTTGGATAGGAAACCTCAGATAAAGAATGTTTCCAAGCAAATACAACTCAGGCAAACAAAGTCACTAATCTAAAGGAGGATTAGAGAGGGGAAGTAAACATATGTTAGACTTTAACGTGAGATAATTAATTGTATGGATTACTATGCTGAACAGTAACAAAAGTTAAGCAGTAACCAAAGTTAACCAATGATGGAGGAAAACTAAAAATGTGTATAAATGCAAGACTATACTCCAATAAAGAACATCATGATTCAGTTGTTCATGATCAAACAACTCGACTGCCTCGTCATTACAACACAGGTAAAGGTAGAGCAATTGCCCAAGAGCCCTTTCAGTGCATCATTATCCAGCAAGGCCCAACCAAGCCTGGAACTCAAGAAAACCTACAAAGTTAGCTAAGACCCCCACCCCTGGGAGTCTGACAGCCAATGGGATACATTTCTTGCATGGGAACAGGAAACACTAAGAGGGTATATAAGGGTCTCTCAGCAACAACAGAGGGTATATAAGGGTCTCTCAGCATTTTGGCCAGCCCTTCTTGATCTTTTCCTTCACTTTGAAGCATGTGATCATCCTTTTCACTTTGGAGCTTCAAGCTCTGTGGTCCTGCTGTCCACCATTAAACCATCTTTCCTAACAGCCTCCATGTTTCCAGTGTCTTTTTCCTCACTTGGAACTAAACCCAGAAGGATAATTCTTCCAACACAATAAAGCTCCCAAGATCTTTGTGTTGTGGGATGTAAACTGGACCAAAAAAAGGTAAAGAAATACTTGCCCATGTCAACATTCTGGCGTGGCATCCAGTTCTTGTGCAACCTTAACTCCTAGGTTTTGGTTGTGACCCAGGTTTTGGTTGTGACCCTACAGTAAGGTGCTTTTTTTTTTTTTTTTGAAAGCTTTGCAGTCTGAAAAATTACCTTGATCCATGCATGATGATAATGCTTCCAAAAACACCATCAGTTCTTAAGGTTTCTGACTGAATGCCGCAATCCATAAAAACGAAACTGATTCTGGATGGGCAGTGCTGGACCATAGGTTTGCATCCTGAAAAACTGCAATGAATGGTGATGGTTCAGATGGCCTGCACTGAGAGAGAATACCTGAGATGTCCTGTGTTTCAGAAGGGCACCCCAAAATCTACAGGGCAGCAAAACCAGCACAATACGTTTTGGAAGAGAACATTTTGGGGATGGAATTGTAGGAGAATATGAAATGAATGGAGTGGTGGTGAAGACATTCGGTGGTGAAGACATTCACCTAGTGTTGAAGACATTCAGATGATTGAGAGTTCAATCCTCTCTCCTAGGGTGCAAAGAAAAAAATACCAGGAAGTGCCTGTAAACTCTCAAGTGATTGTAAAACAGATGGGGGTTTTTTAGTTGTAAGGGAGTATGTTGGAGATGGGAGAATGACATTCTCTAATTCCAAATACTCAGTATAATACTAATTTCTCTGGATTTCATTTTTTGTATCATATTTTTCCTTCTTTTAAGTAATAATGGCATCATTAATGAGGTATAGACAGTAATTTGCATTTCAAGCCTGTAAAAATGAAAATAAAACAGAGGCTATAACAAAAAAAGCATCTGGTAACAAGATTACTGTACTGCACGTGCACGCGTGCGCACACACACACACACACACACACACAAATGCATACATAGACATAATTCCTTACCTGTCAACGTTTCTCTTATAAAAAAAAATCTGTGTTCTATTTATGGTAAAGTATGAAGGACGAAAGATTACAATTTCCATTACAGGAATCTGAACTTCTGAAAACATTTAAATGCTTCTCTTAATATCTTTGGAGGAAGGCATATTGAAATATAAGTGGAGCTTTTGAAAAAAATGCAAATACAAGAGCTTGTGTATCATGTCATGTCATGTCATTCCATGTGTTTTCCAGTTGTTTAAATTATATGCTTTCTGGTGGGGAATGAGGAAACAGAATATAAATCCAGGTCTGCCAATAACTACTGAACAGTTAGTCTACTGTACATAATTCTTTGTTTTGAAAAGGTTATGAAAACAAAGCCCAGAGTAAAAGAATTTTGCACATAAATAAGGAGCTTTATCCAGCTATGATAGACTGAGTTCACCAATGCATGTTCTGTAATTACAGCAGGATGTTACAGTACAATTATTTCTGTGCCCTAAAGATGTTTTCAAGTTGGTGAAAATAATGATCAATCACAGGGATTTGGAGCAACTTGACCACTTCAACTCCCAACATGGCTGGTTCAGAATTCTGGAAGGGGAGTGTTGAGGTAATTCCCTGTGAGGAGAATGAGCACATACAGGTTGACGTATAGAGAATAGTGTTGGAATAATACACACAGAGCACACAGATACACTGTACAGTAAATGTAGGTTTTTACTTGCAGAAAGGTTGAAGCAAAGTCCAAAATAAGCAATCCAAAGTGATTCACAGGTAAATCAGTCAGTTTGTCAATCCAGGGATAATCCAAATATCAAATTCCAGTGTCAAAAACAGTTCAGTATCAGACTTACATTAAATCCAGAAATATCAGTCAATTAGAAAAAATGGAGGAACGGCAATATTTTCCAACAGGAGAAAACAGAGATACCCTCACACTCTCTTCTGAGACTCAGACCAAAAAAACCAGGTTTCTGGCTCCATCATATGGCCATTTGAGAAACCACACCCAATTGCAGTTTTTAGCATGCTCTTAAAAAGACAGGATTAAAATGTCTACCCTGGTTTATATATTTCTAACCCAAATAGCTGTTAGGTGACTCATATTCCTAACAGGGAGGTTCACAGGTCATAAAGTTGCTATCGGTACCCACTCCCAACCAACCCCATCTATGAGAATAAAACAGGATGTCACCTCTCTTTTTTATTGAAAGATAAATCAACCAAATAAAAACCTAATTATTATTTGTTTAAATTGTGAGTTAAAGACACACATGGTTAAAATGGTTTATGCTACTATACTGTTGATGTTTAAAATGGAAAAAAGTTGCTTAAGGAAAACCCACCCATCTGGAATTGGATTGTATATATATTACTGAACTCTATTTTATGCTTTTCCCCTTATTTTGATTTTAAATAGCAATTCTATTGGTTGGTAACATATAACAAAAACACCAAAAGGCTAATGATTGATATTATATGGTAATTTATATTCAATTTGGGAATGCCACAAAAGAAAATAATTAAAACTCAGTGTTATATATTTGAATAGTTCATTTTGATTGGTCCGCCTGATGGGAATTTTAAAGAGCCCTCATTGGGCGCAAGCCGCGAGCAGCCACCATAAAAGAGGCCGCCATGGCTCCACTACAGAGCAGTCACAGAGAGAAAAATAAAAGAGCTGAAGTTCGTTCTCACAACAGAACACTGGCGACGAAGGTGGAATACTGAACAAAGGAGACCATTGAGCACATGGCCAGAGAATCAAGCTAGATGAGATGGCCAGCAACAACGCGCCACCCACACCATTCAACCCAAAGATGGAAGACTGGGAGTCTTACATCAACCGGTTCCTGATTTTCTTAGATGGGAACGATCTACAAGAAATCTCCAATCAAAGAAAGAGAGCCATTTTCCTAACCCACTGCGGACCCACAGTATTCAAGATGGCCAAGGCATTGGCAAAACCTCGGGATGTGAAGCAAATGGCGTGGCCAGACTTAGACAGACTATTGAGAGCCCATTATGCACCAGCCGTCTCAAGCCTCATCTGGAGACATGAATTCTACAAGTGAGACCAAAAGAAATATAGGGGATTTTGTGGTGGCTCTAAGGAACATTGGAGGATCATGCGAATTTCTCAACATGGACGAGGCCATGAGGGACCGCGTGGTCCTCAGACTAAGAGAACTCACCCAACAGAGCCGACTGCTGACCAGACCCAACATAACAGTAACCGAGGCCATCGCTGAAGCCACCGCAGCTGAAGCAATGCAAAGATCAGCAGCCAAAATGCGACAGATGAGTAGGGCAATCCTGGAAACTCTGATAAAACCTAGCCAAGACCAAGATAACAAGCTCAAGGGCACTCAAAAAACCGCCACCACAACACGCGATGAGGAGATTGAATCCATGTCAGAAACCGATGAAGAATACGAAGAATACAAAGAGATACATAGAAACCAGTCAGAAAAAAACAGACGGGAATGAAGAGAAAGGAAGTCAGACTTCTGCTGTGCCGGGTGCGGAGGCGACCACCCACGTTCCGAGTGCCGTTTCCTCGACACTGTCTGCAGGCATTGTGAAAGACGGGGACACATCACTAGGGTCTGCTGAAACGAATAATAACCGGGACGGGGTATGCGCTTTGTTGTAGCACGTGGTTGAGGGTGGCCATTTAGGCTTGGTTGAGGGTGGTCTCCGCAGATGCTCACGGACCATCTGGTTTAATAGGGGTCACAATTGGAGTTTCCCACCTTGCGTGGTCTATTGGCTCTAATAACCCCTGTGCGATGAGTTTATCCAGTTGTTCATTGATTTTTGGTTTTAACGCGAAGGGGACTCGTCTCGCTTTTAGCCTAATTGGGGCTACATTTGGGTTCAAATTAAATGAGATAGGGACCCTCAGTACTTGCCTAGTTCTCCATTGAAGACATCCTGGAATTCTCTCATCAGGTTCTCTTCCCAGTCTGTCTCGGTGACATTGTTGATCCCGGTCACTCCAATTCCTAGTGGTGCAAACCATTCAAGTCCCAGTAGGCTGGGGCGATCCCGGTCTACTATAGTCAGTGGAAGGACTTTCTTATATTTTTTGAAGTTGACTTGGAAATGTCCGAGTCCGATTACAGGGATCCTGTTCCCTTGGTAGTCATTTAGCATAAGTTTTTGTCTTTCTAGTTCCTTCCTTTCCATATCTGGTATCAGACTCTTTAGGGTGTTCCACGATATCATGGATAGGTACGAATCGGAATCCACCTCCATCTCGCAAGGTTGGCCTTCTATAGTGACTTGTACATGCACCTTATTCGCGTTTGTTGCGCTCGAGTGTCCAATAATTATTGTCTGGTGTGTTTCCTCTTTTCTGTTGGCTTCATTGAAATGCTTGTTCCTGTTTTCTCGGCTCTAACGGCTCCCTGTCTGCCTCTCTCTCACTCTGGGGGGGTACTTCCTCTTGTTCTAGGGCACAAGCATACCAACAATTGCCAGTTGACCCAGAAACAGTGGAAGCACAAACAATTGTTAATCACAGGGGGGCATTCAAATGCAAAAGACTACAATTTGGAGCTAGCGTGGCCCCAGGGGTATTCCAAAGTTTGATGGAGCACCTATTACAAGGAATTAAGGGGGTAGTACCATATTTCAACAAGGTATTGGTTGCCGCCAAGGACAAAAAACAACTGGAAGGCCACCTGAGGGAAGTCTTACAAAGATTTAAAGAGGTGGGACTCAAAATGAAAGGAAAGAAGTGCCAACTAGCCACCGATAAGATTGAGTTCCTGGGAATCCACCCCACGGAAAAGAAAATCAGAGTAATCAAAGAAGCTCCCAGACCCAAAAATAAAACAGAATTACAAGCCTTTTTGGGACTTATTAACTTTTACAATGTCTTTTTGCCACAGAAGGCAATGACAGCAGAACCGTTACACAGACTGCTGGATAAAAAAGCTACCTGGACCTGGGGGCGATGAGAAGAAACCGCATTCCAGGGAATCAAAGACTTACTCACATCAGACTCTGTACTCATCCAATACAGCGAAACCCTACCACTAACATTAACCTGCAATGCGTCACTGTTCAGCGTTGGGGCCATACTCAGCCACATATTACCCGATGGAAGAGAAGTACCAATTGCATTCTACTCCAAAACCCTATCAAAAGTGGAAAGAAATTACAGCCACTTGGACAGAGAAGTGTTGGCCGTAATAACAGGAGTCAAATGATTCCACGAATACATTTATGGCAGAACTTTTTCACTGATTACAGATCATAAACCTCTTTTAGGAATACTAGCAGGAAACAAAGATACACCCAACATACTGTCACCGCGAATGACGAGGTGGTCCGAGTTCCTCGCTGCATACAGCGATGACTTAATCCACCGGCCAGGGAACGCCCTGAGCCGTTTCCCCCTACCAGAGTTAGAAGATGATCCTGCAAATTGAGACGTGGGAAAATCTAGCCATAACAGCAACAGACATTGCAAAAGAAACAGCGAAAGACAGAATCCTGGTGCGGATTTTAAATTGGGTAGGTAAAGGGTGGCCGGAGGTGGGAAATGATGAAACTGTCAAACCATTTCGTATCAGACAGACTGAATTATCTAATTTAAAAGAATGTGTACTGTGGGGGGATAGGGTGATCATACCGGACATACTGAGGGAAAAAGTACTTGACATATTGCATGAAGGACACCCCGGTATCGTAAGGATGAAGTCCCTGGCCAGGAGTTATATATGGTGGCCATGGATGGATAAGGATATTGGAAAATGAGTGGCAACGTGCAAACAATGCCAAGAATCTAGAACTACACCTCCTGCTGCACCTGTCCTCGACTGGGAAACACCTAGGGGCCCATGGTCGAGGATACACATTGATTTTGCAGGACCAACGAAAGGACACACATTTTTGATAATGGTAGATGCTTACTCCAATTGGTTGGAGGTAAGCGTCATGCACTCAACCACAACAGAAGCCGTAATCAGACAACTAAGGAAACTTTTTACAACACATGGGTTACCGGATCTAGTGGTATCTGACAACAGGCCACAATTCACCGCACTGACATTCGAAAGGTTCCTCGCTGAACAAGGAATAAGGCATGCCCTAACAGCACCAGGTCAGCTGGCTATGAACGGATGGGCAGAATGCATGGTTCGTTATACTAAGGATACACTACAAAAATTGGAGATATACAAGAAAAAAATCTATAAACTGTTAACTATACAGCACATTACACCAAACACCACAACTAATAAAAGCCCAGCAGAATTATTAAATAGCAGAAAACTAAGATCTTACCTAGACAGACTACACCCCACATACAACCCTGAAAAACCAACAGACTCCTCCAGTAAGTACCGTACCTTTGGAATAGGTGACCTGATTTATGCAAAAAACCTCACGGGGGACCCACTATGGATACCAGCTAAAATAACCCAGATAACAGGACCCCGGTCATACAGAGTAGAGACAGAGGATGGAAAAAACTGGAGGAGACACATAGACCAACTTAGATCAAGAATACTATTGAAGAACACTAACAACCCAAGGGACGAAGGAGAAGAACACATGAACCACATCAAACATTAAACCAAAAAGAATATCCAAACCAGAGAGGAGGGAGACCCCTCAAACACAAATGAGAGAGGAGGGGGAGGCCCTCCACAAACACAAGAAATAATAAAGCAAACTCTAACAACAATTCACCAACCAACACCACTAGCAGAACCGCTAAGAAATCGCAATCACATACCTGAAAATGACTTCGAAAGAAGGGAACCGGCAGCGGAAAATCAACACGAAGTCACACCTGGTGGGAGCAGCTGAGCTGACTCAACCAGCCTGAATAGACCAGGCGGGAGCGGCATGGCTGACTCTACCTTCCAGGAGGTTCCACAGAGAAGAACGGGAGAAACAGTGAACCTGTCTGAACATTCCGAAGACAACACCATTACTGAATTGTGCAGGTCCAGTAGAACCCATAAGAGCCCCGCCTATTTACGTGACTATGTAACCTAGGGAAGCCTGATTGGTTGACTGGGCCAAGTGGGGAGGGGCGTTATATATTTGAATATTTTAATAGTTCATTTTGATTGGTCCGCCTGACGGAGGGAATGTTAAAGAGCTGTCATTGGGCGTGAGCTGCGAGCAGCCGCTATAAAAGAGGCTGCCGCGGCTCCACTACGGAGCAGTCACAGAGAAAAAAATAAAAGAGCTGAAGTATCACTGGGTCGCAAGTCGCAGGTCGTTCGTTCCCACAACAGAACACTCAGTACAATTTTACAGTTCAATTAAAGCTATTATAGAGGAATTAGTTATAGATATTAATTCTCAATCTATTTACCTCTTCAATGCTGATTAACTCTGAAAACTATGAATTGCTCTCCTATCCCAATCTCTTACATTACAGATTTTTACATTATCTAATTGTACTCTTTGCTATGTAACTGGAACCCAGACAGAATATTTGCTATTATTTGCCAATATTAGGTATTATTTGTCAATATTATTTGCCATGTTGCTATCCTGATATAGTACTTTGCTCTTTATCACATATTTTTATCCATTATGCTTTTTTCCCCTTATGCTCCCTTATGCAAAGAGCACACACACACACACTCCCCTCACTGCGAGGCCGCTTCTACTGGCCGATTGAAGTGCCTGGTGACTGCATTTGGGGACCTTCCATCACCCAAAAGAGTCTGCCTAAAGGTGAGGGGACACAGGCAGCCACACCTTGCCCTGAAGCAGCTGGGGACTCTGCCTTCAAGGAAGCTTTCGTTTGCCGAAAGAAGTGGCCTCATGGCGAGGGGAGTGTGTGGGGGTGTGTGCACTCACCCCGAGGCCGCTTCTACCGGCCAATCAAAGTGGCTGGTGACTGCATTTGGGGAGCTTCCATCGCCTGAAAGAGACTGTCTAAAGGCGAGGGGATATGGGCAGCTATGACACACCCTAAAGCAGCTGGGGACTCTGCCTTCGAGGAGCTTTTGTAGGCCGATAGAAGCAGCCTCACAGCGAGGTATGTGCATATGGGCCACTCTAGATGGGGGAGGAAATTAAGTCACCCCTGAAAAGACGGCCTAGCCGATTTTTCAGGGGTCAAAAAAAAATAAGGCCCGGCCTTATTTTATGAGAAACATGGCATGTATATAAATTTCCAAGAACATTAGCATACAGTAGGTTAGTCTGCTCCAATATGCTGCCCTGCAAATGGCACAACTTATTTTTATTTACTGTGTTTATTTGATCTCATGTTAAAAAGATCTCTATGTTAAATATGAATAAGAGATATTAGTTAGCACACCAACACACACACACACACACATTTCTCTACTCCTATATTTTTGTTTAAAAATGCAGTAACAACAAAGGGAATTTTCTCACCACCAACAGAAGGAAAACTTCTGTTGCATTCTTGCCTGTAGTCAGGTAAGTAAACAGGTGAAGTCTGAAGACATTTCTTAGCATGCAGGTGGAAAAAACTATAGTGTGTTTATACTTGTGGGTGCTAAAATCATTCTTTTAGGATTTTGTTTCAGGGAATACCAATTGAAATGATCTTTGCAAAAGTAAAATTTTGATTTGCAACCCAGCACTCAGAAATAAGCCCAGTAGGGTGCACTGAGGATTAGTCCCAGAGAAATATATTAAGAATTAGGACTTATTTGTATACTGCATTTCACTTAAAAACATATTCAAGTGGTATTCACAGTAGAGGTAGTCCTCAATTTATGATAATGGAGCCCAAAATTTCTGTTGCTAACTGAAACATTTGATAAGTGAATTTTTCCCTATTTTACACCTTTCTTACCACAGTTGTTAAGTGAATTATTGCAGTTGTTAAGTTAGTAACACGGTTGTTAAATGAATCCCCATTGACTTTGCTTGTTAGATGGTCTCATCTAACAAAGGGGATCCTATACAATGTTCTTTTTCCAGTGCTGTTCTAATTTTGAACAGTCTCTAAACGAACTGTTGTAAATCAAGGACCACCTGTGTAATATAAAACAGTCTTCTTAAACTGCTGAGTAACAAGGAGAGTATTCTTTTTCTCCTAATATTCTGCAGTAAAATTTTTAGTTTGTACCTGTGATGGCGAACCTATGGCACACATACTAGAGGTGGCAAGCAGAGCCCTCTCTCTAGGCACACAAGCCATCGGCCCAGCTCAGCTCCACCACACATGCACGTGTACCTCCTTGCCAGCAAATTGATTTTCAGGTCTCTGCCACACATGCATGGTGGGTGGGATGTGCACGGGGGCGGGATGCACATGCAGAGGGTCATGTGCGCAAGTGTGGGGTGTGTCGGAGGGTCATATGTGCATGCGCAGGGCACAAACACACTGCATTTTGGAGATGCATGCGCATGCGCTTTGGGCACTTGGTGCTGAAAAGGTTAGCCATCACTGGTCTATATCATGTTTCCCACATTTGGCATCTTTAAGATGTGTGCACTTCAACATCCAGATTTCTCCAGCTTAACATGACATGAAACTGCTAGGTGAGGTCATCTAATAGCATGAAAGGAGATAGCCTCAGTATGCTGGTGATATTCAGTTTTTCAGCTGTCCTGAACTGACCAAGGGATGTTAAGTCTTGGGTATATCTACTCCTTATTGTCTGGAGTATGTCAGGGTTTGGAATGGGAGAAACAGATTTCATCGTAGCCTTAGCAAGACTGAGCAGCTCTGGTTTTTAGGGACATCTACCTCTTCTTCTGGATCGGATGACTATCTCAAATGGAACCTGGGTGGAATTTGGGGGTTCCTCCTTTTGAGGAATAGGTGACATCCATGGCTAGGAAGATAGTATAACTTTGTGTGTTGCCTCAGTTGTATCCTTTTTTTGTCATATCCTGAGTGGATTGTTGCAGTGCTGCACTGCACTCCATTTCCTATTTGAGGACTCAACTGGTAATTTATCAATCCTTTTTTCATACTGTCATGGACTTATTCCATGAGATATGCATTATTTTTTTTTGCTTAGTCAATATGCAAAACAGCATGGCGCTTTATAAATCTTTATAAAGTATGGCTTTGACATATTTGAATTTTTGATTTGTTAAATAAAATAGGATTAAAATAAAACCACAATGAACTTTTTGAATCCATCTCATACACATTATATTGGCTTTTTCAATGGATTATGGCAAACTGAACAAATAACATTGATGATTATGTCTCTTTGTCATATGAAGTATTTCATAAGTAACAAAATTGCGATTAGATATTTGAAAATAATTTCCCTATGTTTATTTTTTTAAGTTTTATATGAGAACAATAAATTGTTGTTGCAGAATTATACTATTAATAACCTTTAGATTTAATACTCAAAGATAATCTGGTCTCTGAATAAATATCTATATCAAAGCTAAGGTGAACCATTAAATAACAATTGTCAAAGGTTGTCAGCCTTCAAGATCTTCCACAATCGCTTTGCATCTTTCGGCTTTCATAAGTAACAGGGGTGGGGGGGAGGAGGGGATGAGTCTGGGAAGTGAGCTGGAGGTGTTACATTTTTTCTGTTGTGTAAATGAGGAGGGGGGAGCATACATCAGAGTTAGGTTTCTATTTCTCGCTTAGCTTTCTTTTCTCTGCGCAACTGCAACCCGTTATCAAAATATGCCAAGGTCAACGGACAGAGGCCTCATCACCACCTGAAGATGGCCACATGATCATATTCACAACTTCTAATTGGAAGATTCATCTGAACTATTGGGGGTAGGAACATTTCCATCACTTTGTATATGTGATTCACGCGCCTAATTTCCCAGATTCAGAATTCTTTGGCTGCTACCACTTCAATTTCAGTAAAAGATAATTTTTCTCTAACTTAAAGAGATTAAGTATTTCTTTCTTGGATTTTGAATGGAGCACCACCTGACATTATTCTGAATCTGAAAAATTATTCTGAATCTCCCTCTACCAGCCCACCCGGAGAAAACACCAAAATTTCTTCTGAGGGGGCCTGAACATCATGTCATCTTCAACAAGTGACCAGGAAGATCTGGGAGCCACTGAAGGGCAAGATTCTTTGCTGGTAGAGGACGCCGAATTGTTAGCAGAGCTCAATCTGGAAGAGGATCCAGCTGTGAAGCCCAGATGGTCGGTGGGGGTTGGCTGGAAGGATCCGGAGAAGGACCCCCCCCCCCAGGGATCACAACCACCCACCAGCGTGGAAAAGAGGAGCCATGGCAGGAGAGGGAAAAGAGAGAATTCTTACTGGATCAAACCAGGAGACTCCTGTTTGAAACCTTTGAACAACCCCAAGCTGCACAAAGGTATGAAGGGGAAGGGGGAGTAGCCCCAGCTAGAAGAAGCAGAGCAGCCCCCTCTCCCATAAATCAACCTGAGCCAGCAGCAGCCCCGGGGCCCCCAGCGGGAGGTGTAATTCCTAGAAGGCGTAGAGCTCCCAAGTTGCCTCCGTTAGAAGTAAAGTACAGGGGAAATCCCAAAAACTTGGGATTTTTCCTAGCCCAAGTTTGGAGCTATATGGAAGAATATGGGGAGGATTTTTCCTCAGAAGCAGCCAAAGTGAGATGTGTTACCAGGGCTCTGGATGGAACAGCTGCAGAGTGGATGGTGACCCTGCATAATGATAATGCTCCCCAGTTGATGAATTATAACCTGTTCATGACTGCGCTGGGGGCTAGGTTTGAGGACCCACTGGCAGAGTGCAAGGCCCGAATCAGGATGAAGACCATAAATCAGGGGCGGAGGTCAGTGACTGACTACACCCAAGAATTTAGACAGTTAGCAGGTCATATCCAAGGCTGGTCCCAGGAAGCCCTGATAGAAGCATTTAAAGATGGATTAAACGAAGATATGCACCAGAGATGCATTGGTAGAAGAGACCCGAATGACTTGCAGATGTGGTACTTGCTGGCAGAAGAAGTGGAAATTGATTTAACCCGAAGCAGACGGAGGGGAGGTTCTGGGTGGAGCAAGCTTTCCCCCCCCCATACCCTCAAGAGGTCCCCAAACACCAGAGGGGAGGAGTGGCGGCAAAACCCAAACCTTCTCTCTGTTTCCGATGCGGGAAGGAAGGTCACCAGGCTGTGAACTGCAAAGTCAAGCTGGAACCAAAGGGGACACCAAAGGGAGGGAAGAAGCCTGAAAAATCCCCAGCGAAGCCTCGTGAAGCGGCGCTAAAGATGAGAGTGATGGCAGAGGTCGCCCCTCCAATGGGAGAGAAGCTGGCAACCCCGACTACCCCTGAAGAGAGCGAATACGACTTGGAAGACAACTTCCTGGTAAGTCCAAACAAGGGCCCTATGACCATTCCAGTGAAGTTGAGGGTACCCACTTCTGGTGCCGAAGGGGAAATGCTAGCCCTGCTAGACTCTGGGTGCACAAGGTGTGTAATCAACACGGGAGTAGTAGAGAAAATGGGCTCAAAACTAAAACCTTTAAAAATTCCCATTGCCTTTTGCCAATTAGATGGATCAGTGGCTGGGGGTTGCCCTGCACGTTTTATCATGGAACCTGTAGAAATGACCATGGGAGAGCATAATGAGACTCTGTGCTTTATTGTGGCCCCTGGGATGGAGCAACCGTTAATATTGGGATTACCCTGGCTCCAGAAATGGAAACCCTAGGTTAACTGGAAAAAGGGGTCATTGTGCATACGCGCCAATCAGCGACCAGGAAAGGAGGGGCGATCTCAGCTGAAGCTTCAGAATCCGATTGAAATAGCTTCCACAGATACCGAACCCTTAAAAGGGGAGAAGAAAATTCAAAAAAAATATTGGGAAGTATTCAGTGAAAAGGCCTTGGATGAGCTCCCACCTCACCGGTCAACAGATTGTAGTATTGAAATTTTACCTGGGGTGAAGCTCCCGAAACCGAAGTTATACTCAATGACACCACGAGAATTCGAAGAGCTAAGATTGTTTATAGATAAAAATCTGGAACGTGGTTTCATCCAACCTGCTAGGCCCCAGGTAGCGGCCCCAGTGTTGTTCCGTGAAAAGAAAGATGGCTCCAAACGCTTGGTGGTGGACTACAGAAATTTGAACGCCATTTCCGTGGAAAACGTGTACCCCCTTGTTAGGTATAACATTGTTTACCCTAACTGGTTTAGGTGAAATAATAACTATGAA
>BLBF01000037.1:9461424-9480608 GCA_015471245.1 Laticauda colubrina
GTTTAGCTTGTCTCCCTAACCCTGGTTGGGGAACCCAGGCTTAACACCCCTCCCTTTGATGAAGGACATGCTGGCCCACCTAGCCAAGGGAAAGATTTTCACGAAGTTGGATTTGAGAGAAGCAGACTACCAAGTTCGAATTAAGGAAGGGGATGAGTGGAAGACTGCTTTTAACTGCCCAATGGGTTGCTTCCAATTCAACGTTCTTTTGGCCTGCAAGGGCCCCCAGCTGTATTCATGCAGATGATCAATGTTACATGTGTTACATGAACATTTATACAGGGGGGTTCTGGTTTACCTTGATGACATCCTTATCTACATGGAAATGAATCTGGATGAATGTGAAAATGGTGCGGTCAGTTCTACAGAAACGGTGTGCCGCTAAGTTTTATGCTAAACTGTCCAAATGTGAATTCCATCAAGAGAAAATTGACTATTTGGGGTATTGCATTTCATCTGAGGGCATAGAAATGGATCCAGAGAAGGTGCGTGCCGTATTGGAATGGGCTCCCCCACGTACCAGAAAACAACTTCAGAGCTTCTTGGGATTTGCAAATTTTTACCAGCAATTTATCCCGGCTTTTGCTAAGATAGCAATGCCCATCACAAATCTCTTAAAAACTAAATGAGAGGTGAAGCCAAGGCCTAGCAAGCTGTTGGAGTGGTCCATGGAGTGCCAAGCAGCTTTTGAAAAGCTAAAATGACTGTTTGCTGCAGAACCAGTGCTAAAGCACCTGGACATGGAGGCTCCCTTCATGATCCAAGCCGATGCGAGTGATGTGGCTGTTGGAGCGGTGTTACTTCAAATCAATGAGAAAGGGACCTTACAGCCTTGTGCTATACCCCCTGTAAACTATCTGAAACCGAGAGAAGGTGGGCCATCTGGGAAAAAGAAGGTTTTGCAGTTCGTTGGGCCTAACTGAACTGGAGACATTTCCTGGAAGGAGCAAAACATCCATTTGAGGTATGGACTGATCATAAAAATTTGGAGGCCCTAAAAACGCCTCGGAAGCTGTCCCCTAAACAATTCCGCTGGGCCCAGTACTTCAAGTGGTTCAATTTCTCACTGAAGTACATTCCAAGGGGGAAGAACTTCATGGCGGATGCTCTCTCTAGACTACCCCAATATAATCATATTCGCCAGGAAGTGATAAGCCCAATTGTCTCAACCAAATATCTAGCCACCCCCGTGATCACCAGAGCCCAAAAGAAGAAACAAGAAGTTGACTTATCGAATGACTTAACTGCATAACTAAAAGAAGCCTTAAAACTTGATGATTGGTTCCTGGCTCATTCAAATGATTATACGGTAGAGATGGTTTGGCTTGGATGGGGACCAAGTTGTATGTGCCACAGGCACTGAGGGGCCAAATACTACAACAAGCTCTTGATTCTAAAGCAGCTAGTCACTTTGGATTTGTGAAAACCTTACACCTGGTTAAGTGGCAATTCTGGTGACCTACTTTGAAGAAGGACATTGAAGCTTATGTAGCTAGCTGTCTAATTTGTGCTTTGGCAAAGAGACCTCCTGGTAAGCCAGCAGGGTTGTTACAACAGCCCCCTGGAAGGAAATCTCTATGGACTTTATAGTAAAACTACCCGAAAGCAGTGGAAACACGGTTATTTGGATGGTAACCGATTTGTTTTCCAAACAAGTACATTGCATACCTTGTTCCAAGATTCCATCTGCTAAGACGCTGGCTAAACTGTTTATTTTACTATCTATAGGTTACATGGCGTTCCGGAATGCATAATCTCTGACAGAGGGGTCCAGTTTACCTCAAATTTTTGGAAAGAGTTCCTGAAGTTGATAGGCTCCTCCCAGGGCTTAAGCTCCGCCCATCACCCCTAAACCAATGGGGCCAGTGAGAGGACTAACACAGTGTTAGAACAGTATCTTAGATGTTATATAAATTATCAACAAGATAATTGGTCTGACCTACTGCCATTTGCTGAAGTGGCATATAACAACTCCGTACATAGTAGTACTGGATTTACTCCATTTAAAGTAGCTTTGGGACAAGATTTTGTACCCATACCTGAACTTCCTCATGAAAGGCCTAACATCCATTCATTGGATGAATGGATAACTCAACTCCAACTTAACTGGCCAGTAACACGTAAAGCATTAGATGAGGCCCATCAAGCTCATAAGTAGTTTGCAGACAAGAAAAGATCTCCACAGAAATTATATAAAGTAGGCGACAAAGTTTTCCTGTCTACCAGATACCTACAAACCACTCAAAAATCGAAGAAATTTGGTCCTAAATATGTTGGTCCTTTCATGATTGAACGGATTATAAACCCTGTAACAGTACAACTTACTGAAAACTCTTTGACGAATTCACCCGGTCTTCAATGTTACTTTGTCAAAACCTGAACATACTTCTGATTTAAGACCCATCCAGGCTGATCCTCCCATACCAATACTGATTGAGGGTGAACAACATTTTGAAGTTAAAGAAATTTTGGACTCTCGCAAATGGAGGGGTCGGCTCCAGTATCTTGTAGCCTGGAAACATTTCCCTTCTTCACAAGCCGAGTGGGTTAACGAAAACAACGTTAAAGCCCATAAGCTGATCAAAGCATTTCGTACCAAGTATCCTGATAAACCCTAGGAGTGTATTCATTTTTAATTGTCTAATGATTAATTATTGTCTTTATATTTTTTCCTCTCTGTTTTAGGACTGACGGTTTTCTTTTTCTAGGAGGGCCGAATGTCACCCTTCAAGATCTTTTACTATTGCTTTGCATCTTTTGGCTGTCATAAGTAACGGGGGAGAGGAGGGGATGAGTCTGGGAAGTGAGCTGGAGGTGTTACATTTTTTCCTATTGTGTAATTGAGGAGGGGGGAGCATACATCAGAGTTAGGTTTCTATTTCTCACGTAGCTTTCTTTTCTCTGTGCAACTGCAACCCATTATCAAAATATGCCAAGGTCGACGGACAGAGGCCTCATCACCACCTGAAGATGGCCACATGATCATATTCACAACTTCTAATTGGAAGATTCATCTGAACTATTGGGGGTGGGAACATTTCCATCACTTTATATATGTGATTCACGCGCCTAATTTCTCAGATTCAGAATTCTTTGGTTGCTACCACTTCAATTTCAGTAAAAGATAACTTTTCTCTAACTTAAAGAGTCTCAGTATTTCTTTCTTGGATTTTGAATGGAGCACCACCTGACAAAGGTATTTTTGAACAATTGCTTGTATATATGCTAAAATTTGTCAAATTTATTTTATTTTTAACAATATTCTAATGTTTTCAGTGGCATATTATAACACCCGTGAGGTGGGGGTAGGCAAAGTCGTGATACCAGAGGCCAAATAACTCTGGATCACTTCTGAGCAATGGACAAAAATCTTTGAAGGACAATACAACATGGCTGAAGATGACTATTATTAGTCAGAAATCTTGAGTTGCCCTTTACAGATGTCTAACGTTCATATTCAATGAATAAGTCTGAGTGGAGATTCTGTTGCCATTTAAAAATATCCTGAATATAAAATATCAAGACATTGCTGTGCATTATTCCCAAAAAGATCCAATGAAATTAGCTTAGTCATATTGTTTCACAGGATGTTTAGGATACATCTCTTCATCAAGATGCTCTGCATACTAAAGAAAACAAGTCAATACAAGAGAAAACAGGTAGTCCTAAACTTACAACAATTCATTTGATAACTGTTTGAAGTTACAACAACAATGAAAAAAGTGACTTTTCACACTGATGACCATTGCGGTATCCGCCATGTCATATCATCAAAATTCGTATGCTTGTTAACTGACTCATATTTATGATAGTTGCAATGTCCTGAGGTCATGTAATCACCTTTTGTGACTTTCTGATGAGCAAAGTCAACGAGGAAGCCAGATTCACTGAACAGCCATGTCACTAACTTAGAAACTGCAGTGATTCACGTAACAAATGTTTGATCGTGGGAAAAAGAGACTCAAGAACAGTGTGACTTTCAGCTCTTTATTTGGTTCCTTGCATCAGTTCTGCCCACGGAGCCACGGCAGCCTCTTTTATAGCTGCTGTTCGCGGCTTGCAGCCAATGACGGCTCTTTGAATCTCCCGCCGATCTGGCAGCCCAATCACAAGGCGACAATGCAAACCAATCAGGCTCGCGCTGTTGAACCAATCAGCAAGTGGCATTTATGGACCAATCAGAAAAGGGTATTTCAAGTATGTTAATATAGAATACCCCTCCCCTCTTGGTTCAGTCCGACCTACGTTACATAGTCCCGTAAATAGGCAGGGCTTCTATGGTTTCTACTTGACCTGTGCAGCTCAGTTGTGGTGTTTGGATGGGATCGCTGTCTCTCCTCTCCTTCTCAGTGGAACCTCCTGGAAGGGTGAGTCAGCTCTGCCGCTCCCACCCGGTCTCTCCGGACTGGTTGAGTCAGCTCGGCTGCCTCTTCCAGGAGTGGCCTCGTGTTGGTTTTCCGCTGCCAGTTCCTTTCTGCCAAAGTCTTCTGCCGGTAAGTAGTTTTGGTTTCTAAATGGGCCAACTGGTGGTGTTTGTTGTTGGTTTGTTTGCTGTTGTATTATTATTGGGTTTTCTTCTCCCCTTTGATTTATGTTTGGTTGATCTCCCCCCCTCTCTGGTTTTGTTATAGTCTGTTTGGTGTGGTCTTTGAGTGTGTGGTTGTGCGTTCTCGGGGTTGTCGATGTTTCTTCCTATTGTTCTAGACCTTAGTTCATCGATATGTCTCTTCCAGCTCCTCCCGTCCTCCATTTCTAGCCAATATGACCGGGGTCCCGTTATTTGAGTTATTCTAGCTGGTATCCAAAGTGGGTTGTTTGAGTATACCAGATCCCCTGTTGTGAATGTGCGGTATTTACTGTAGGACTCTGGTGGCTTTTCGGGGTTGTATGTTGGGTGTAATCTGTCCAGGTGTGAGCATAGTTTCCTGCCCATCAGGAGTTCTGCTGGGCTCTTGTTAATCGACGTGTTCGGTGTTATATGTTGGATAGTTAGCATTTTATTGATTTTGTCTTGAATGTCACCAGTGTCTATTTTATTTAATGCCTCTTTAGTGTACTGAACCATGCGTTTCACCCGTCCGTTTGTAGCCGGCTGAGCAGGCACGGTTAGGGCATGTCGTATAACCAGTTCGGCAAGGAATTTTTCGAATGACAGGGCTATGAACTGCGGACCATTGTCTGAGACTAACAAGTCTGGTAATCCATGCGTTGCGAATAGTTTTCTTAGCTGTTTGATGATGGCTACTGTCATCGTGGACTGCATGACTGTGACCTCCCACCAGTTGGAGTAAGCGTCGACAATTATTAAAAATGTATATCCCTTTGCGTGTCCAGCAAAAATCTATATGGATTCTCGACCAGGGGCCCCTGGGTGTCTCCCACTCGAGGGTAGGTGTGGGAGGGGTGTAGGTCTGGACTTTTGGCATTTGTTGCACATTCCCACCCATGTCTCAATGTCTTTGTCCATCCTGGGCCACCAGACATAACTCCTGGCCAGGGATTTCATTTTGACGATACCCGGGTGTCCTTCATGTAACATGCACAGTACTTTTTCCTACATTTTTTTTGGAAGAACAACTCTATCCCCCCACAGTATACATCCCTTCAATATCGATAGCTCAGTTTGTTGGGTTTAAACGTGTCGCCACCATCAGTTTCCGGCTATCCTTTTCCTACCCAGTTTAAAATCCGCGCCAGTTGTCTGTCTCCAGTGGTCTCTTTTGCAATGTCTGACATGGTTATGAGAAGGTTTGGCAAGGTCTCTATTTGTAGTGTGGACGTGGTTGGTGACGGGTCGTCTTCCAGATCTGGCAGGGGGGAATGGCTCAGGGTGTCAGTGTATGATATGCTCTTCTCTGGCCAGTGGATTAATTGGTAGCTATATGCGGCCAGGAATTTGGACCACCTTGTTATCTGTGGTGACAATATGTTTGAGGTGGCCTTGTTCCCTACAAGTATCCCCAGGAGTGGCTTGTGGTCGGTAATGAGTAAGAAAGTCCTACCGTAGAGATACTCGTGGAAACGCTTTACTCTGGTGATTGCTGCAAGTGCCTCTCTGTCCAGCTGGCTATAGTTCCTCTCTGCCTTGGACAATGTCTTGGAGTAGAAAGCAATTGGTGCTTCTCTCCCATCCGGTAGTGTGTGGCTTAGTATGGCCCCGAAGCTGAAAGGTGATGAGTCACATGTCACTGTCAGCAGAAGGCTTTCACTGTATTGAATAAGTACCGATTCGGATGTCAGCAGATCTTTTATTCCTTGGAATGCGGCTTCTTCCCGTCGGCCCCAGGTTCAGGTCACTGTCTTATCGAGTAGTCTATGCAGTGGCTCCGCCGTTGTTGCCTTCTGCGGCAAAAATACATGATAAAAATTAATGAGTCCCAGAAATGCTTGTAATTCTGTTTTGTTTTGTGGTCTGGGGGCTTCTTTTATGGCTTTTATTTTCTTTTCGGTGGTGTGAATTCCTTCTTTGTCTATTAGGTACCCCAAGAATCCAACTTTCTTGGTGGCCAGCTGGCATTTTTCTTTTTTCACCTTGAGTCCCGCCTCTTTAAATCTTTGTTCCACCTTCCCTGAGGCGGCTTTCCAACTGGTTTTTGTTCTTAGAGGCTACCAGCACGTCATCGAAGTAGGGTACCACTCCTTTAATTCCTTGTAAAAGATGTTCCATCAGGCTTTGGAACACTCCTGGGGCCAAGCTGACTCTGAATTGTAACCTGTTGCATTTAAATGCCCCCCTGTGAGTCACAATGGTTTGTGCCTCTGCTGTTTTGGAATCAACGGGCAATTGCTGGTATACCTGCGTCAGGTCGAGCTTCGTGAAGATTTTTCCTCCTCCCAGTGAATGTAATAGATGTTGCATCACTGGGACGGGGTATGTGCTTTGTTGTAGCATGTGATTAAGGGTGGCCTTATAGTCTCCACAGATTTGTACGGATCCATCTGGCTTTATCGGGGTCACAATTGGGGTTTCCCACCTCGCGTGGTCTATTTGTTCCAGTACCCCCTGGGCGATGAGCTTATCCAATTGCTCATCGATCTTTGGTTTGAGTGTGAATGGAACCCACCATGCCTTTAACTGGATTAGAGCTATGTTTGGGTTCAAATTAAATGAAATAAGGGACCCTCGGTACTTGCCTAGCTTCCCATCAAAAACGTCCTAGAAGTCTTTCATCAGGCTGTCCTCCCAGTCTGCCTTGGTGATGCTGTTTATGCCAGTTACTTCGATCCCCAGAGGTGCAAACCATTCTAGCCACAGCAGGCTTGGGCGATCCCTGTCCACTATCGACAATGGGAGGATTTCTGAGTGTTCCTTGAAGGTTATGTGAAAATGTCCAACTCCAATTACAGGGATCCTGTTCCCCTGGTAGTCCTTCAAGGTCAGTCTTTGGTTTTCTAGTTGTCTTCTTCGTATGCTGGGAATTAGTCATTTGATGGTGTTCCAGGATACCATTGACAGGTATGATCCAGAGTCCACTTGCATGTTACACTGTTGGCCTTCAATTTTGACCTGTATGTGTACTTTACAGGCTTCTGTCATGCTCGAATGCCCAATGGTAATTGTCTGATGGGTCTCTTCCTTTCGGTAGGGTTCGCTGAGCCACTTATTTCTGCTTTCGCGGCTCCAACGGTTCCCTGTTTGTCTGTCTCTGGTCCGGGGGTGTGTGCTGTCTCGTCGCCTAGGGCTGTAGCTCTTTTTATTTCAGCAGACCCTAGCAATGTGTCCCCATTTCTTGCAGTGGCAGCAAATAGTGTCTAGAAAACGGCACTTAGATCAGGGTGGTTTCCTCCGCACCCAGTGCATTGGAAACCCGACTTGCGTTCTCTCCTTTCTTGTCTGTACCATTCCGACTGGAGTCTGTGTATCTCTTCCTCCTCCTCGTCGGTCTCGGATAAGGACTCGACATCCTCATGGTGTGTGGTAGTGGTGGTGGTCTTTGGGTTTCCCTCTGGTTTCCTTTCTTGGTGTTGGCCTGTTTCTGCCCGTATTTGCTGGGTTGCTGCATTCATTTTCTGCATGGTTGCTGCTGACTTCTTTGCAGCTTCATCTGCGGTTGCCTCGGTGATGGCCTCGGTATCAGTGATGTTGGGCTGGGTCAATAGTTGGCTCTCTAATGTGAGATCCCTCAGTCCCAGGACCACGCGGTCTCTCATGGCTTCGTCCATATTGAGAAACTCACATGCACCGCTGATGTCCCTCAGAGCTGCTATGAATTCCCTGACACTCTCACCTTCTCTCTGGTCTCTTTTATAAAATTCATGTCTTCGGATGAGATTTGAGATGCCCGGTACATAATAGGCTCTTAGTAGTTGGTCCAACTCTGGCCATGCCATCTGTTTGATGTCCTGAGGTTTGGCCAATGGTTTGGCCATTTTGAATACTGTGGGCCCACAATCTGTCAGGAACACGACTCTCTTCCTTTTATCAGAGATCCCTTGCAGATCATTGCTCTCGAGGAACATGAGGAATCGGTTGATGTACGATTCCCAGTCCTCTGTCATTGGGACGAATGGTGTGGGTGGGGAGTTGCTGCCAGCCATCTCTTCAGTTGGTCCGTCCTTGTTGCCACATGCTCGACTGGTCTCCTTTGTCTCAGAATCCCACCTTCGTTACCAGTGTTTGATCTCGGGAAAAAGAGACTTGAGACCAGTGTGACTTTCAGCTTTTTATTTGGTTCCTTGCATCAGTTCTGCCCGTGGAGCTGCAGCAGCCTCTTTTATAGCGGCTGCTTGCGGCCAATGACGGCTCTTTGAATCTCCCACCGATCTGACGGCCCAATCACAAGGCGGCAATGCGAACCAATCAGGCTCGCGCTTTTGAACCAATCGGCAAGTGGCATTTATGGACCAATCAGAAAAGGGTATTTCAAGTATGTTAATATAGGACAAAAAATGTGGCAAGAAAAGTCATCAAAAGGGGCAAAACTCACTGAACAAATATCTTGCTTACCAACAGGAATTTTGGACTCAATTGCAGTTGTAAGTCAAGGACTATCTGTGTAATATTTTCACTAATTTGTTGTCACATGCCAATTAAAAAGATATTCATACTAAGGAAATAAATCATACAGTGTATCAACATTTATTTTATATATATTTACTATTGCCTAATTACAATTTAGATATCACTGATAAACATCTATGGTTTGTGTTCATATTAGGTTGATTTGCACACGACAGTGATAAGTTTACATAAAATATGCCTATAAAAATAAAGCACAGAAATGATATTTTGAAAATAGAGTCATCTGTGAAACATGAAACATAGTGAAGTACAGCATAGGATAACCATATGATGGTGAACCTACAGAATTCACATTGCACCTTTGCCAGCGTGAAATCTATCACACAACCAGAATTCCTTCTACTTTTTTTTTTTTTTAAAGACTTTCTGTATGTGTCCAACTTTAACATTACTTTCAGTTTAAAAATATTTATACAGGCAATACTCCTTAAATATTTGTTTCTGTTGAAAGGTAACCAAGCCCTCTGAAACCACACAATGTGTTTTGTTTTAAATCAGAATTTGTATCCATAGGAATATTCAAGTTATAAGTAAATATAATTATCTTAAGACTCTTCAGTAAGTCAAGTTTACCTTTATTTCAGGTTTACCTTGGGCACTAATACAAGTTACTTCAAGTTTAGACTAGGTATGTAATTTTTCATTTGAGAAACATGCATAATCATTTCTGTAATGTTATTAAAAATATATTCAGAAATTTTGAGGACACTGCATTCTAGTATTAGTGAAATGAGCAAAGGCAAAATATGTGTCCAAATGGGGGGACCAGTGGTGTTTGTAGGATATAACAGAAAAGTCAAGAAAGCATCCATGATTTGGCACAGGCCTAGTTTTGGGACAGAAATGGCATTGGTTGCACTTTTGGATGATCTCTGCAGGAGTGGAATAGGGGTAGTGCATCCATCCTTGCTCTACTTCACTTCTCAGCAGCTTTCGACACCATCAACCATGGTATTCTCCTGGAAAGGCGTCAGGGCATGGGAGTGGGAGGCCTTGTGCTATCCTGATTCACTTCCTTCTTCTGCATCCTTCTCAGTCAGTGTTGATAGGACTGCTTTGCAGGGTCCGACAGGGCTTAGTACTCTCTCTGCTCCTGTTCAACATTTATATAAAGCCATAAGTGAGATCATTCATCACCATGGGCGAAGGTATCGCCAATATGCTGATGATATTCAGCTATATGTCTTGGCCCATGGTGAGTTAAGTGATGCTGTGTCTCCTTCTCTCAGTGCCTGGAGGCTGTTAGGGACTAGATGGGGAGCAACAGGTTGAAACTAAATCCTGACAAGACCAAGTGGCTCTGGGTTTGGGGTTCATTGTCTCAGGGAAAATTCCTTTGGTCTTGGAATGGGGGGGCATTATTCCAAAAAGACCCTGTGCACAATCTGGGGGTTCTCCTGGACTCACGACTACTGCTCGAAGAGCAGGTGGCAGTCGTGGCCAGGAGGGCCTTTGCACAACTGTGGGTTGTGCACCAGTTACATCCTTTCCAAGACCAACAATCCCTACTCAAAGTCACTCATGCCCTAGTCACTTTCCATCTTGACTATTGCAATGTGTTCTACATTGGGCTGCCCTTGGATAGCATCCGGAATCTCCAGTTGGTGCAAAATGCAGCAGCCTGCATGGTTTTATGCAGATCCCAATATATACATGTATCACCTGCCTTGCAGGAGCTATATTGACTGCTGATTTGCTTCCAGGTGCAATTCAAGGTGCTAGTTGTCACCTTTAAAGCCCTTCATGGCTTGGGACCAGGTTATTTGAGGGACCATCTCTTGCTTGTCACATCTACATGACCCATCAGAGCGGGGAGGCAGTGAATGTTGCAGGTCCTATCCCCAAGGCGGACCCAGAAGAAGAGCCTTCTCCATGGTGGCTCCCTCTTTCTGGAACATCACTCCCCCAGAGATTAGAACAACCCTGTTTTGTTCGGAAAACACACGAGGTAGACCGGGTTCCAACAACAAATACTTTATTCTTTAACTAGTCAGTAAATAGGAACACTTGGCTGAAGCCGAGGCCAGCCTTTTATACAGGCTGGCTTGCCTGCTTGCAGCCAATGGCAGTTGCTTAAATTTGCCGCCTTTCAGCAGCTCTTTGGATTGGTTCCTAGTGAACCAATCCAATCCTTAGTTTATTTGACCAATCAGGTTTGCAGATTTGGAGTCACCCACTTTACATATAGAACACCCCTCCCCTCTTAGTTCAGTCCTACATGGTGACGTAGTCTCACAGGTAGGTGGGGCTTTTCCAGACTCGACTTGCGCGGTTCATTCTTAGTGAAGACTTCGACCGGTTCGGATGGGGCTGCTGTGTCGTCTGTTCTTCTCCCTGGAACCATCTGGAAGGGTGAGTCAGCCATTTTACCGCCACCTGAGTCTCTTAGGCTGGCGGTTTTGCCGCTCCCTCCCGTTTCCTCTGGGCAGGTCGAGCTGGCCTGGCTGGCCCCTTCCGATGGGCTTTTCACCGAAGTCTCTCCAAACAGTGAGTCTTTTATTTGCTCTTTTTGTTCATTGGTTTTATTTTTTAACGGTTCTTTATTTAATTCTTGCGATTCCCCCCCCACCTTAGTTGGCAATTCGTCAGTTTTTTCGACGAATGGTTGTATGTCTGTGGTTCTTTCTATATTTCGGGATCGAAGCTGGTCTATGTGCCGCTTCCATTCCCTGCCATCATCTACTGTTAACCGGTAGGATTTGGGGCCTGTTATTTGGGTAATTTGTCCTGGTAGCCATGTTGGGTCCCCAGTGAAGTTTTTGGCGTAAACTAAATTGCCAATTCCAAATTTTCTAAACCATGTAGAGGAGTCGGGGGGGTTTTCTGGCATGAATTCTGGGTGCAGTCTATCAAGGTGTGACCTTAGTTTTCTCCCCATGAGTAGTTCTGCTGGGGACTTGTTGGTTGTGGTACTGGGTGTTATGTGCTGGAGTGTGAGCAATCGGTTAATTTTTTGCTGTACATCTCCAGTGTCCATTTTTTCTAACCCTTCCTTTGTAAATCGGACCATTCTCTCTGCCCTACCGTTTGCAGCCGGATGGGCCGGCGCGGTTAGGGCATGTCTAATACCTAGGGAGGCTAGGTATTGTTCAAAGTGTAGGCTGGTTAGTTGTGGTCCATTATCGGACACGAGGACGTCCGGAATGCCATGGGTGGCAAAAAGGGTGTCCAGTTGTTTTATTACTAATTCAGTTGTTGTTGATGGCATAATTTTTACTTCTAACCAGTTAGAATAGGCGTCCACAACAATCAGAAAGGTATGTCCTTTAGTTGGACCAGCGAAATCGATGTGGATTTGTGACCAGGGGCCCCGTGGAATTTCCCAATCTCTAATGGGTGCTTTGGGTGGGGATGGTCTAATTTTTTGACATTTGTTACACGAGGTTACCCAGT
The DNA here is from genome assembly GCA_015471245.1 of Laticauda colubrina. Taxonomy (NCBI): domain Eukaryota; kingdom Metazoa; phylum Chordata; class Lepidosauria; order Squamata; family Elapidae; genus Laticauda; species Laticauda colubrina. The sequence continues at coordinate 9,473,840 of BLBF01000037.1, forward strand.
ATTCTATGTCCCTATCAATACCCGGCCACCAGACATAACTTCTAGCAAGGCTTTTCATTTTTACAATCGCCGGGTGACCTTCGTGTAGCATACTAAGTACCCTAGGTTGTAGTTTGTTAGGAATAACCATCCGATCACCCCACAGTAAACACCCTTTTTGAATAGAAAGTTCGGTTTGTCTGGTCCGGAAAGGTTTAAAGTTTTCAGTTATTTTATTTTCCGGCCAGCCTTTACCTACCCAGTTAAGAACACGGGCAGTCAAAGAGTCTTTTGCGGTGACTCTGGCAACATCATATGCTGATATGGGTAGATCGGGGCAAGTCTCTATTTGTAGTGCTGTCATCGCTGGTGCCGGGTCTTCTTCAGTCGCTGGCAAGGGTGCTCTGCTTAAAGCGTCCGCGTGTGAAATCTGTTTCCCCGGTTGGTGTGTCAGAGTGTATGAGTAGGCTGCTAGGAACTCTGACCATCTCGTCATTCTTGGGGAGAGGATATTTGGTGTAGGTTTGTTTCCCGCCGAAATTCCTATTAGCGGTTTGTGGTCTGTTATAATTTGAAAAGTCCGCCCGCATAGGTACTCGTGGAAACGTTTCACTCCTGCGACAATTGCTAGTGCCTCTCTGTCCAATTGGCTTTAATTCCGCTCGGTTTTAGATAAAGTCCTCGAATAATATGCGACGGGCGCTTCTCTGCCATCTGGTAGTTGGTGGCTTAGGATGGCACCTACTCCGAATGGGGAGGCCTCGCAGGTCACTCTTAAGGGCAGTGTGTTGCTAAATTGAATGAGAACGTTTGAGGATGTTAGCAAGCTTTTAATTTTTTGGAAGGCTTGCTTTTCTCTGTAACCCCAAGACCAAATTGCTTTTTTGTCTAAAAGACGGTGCAATGGTTCTGCTATAGTGGCCTTATTTGGCAGGAATACATTATAGAAGTTAATTAGTCCTAAAAAGGCTTGTAATTCGGTCTTGTTTTTTGGTTCTGGTGCATTTTGAATCGCTTTAATCTTTTTGTCTGTAGGATGTATACCCTCTCCGTCTATTAAATAGCCCAGGAATTCGACGCTATTCTTAATTAGGCAACACTTTTCTCTTTTTACTTTGAGGCCAGATTCTCTGAACTTAGTTAGTACTTCTTTGAGTCTGTTTTTTAATTGGGTTTCATCTTTGGCTGAGATCAGGATGTCGTCGAAATATGGTACGACTCCTTGTATGCCATTTAGGAGGCATTCCATTAGACTCTGGAAGACGCCTGGGGCCACACTCACTCCAAATTGGAGTCAGTGACATTTGAATGCGCCCTTATGTGTGACTATAGTCTGTGCTTCAGCAGTTTCTGGGTCCACTGGGAGCTGTTGATAGGCTTGTGCTAAGTCAAGTTTAGCAAAAACTTTTCCTTTTCCCAGGGAGTGAAGCAAATGCTGGACTACAGGCACTGGGTATGCGCTTGGTTGTAATGCGTGGTTCAGGGTAGCCTTATAGTCACCACAGATTCTAACGGACCCGTCGGGTTTGACCGGTGTGACTATAGGTGTTTCCCACTTGGCATGGTCCACAGGTTCTAACACCCCTTGGGCTATTAATTTGTCCAGCTGTTCCTCTATTTTTGCCTTTAGTGCAAAAGGAACTCACCTGGCTTTTATTCTTCGTGGGGCTATTTGGGGGTTTAGACTGAAAGAAATGGGATTTCCCCGATACTTGCCAAGTGAGCCGTCAAAAACATCCTGGAATTCTCGAATGAGGTCGTCTTCTCAGCCGGTTGTAATCACTCGATTGATCCCGGTCATCCCGATGCCCAATGGCGCAAACCATTCGATGCCCAGGAGGCTTGGTCTGTCTTGGTTGACTATGGTCAGCGGTAGTACCTTGACGTGTTGTTTGTAGGCGACTCGGAATTGTCCCATGCCGACTACAGGGATTTGGTTTCCCTGATAGTCCTTGAGAGTTAGGTGCTGCTTCTTTAATTCTTTGGGTTTGATGCCTGGGACTAGCTGTCTTATTGTGTCCCACGATACCATGGAGAGGAAGGACCCCGAGTCCACTTCCATCTTGCAGTGTTTTCCTTCGATTTTTACAATGACTTTAATTTTCTTCCCGCTTTCCATCTGAGCGCTCTTTATAATGACAGTTTGGTGTGTATTGGCTCGCTTCTCTTGTTGCCACTTTCTCTCAGCTCGTTTAGGCTCAGCTCGTGTTGGGGAATTTCTGCGTCTCGTTGGGCTGTAGCATTTTTTGTTCCTGCAGACTTTCTCGATGTGCCCTCATTTCTTGCAATGCCGGCAGATGGCATCGAGAAATCTGCATTCGGCTCAGGGATGGTTTCCTCCGCAGCCAGCTCACTCCCGCCAATTCCTTCTTTCGCGCTCTTTTCTGTTCGTGAGCAAACGGTGGACTTCGTCGTCTTCTTCGCTCGATTCAATTGTTTCGCCCGACTCTTCGTAGTGGGTTGTGGTGGCAGGCTGCTTTCTGTCTTTGGTTGGTGTTTCTTTGCTGTGTGTGTTCATCTTTTTCATGGCTACGGCAGATTTTTTTGCGGCTTCAGCAGCTGTGGCTTCCGCGATGGCTTTGGTTATGGTGATGTTGGGCTTGTTGAGTAATTTACTCTGTGTGGTCGAGTCTCTCAGACCCAACACCACGCGATCCCTCATTGCTTCATCAATGTTCAAAAAAATCACACTCACCCCCTAGTTGTCTAAGGGCAGCAATGAAATCAGCGACGGTCTCTCCCTCTCTCTGGTCTCTGTGGTAAAATTAGTGTCGCTTTATTAAGTTTGACACCATCGGAGCGTAGTGTGCTTTGAGGATTCTTTGCAATTCTGGCCACGTTAGTTGTTTAACGTCTCGGGGCTTCGCAAGGGCCTTTGCCATCTTGAAAACCATTGGCCCGCAGTGAGTCAGGAACACAGCTCTCTTGCGTTGCTCTGAAATGTCTTCCATTTCATTGCTCTCCAAATACATTTGGAAGCGATCTGCATAGGAATCCCAATCCTCTTCGTTGGGATTGAAGGGTGCGGGCGGTGCATCTTGGTTGTCATCTGGACTTCTTATCACCGCGTGCAGGTTTTTCCGTTCAGGACGATCCCACCTTCGTCGCCAGTGTTTTGTTCGGAAAACACACGAGGTAGACCGGGTTCCAACAACAAATACTTTATTCTTTAACTAGTCAGTAAATAGGAACACTTGGCTGAAGCCGAGGCCAGCCTTTTATACAGGCTGGCTTGCCTGCTTGCAGCCAATGGCAGTTGCTTAAATTTGCCGCCTTTCAGCAGCTCTTTGGATTGGTTCCTAGTGAACCAATCCAATCCTTAGTTTATTTGACCAATCAGGTTTGCAGATTTGGAGTCACCCACTTTACATATAGAACAAACCCCCACTCTAGCACTCTTCCAGAAGGTGCTGAAGTCCTGGTTCTGCCAGCAGGCCTGGAGAACCCAGAGCGGGATGGAGCCCATTAAATAGCTCAGGTGATCTACTGTCACTGGGGTGAGGGATGATTTTATTATGATTTTATTATTATATTAATTTATTTGATTTTTTAATTAGTTTTATGGTTTCAAATGTGGTTTTTATACTCTATAAGCTGCCTTGAGTCACCATGAGAAAATAGATGGCAATATAAATTTAATAAATAATAAATAAATAAATGATGGTGAAATGAAAGCTCTTTCCATTTTTAAAAAATATTTATCCTATTGTCATGGCTACCATTTTTATCTTTTTTTACCATACCTTGCATATAACGCTTGCAAGATCCCTATGAGAAAATGAAATTGTTTTGTTGTTGCTGTTGCTATGATTCTGTTGGCAATACCACCGAACAAGGTAAACTGGGCTGCCAGGCACATAGAATCCCACTGAGCTGAGCAAATAGTATCTAGGTTTCTGTAACCTCCCTTAACCTTTGGGCGTGATTTCTGGCAGAGCAAAATGTATACATCAGATTGCTAAAAAATGTAAATCAAAAATATTGCTACTGATTCAAATCATGCAACAACAATTTCATTACATGATTGTTAGGAAACCAGTCTCTTTCATACTTTTTTCTTCTTCTGTTCAGTCATGTCTGATTCTTGGAGACTGTCTAGAGTGAACAGTCCATGCAGTTTTCTTGGCAAGATTTTGCCATTGTCTGCTTCCTAGAGTTGAGAGAAAATGGCTGACCCAAGCTCACCCAGCTGGCTTTGGGCCTAAGGTGGAATTAGAATTTATGATCTCCTGGGTTTCTAGCCTAATACTTTTTCTGGCCTGATGCCTTGATTGAGCAGGTACAAAGATATAGAAGAAATGATTGAAGTCTGGGAAATCAAACCAGAGTCTGATTTACCATCAGCTTGTCAGTTACTTTGGAGCTGAGGATTTAGCAGTACAAGGTAACAATAGCCAACAACTTAATAGCTGGCCATCAATACTCCAATCAACCAATAAGAAGCCACACCCAATCAGGCACCACATAAATACTAGGAATAGAATAGTCCAGGACACATTCCTGTAGAGAGATGTACCCTGAAGATGGGCTCCAGCACATGTCCGAAAGCTCAAGAGACAACCTTTGCTCCCAGTGATTTACCCAGATTGGGTCCTGCATCAGTGCCCCAGGATGCATATATTTGCCTTGATTCATGATACCTTAATCAAACTGGGTCTTGTCTTATGTTACCTTGATCCAAATTACAAGTTGAAATTTCTTTCCCCATTCTTAAATGGTTTTGTTAAACAGTACAATAATTTTGTTTAGGAGTTCTCAATTCCACTATTGGAAGATGAAGAAGGAAAATGTAATGTAATAAAACAGGGGTGTCAAACTCAAGGCCTGGAAGCCAGATGCGGCCTATGGGGTGCTTAGATCTGGGACACAGGGCCATCCTGGAAACAGCAAAGTTTTGGCCCACGGTGCCTCTGCCAGTGAAAATGGGAGCTTGGGAAGGCCACGTGCAGCTCTGCCGAGCTCCGTTTTTGCTGGCAGAGGGTTGCAGGAGGCCATCTCAGCCAAAAATGGAGTTCGGGAGCCTGTTTTCATTGGCAGAGTGCTCAGACCTCCACAGGCAGCTCTGACATGAGTGGCATCAAGCTGCCCCACACACACACCTGAGGTCAAACACAACCCTGATGTGACCCTTGATGAAATCAAGTTTGATACACCTGTTATAAAATAAAGGTATTTACATGGGCAATTTTATTTAAAGTTTTGCTTCTGTTGGCAGACAAACATTGTGAAACCTGCATCATCTAACCCAATGGTCCCCAACCTTTTGTACCAGGGATCAGTTTCACGCAGAAACACTTTTTCAAGGACCGGCAAAATCAATTCTTCCCCAATAGTAAAGGGCTTCTTAGCTTTAGCTAATATAAAATATATATTTTAATCACGATTATTCATTCTTTGCAGCCCGGTACAAAATGATCCATGGACCAGTACCGGTCTGGGGCCCAGTGGTTGGGGACCCCTGATCTAACCAACAAAGAACAAAGAAGAAGGAACACAACTTCTTCATACAGCCACATGATACTTGTGTAACCTTAATCAGTACAATAAAGCAACAAGTGGAAGTTACCTAGCATCTTGGATGTAAGTCAGATTAATTTGAACAAGATCAACCCAAAATACTCACTAGATCCAGCTCAAATTATCTTGCTTTGGACACATTATTTCAAGTGCTCTAGAGAAGGTTGTAATGCTGGGAAGGATGGAAGGCAAGAGAAGAAAAGGATAACTAGCAACAAGGTGGATGTGTTCAGTTACAGTGGTGATGTATAGACTGCTGGAAGAAGTAAAAGACCAAGTTATGGACAGTTTGTCATGGAAAATGATTTATCTGTAGTCTCTAGGAGTCGAAACTAACTTGATGGCACATAATTTGGAGAAAAATATCTTGTGAGATTTTTTTGGGGTGGCAGTCTTAGAACTGATGCTATCATTTTCTCAATGCAAATGCTTAAAGTACATTTTCCTCTATTGATTTTTTCATTTATAATGATAAAAACTTTACACATGGAATGAGATAGTGCATTGCAGTACATCCTATCATACACTATTGCATAAACTTAGCTTACATCTGATTTAATGTTGGGCGCTCTTTCAAGTAACTTTTTCTTCTTGCTTTTGCCACTTGTGCTTCTGTTTCTCCCTCTGAAACTACAAATCTATGAAGATCCATCTTGATTTTCTTAAGGCTTTGATAAAATGCCCACATGTCTTGAATTATGCTAGTCTGTTCCGCCTTTCAGAGAAATGTGTGCAAAATTGGAGAGGATCAGTGGGCTACTCCATGGGAAAGTGGGGAGTCTTTGAGCTCTACATGTCTACTATTCAAAATTACACACTGACATCCTTTCAGTTGTTCCCACAGATCCTGCTGAGGAGTATTTCAGAATAAACTTGATTGATTGGGCCTCTCACATGATAAGGAGATTGAGAATTTGATGCATAAACTGCTTGCAGTTTTGCAAGATTGCTTTGGTTGTTGAAATATTTGCCCAGAACATAGCGTCTTGAGAATGTTGTTACTATAGGAAAGCTTTTTTTATATGCCTTTGATTTCACCACCTGAAAGAGATGGAAGCAATGGTTTGCAAGACATTTATACCAATGTTTCAAGTTCATGCAATAAATTGTCAGTTCAAGCCGTATATGAGTAACAATATAGTCACTAACAACTACTGTTGTTTTATTCTGCAATCACTAAAATGTCTTACAATGCAATATTCAAAAGTGGTAAAGTTAGTTCTTATCCTTTTCTTCTTTGCAACTTAGTTCTGTCTACCCAACAATGTAAATA
>BLBF01000037.1:9480618-9497287 GCA_015471245.1 Laticauda colubrina
AGATGCTCTCAATCTTACATGGGAAAAGACCTGAACATGCCAAGACCATCCTTTATTTATTTGTATATATAATTTTATTCTGTTACACTTGTCTTCTTTTTAATTCCTTGGACCTCTCCCTCCCTATGTTGATCTTTGACTGTAATAAAGATTGGACTTAATTTGAAAGCATGTTCCAATATTTGGGGGGGAGTCAACCCCTTTGCCACAAAGAAGTGGGAGGGGCAACCTATTTTTCAAAGCATCAGCAAAACAAGAAACAACGAATGGAAACTAATCAAGAAGAGAAGCAGCCTGAAATTAGGGAAAAACTTCCTAACACTGAGAACAATCAACCAGTGGAACATCTTGCCTTCAGAAGTTGTTCCCTATCATCAGAGGTTTTTAAAGAAGAGATTAGACAGCCATTTGTCTGGAATCCTCCATGAATATGGATTGGTTTAGAAGACTTCCAAGGTTCCTTCCAACTCTGTTATTCTGAAGGAACAAAAGATTACTAGCTGTTTCCTCTTCTCCTCTTCTGCTCCCCCTCCTCCCCCTCCAGCAGAGGGCATCTGGATTAGCTAGACTTTCAGTGCCCTCTTCACATCAATACAGAATAAGCTCTTTTTCTTCCTTCTCAATTCATTCTACATCACTGTGCATGTTTAATAAGAATCATCTTCACCATGTGCAATTATATTTATCAATAAAATGCTTACAGTGGATTGCCAAAAAATAGCTATATTTCAAATGTAGGACAAATTTTAAAGCATATAAATATCCAGGCTGAAACATTAACCCCAAATTCTTACCTCATGAAAATGACATCCACATTTCCCTTGCAAAAATTCCTTGTACCGTCCCATTGTAATAATGAAAGTATCAACCACCTCATAGCCATAGTGTTTTGCAGTGTTTAGAATAGCAAGATTTTCTTTCCACAAATTCTGTATTTCTGCCTGCAGTTGAAATCAAGATACCTCACATCAACATTTTTGTTTATTTTTAGTTTCTATTTGAATAAATGATTTGAATGGAAATTTGAGAAGAACAACTAAATTTTTTTGTTAAGTATAAACAAAAGTGCCTGTGATAAAACAATTCCCAAATTGATCTTCTTAGAATAAACAATAATACAACAGACAAAGAAAGAGAGGAAGTGAAATTAAAAAAGAGAGGGAAGGAGAAATTATTTCAAAAATAAAATGTGTTTTAGGTACCCCTAATCTTACAAGTATTGATAAATGAGGTGACACAAAACTATTAGTGGTCTAATTTGGTAATGCTGTATATAATTAGTGATGTATTCCTTCAAACTCATTATAGGGCTGAAATTCAATTTTACATTAGATTATTTTTATCTTATCCAAAGTTTCCTGGCTACTATGAATTTTTTTAATGAAAAAAATCTTTATAAGATAATATAGGCAAATGAGAATCAAACAATGGATGGGTGACAAGACAGTCAATCAGAATGATATTCTAAATTATAGGACAACAAATTGATATTTCTTTCAAATAATATTGAGAAAGTTTTGTATTGTAAAAATACAGCTCATTTTTAGTATGCAGAACAAATTACAATGTTCAGAATTCTTCAATTAGAAGTATATTTCATTTCTTCAGTTGGCACAACTTGCATTGAAAAAGCAAAGGCACATGTCTGAAGTTTGCTTATCCTTCATGGAATGGACATGAGGAAGGAAGGAATTCAGACCATATATTTTTTAATCATAATGTACATGTTTGTTGCCAGATGGCATGGCCACTGAGGGAAGAAAGATATTGTGAATAAACATAAAGTATGATTCTTTTGGCTACTTATATTTTTCCACAGTTGGACCAAGTGTCACTTGTTTTCCAATGCTGTCAAATGTTTCAGTTTTTGATATTGGGGTCTAAAATAGACTAAAGTTGAATTTTAATAAGATGGAATTGTTGTTTGATCATAATGGCTTTCTATTGTTTCTTGGGAAGGCAGTATTTTCCTTGAAGGATGGCCATGGCTATAACTTGAGGGCCTTCTTGGCCAGAAGAACCTTGTAATTCTTTCTGGAGGAAGAGGATCATTTAGTAATGACTTATGTCCTTAATACTACTCAACTAGATTCTACAATGCACTTTACATGAGACTGTGTTTGAAGACCACATGGAAACTGCAACTGCTATAAATATGCAATAATCTATGTTTTGTCTGGTATTCCCAGCATGTACCTAATATACCTATGCAATTCATAGTTTGCTTTTCATCTATAAATATGGCTTAGGGTTCCCCATTTTAATCAACTGAGGGAAGCGTAGACCCAAAGTTATTTTTCAGGAGGAAGTATAATGTAATGTAAGAATGACCTTGCCAGACAGGGAGAAAAGATGTTGCAAAGGGAACAATCAGATAAAAGGGGGATCTAATAACTGAGTAATGGGCAGATTTTTTTTTGAAATGATTATATCAGGGGTGTCAAACTTGCGTTGTCATGGCAGCGTCACATGACATAGCGTGACTTTCCCCCCTTTGCAAAACTGGGCATGATAGTGGCTAGCGCATGACACATCCGGCCCAGGGGCCGCGAGTTTGACAGTCCTGGATTAGATGGTAAGAAGAGAGGCAGGAGAGCTATTCTTCAGACTTGCATGATTCTATTCATGTAGCTGCACAGGAAATTAGATTTAGTTCAACTTATGCTTCCTGTTGTTCTATCTGGGAGGCTGTCAGAAACCTTTTCTGTGATCAAGCTTTGGGAAGGGGAAAAAGTACAATGAATTGCTAAGGGACAAAAAAATGTTTACCTGAGTCCTGAGAAAGTAGAAAACATAACACATTCAGAATAATTCTGCCTTGATTTTGCTTAGTATAAAATAGAATAGACAACAACTCTGACAGGCTTTCAAGATTCTGTTATTCTATATGACAGCGATAAAGAATCCCTTGGAATTATTGTTATTGGCATCTGCGTATATCATAGAATCAGTGCAATTCTTAGGATCATGATGCTGAACAAAAGAAAATTATGATTTAAAGAACAATTAATTTTAATAGGCTATGAACAAATTGTAACTTACTGATGACAAAGTGTGTACTCCATCTACTGGCAGATGAAAGCCCATTCCTAGGGATTTTATCACTACCATTATATTTGAGAGATTCATTCTAGACAGCAAGTGAGAAAAATAGATATATTTTATTCTAGGATTTGCATAGGTGCAGTATTTTTTAAAAATGTCACTGATATAATATTCAGACTCAATAAAATGACTTTTTGTTTAAAATTTTTACTTTCAACTTAATCTTTTCATAAGTAATTTGAACATTACGTAAAAATAGAAACTAATAGTAGTCTTCTCATGTATTACTAATATAATCTAACAAAAATGTTTTAGCCTGATAACTATGGAGACATCATCCTTGTGGGTATAATTTAATACCAATATCTCTACAGTTATCAATTTTTTATTAGATCATATTCATAAGAAGCTATTTTGAAGGATGAAATTTTGGTGTCAATTTCTTTTATATTTTATCAGACTCAAGATTAAACTTGCAAGCAATTGGGGAGGAATGAAAGAGGTAATCTTCAGAAAAACAAGGTGTGAATGATCAGCAGCCTGAAAGAAATGGACAAATAAATTGGCCCTCAAATTTGTAATGGAACCTATTTTATATTTTCTATGTCCTCAGAATCAGACAAAATGCACTTCATTCTGCCTAACTAAAAAAAATTGAGTAACTCCACATGCCAAAGATTTGATGTGTAAGCCCAGACAAGCACTATGTTACCGGTATGAACTGCTTTGTAGCAATGGCAGCAGAAATTGTCACACATGTAATTTAGCTAGGGTACTGCAATTGGAAATGCAATTTCCAAATGGAATTTCTACCGATTTTGCTCCATCTAATATTAAAGAATAGAGAGTGAGTTCGGCTCTCAGGTGTATATCGTTCCAATTTTCCTCATATGAGGCCTACTATTCAAACACAGGCTTTAAGACGTTCTGCCACAGCTGTTCACAAAAACAGCTCCAGCATGTTATTTTTTTTTAAATTTTTAAAAAACAAAACATAAACAAACAAAACATAAAAACATCAAGCCATCTTCCATATATATACATACAATGTGCCGGTTAGTTTCCAAATTGTTTTGTGCTTCCATTTCATAGTCTCCAATTACAATTACATTGTATATACTCTCATATTTTCAATCAAATATTAAATACATTAATATAATTATTAATCAATCATTTAACTATACTTTTATTCATTCATGTTTTATGAAATAATCATATTTCACTTAATTTGTTTTATGACGGTTCATATTCTCATCCCAAATCTATCCTAAAATCATTTTGTAGATATAATAAGAAAAGAATACATCTTTATATATTTATTATTTTCTAAGAATCTACATATTTCATTACTATATTTTATTGTCTAACCATTGATAGAATAGATGCCAAATTTTATAAAATTGTTTATCATCTTGTTTTCTAATTTCAAATGTCAATCTACTCATTTCAGCACATTCCAATATTTTCTTAGCTCCAGCATGTTAGAAGCTCTCAGTCTGAAGAAGGAGATCTATCTGCTGGTTTCCACATGCCTATGTCTAGATTAAGAACTGCGAAAGCCCAATGTGTGCCAATATATACAAGCTGTACATTTGGATGCACAGTTGCATTTGTGTATGCTATTAAAAAAAAACTTACATACATTTTGATGGACATTCAGTTTTCTCCAATTATCTGGTCCAATAAGTGAAATTTATGTAGGAGGTTTTGGATTCAGATACAAGAAAAGATGTCTTCCTTGTCTTCACTTTTTCCCTACTCTTTAAGAAGACATTTTTGTGGAGCTGGATTTTACATTTCATATTATATAATGTTACATAATATAGGACACTGGGAATGATGCAACTGTAGTTCCCAAGTCACAGGCTCCTTTAAGTAGGGTATCTAAAGATGCCAATATGCCTGCACATACTTTTCAAATCATTTGCCCTGACTTTTTAGATTTTTAATTTAAACAATGAAATGCTGCAAAGCAAGGCACAAATGTTCAATATGATCTTTATTTCCAAGAATACATCTGAAATCTAAACAAGTCTTTAACAGTTGTCTATAAACTTGTGTGTAAAATAAAAAAATAAAATAAAATGCAACAGTCAAGAATAGTAGGGAAGGGTGTGGCAAGTAGCATTCTAGAAATCAGTAGTTTCCAAGTGGATATGTAGCAGCTTGCAACTGTTTTGTGAATAAGCAAGCCTACTTACATCAGCCATTTTGGAAGAATATATCAAAATCTCAAATGTGCCCATCAGGTCACAAAAAGTTGGAGATTCATTCTTTAGATATTGTTAAATAACACCCAGCTTCTGTCACTATTAGTCATATTGGCTGGGTTACTAGGGAATTGTAATTCAGGATCCTACAGATGATTGGCTAGAAAAATGCCTAAACACTAAACATACCAGAAATCATTCTGGAAATAGCCACTAGGAATACTTATTTTTTATTCATATAATGTCAAACCAAAAAAACCCCTTACAATATTAACACTTACCGCTTTAGTACTTTTTGAATAATATGCAAATGACTGAAATTAAGCCATTGGACTCCACCAATTACTAGTATGGTCTGGCCTGTATTCTCTAATGGCTGTGATCTGAAATAACAACAACAACAATAACAACAATAATAATAATCCACTAACTTTGCCCTACCATTTGAACAAATGGTAGCATTTATATTTTAGCAACACTGCAATACACATCAGCCAAGACCACGCATACTGATGTCATCTTCCATTACAGATTATAGTTCTGCATATTTTAAATTAAAACTTTTATTACTTGTTCTTATTTTTCATTGTATAAATTATTATTTATACAAAGGCAGTACATGCCTGATGCAAGGAAGTCACTCCAACAAAGATGCTCAAAGATATTTAACATTCCACTGGTATTTTAGGACATTGCGTTCCGACCTCTGAACCATTTTCTCTTTTAGTGCATGCTAACATTCCCAGGAAAAGAAAACACTTTTGATGAACAGCTTTGAAGTGTAAAGCAGAAAGGATAGTGTTCTTTACAACAGAGTTGGCTGTTGCTATACGAGAGTTCTCAGTTTCCCTTTCCAGTGAGCATTGTCTAGGTTCGTTAGGTATCTTAACGTATTATATGAATACCTGGAGGGCTGCAAATTCTGCGTACCTGCTCTGTACAGTTAAATATGAGATCAGAGGAGACCTGTTATTCTCTTTCTATTGTAATGGTATCTCCAAAATTGTAACTGCTAGAATTTTCAATCTGATGAAGTGGTAAAAGCAGTGGAGAATCTGATGCATTGTCAATATCTCCCAAAGGCAGGAACTGAACCACTCGACTCAAACACCTGAATGCCAAGAAAAGGAAACTAATCTTGCCAACTGTTCTATCATACCTGAATAGCAGCTGCTCTAGAGCTTCTTCAAATGTAGGTCTTTGACTGGCACTGATCCAGAATTGGGGATAATATGAATAACTAATGAAAGTGCTTCCATTGTTCACATTGTAATAAAACTTCATGCCATGTGCCTTTTGCCATTCTTGAAGGGTCTCGTTCACTCTCTCTATCAGGTAATACATCATCCCTCTGTTAGTGGAATCACCAATGAAAAGAACCTTTAAAGGAAAAACCAAAAACCATTTAATAACAAAAGTTGATAGATCAGTGGAACTCAATAGAGCTTAAGCCTGTAGTTTTGGTTTAAGGAATGCTTGGTGGACTAACAATAAATAAATTACAGCAACTTGTATGATGGAGAGGCATAAATGTATGTGTAGTCCTCACTTAATGACTGCCTATTTAGCAACCATTTGAAATTCTGACAGTGAAAAAAATAGCTATGAGACCAATTCTTGAAGTTACAACTGTCATGGCATCCTGTGGTCATGAAATCATCATCCAGGCACTTCACAATTGAAGAGCATTTACGACTGTTGCAGAATCTTGCAGTCACATAATTGCCATTTGTGTACTTCACAACTGTCTTGCAACAAGCAGAATTAATAGATATGAGTGAAATAAAATCATAAGTCATGGTCGTGGGTTTTTTTTTTGCTTCAGGACAGTGGCACTTCACAACTGAAGGGGAAATGAGGTTGTAAGCCAATTGTGGTCATGTGATTTTCCACTTAGTAGTTACAGCATTAGCAACTGTGTGGCTGATCCCAATTGGTCCAAATGGTTGCTAAGCAAGAACTACCTGTATTTTCAATATGAAAGGCAATTTTTCAGATATGTATTTATTAGGATTAATTTTAACAGAGATGTTTTGTACTTTAGGAAACTACATTGCAGCAAAACTTATGGTTAAATTAATTAACAAAAAAATGTATAAAAAGTGTTATTACAAGCCAGATTTTGTTTGGCTTTCATTTTTTAAATGTTCTTTTAAACTTGTTTCATTTTCCAGATGGTACAGTAAGGTATCATGTAATATAGTCTTCATATTCTTTATTGTACTAAAAGTTCAAATAAAATTTTAATATATTGTGTTATATATAAAATGAATAAACCCTTTTCAAGCATACATTTCCAACATTCTTTCTACAGTATATGACCTATTAACCTTACTAACACAACATTGATCTCTGAAGGCTCTGTTACAGAAGGCTTAGGGATTTATAACCCATTTTTCTTGTCTCAGACAATCTGTGTGTACTTCTCCACTCCACCCAGTGGTCCTAAGTTAGCACTGATAGAAATAACTTGATTGATGAAATGAAAAGGGAGATCAGAATAAAGCCAATGACAAGCCATGGCACTTAGTGAAATGTAAAGCTGAGATGCCCTGCCAATCTAATTCTCAACATATTTGTTGACCTTTATAGAACCTACATTTCTTGGGCAGCTGTGTTTCCAGGATCACATCATAAATTTCATGGGGAAACATAGGATTTGAACATCACCTGTTCTTGTCAACATTATATTCTAACTTTCTCTGCCATCTTGTCAGAACAAAGATGCTGCTCCAGAACAAAGAACCTACTTCAACCTGATATTCTCTGGATGTATCAGACTACAATTCCACCCTAATGTTTATGCTGACCATGGATATAATGGAAGTAGTGGTTCAACACATCTGAAAAGTACCAGACTGAGAAAGGAACCTATTTATTCTACTATATTTTTCAGAGATTATTTACTCCAGTGGTAGGCATTTCCTTGGATAGATTAATAGATGGGGCAGTTCTGTGGGAAAATGTCTAAAAAGTTTAAGAATGGCATTGCTTCCATTTCTCTACGGAACAGAAATTTTAAAAAGTTGACACAATTGTAAAATGTCTGACTTTTGACATCTGCAGTAGCTGAAGATTTAACCAAATGAGCAAACATATTTGTGACACAAGCTCTGCCTCTTATATATTTGTGTCGGATGTCACAATTGAAAGACAAAAAATGTAGAGTTTGTATCACAACCTTGTGTTTCATTATTCATCCCCATCCCAATAATTCATCTTGTAGGCAAGCTTTTATTTTAATATCATAACAGGCTCTTAGTTCCATTTTTAGTGATAGAAATATTTTATTCTCTGAATTAAATGTAGCAAGGCAGATCTGCAAAATGTTGGAACAAAAATATAATTTTAGATCTTATTCCCACTTATTCTCTAGCGCAATTACTGGTTATAAATTGAAGATATATCTATGTTTATACTATTGAGGTTATTGAAAAGAAAAATTGGGTTGCATAAAATTATAAATGAGCAATATATCCCTTTAACATATATCATTTCACTCTCAAATTTATTAGTATTGCAATTTTTGGGGAGGTGATTCTAAATCTATAGTATGTTTTTATAAACCTTTAAAAACTACTGCTGATACAGATTTTCATTATTGCAAAACTCATAATTAAAGGTTAAAATATTCATATTAACAAATCAACAAATTCAAGATTGAAATATTTGATGTTTCTCATGATCATAAGATAAGACCAACTGAACAAAAAAAAATCATCTTGTATTTATAGAGACTAGAAATATTTTAAAAGACTGTCACCATTATTCAGTCAACAACTGTGACATGGGTAAGGGGAAATCAGCTTGTGGCTTATGAGTTGTTCCACAATTTTCCTTTTGGGGTTTGATGCTCATAAATATATCACAAAAATATTTTCTTCAATTTCAGCCCAACATTATTCTACATTTACTATGCTTTGTAGATGTGAGTAAACTCCTCAATTATATTTAAAATATACCACTGTATGAAAAAGTATAGATTTGTTGACTATGGCAAGGAGCAAAAAATATTATTTTTCAAAGTTGGGAAGATAGCACATCCCCAGTATTATTAATGTAGATTGTTCATACTTGTTTGCTTTCTATTTATGGACTGGCTCTCAATGTAATGGAAAGACAAAACAATATTATTTTGTGTGGTCAAGACTTAATGATATGTTTAAAAACTGAGCTGACTTTTTTTCCTACATGGGATATTTTTGTCATTTCTTTCTGTTTGTTCTTGTGTTTGTTGCCTTATTTATAAATTTATTTTGTTTAATAAAAGAATTAAAGTATATTTTCTTTTTAAAAAGGCTAAATAAGAATCAACAGGCAAACCTGCCATAAATAAGGGCTTTAAAAAATAGAATAGAACTTGTTTTAAAATAGAGTAGACCTTTCTAGAACAATTATTTTGCAATTATTTTGCAAGGTGAAATTATGGCAGGAATAAGGTTAGATAGATTGTTCAAGTTTCAGATAGTATAATTGAATTTAGGTTTTCCAAAGCTAGAGAAAAAAATTAATGGCCACAGCTGGAATTGAAGAATTTCATGCTAAATAAGTCAGGAAGAGAAAAGGAATGATAGATATTTGCTGTCAACCTTGACAGTAATTCTATTTGACTACATCAGCAGGAAAGATCAGACCCAACCTTTCTTTTCTTTTTACTCTATTGTGCCAATTACTTTATGGTTCATCTATTTCAGAACATTTTACAACGTGCCATTATATAAAACAGTATTTCTCAATCTCAGCCACATTAAAATGTGCAGACTTCAACTTCCAGAATACTACATAGGCAATTCAGAAAGTTGAAGCCCGAACATCGTAGAATTGCTGAAGTAGAGAAACACTAATATAAGGCAAAGCAAGTACCACAATGCCCAACATATGTTTTAGACTTTCATTGCTAAATTAAATTGGGAATCTTGGAACTACTATATAGTCCAAAAAATAAAATGCATGTGTTAAAGAAGTTCATGCAACATATATTGTTGAATGCTTTAGATATTCATAAGTCATGCAGCTTACTGTATATTGGGGTTATTTTTAAGTTTTTATTTTTAACTGTATAATACATTGCAATGTTTGCAATGTAAGATTTACTTCTGAATATTTGTATTAGTAGACAGCTGTACCTGTGCCACACATCTCAGCCAGATGTTAGACAGTCAAACCATGCTTATTAAAGTGACTCTGCTTTTCCAAGCAGCCTTAGAATCTTCAAGGTAAGAAAAGTGAGGTCCGCCTGAGGCCTACACAAGAACATGAAGGAAGACTTCATAAGTTTGGTCATCAGAAGCAAAGCCATGCATTATATGCCAGCAGAAAACAACAGAATTAATGCAAAACATCCAACACTAATATATAAATTAACATCCAACACTAATATATAATAATATAATATAATGTGATATAATGTAATGTAATACAATATGTTGTAATGTAATGTAATATAATATAATTAATGTAATATAATATAATATAATATAATATAATATAATATAATATAATATAATATAATATAATATAATATAATATAATATAATATAATAAATATAATATAATATATCCATTAATTGAAAGAAACTTAGGATATTGTTTGCACGACAGTAAAAATTACAATGGAAGAATTATTAATATATTAATTATGCAATATTCAGCTTTTTAAAAACAATGTAACTTAAATGAAGAGATAAATTGTTTTTTTTTAAAATACAGATTTTCCTCTACCAACCTTGTGACTTACCTTTTTTCTTTCTACACACTTTTGGAGTTCTGATTTATTTAGAACAGGGTGCTGACAATTTCTTGGCTGCCATGTTATCTGCCTCCAATCACAGGTTCTATTATCAGAACAACTAAGGCAAGGAACAACCCACTGTCCTGGAAAGTAAACGATAACCATTTTTACATCTCTACCTGGAATTTGTTGTCCAGAAATAAATTGGTCAGACATTTATGCCAAGAAATAAAAATACTTTTACTTTCTCTTGACCCAATATTAAAAGGCAATAAAAATGAACCCAAGTGGAAGAGACTTAAGGCAACAAAACAAATGTTTGCTTGACATAGAAATGTTAATTATTTAAATGTACATCTTTCGCTACCTCCAAGGATTTCCAAAATGGACTCAAAAATCATTGGATACAATGACATTCCCTAGGAAACTGTATAGATGTAACTATACATTCCGATCTAAATTTATCCAGTCCTTGTCCACACTGCATCACTTAGCTAAGTGACAATATCAATTCTGTCTCCATGAACTGATATACAGCATTTTTGAGTTTTAATTGAAAGTTATCTACAGTTTTGTTACCTCTTTTTAAAAAAAAACCAGTGCTGCAATAGGCAGATGCCATTATTTCCAAAATGCATAGCTTCTGCTTTGCCACTGAGCTAAAATTCCTTTTTTCTAAGGCAAAAGCATTATTTTAATCATTATTAATTATTCATAATTTAAATCAGATGATTTAACAAATTAGTTGGCTCCATTATTTTTTTGACAAAACCTTGAGCCTTTTCTTAATTTTCAAGTGCCAGGAAGCAAGGAATCAGCATTCTTGTAAGAAGGTGAGAATATTTTTGAATATGCAAAAAATGTATTAAAAACATGCCTTTTACATCCCCCTTTTCACATGTCTTCAACTGTGGCTGTGAAATGATTGACAGGTATTCAGCAGAGAGGGGCTGCAAACCACAGGATTCCTCAGGATGAATGACTGAAGCACAATCCTGAATTAATATGTCAAAATACAATTGATCAATACACAGAATATGTTTTATCACATGTGACCTATAATGGGCAATAACATAACTGAAAAGGACAGTTAAGAGCAGGGAGAAAGAAGATATATTTTTATCCATTCCTCAGAATGTTCTGTTCCCAGATTGCCAAATTTTTCATCCCCTGATTCAGAAGCAGAATACATGTTTTGCAAGCAGAAGATATGAGGCTGTGACGAACACAATACAGAAGCCTGATGATGGCAGATGAGATTCTGCCAAAACATTGCTACAACTTTAAAAACACAACTATAATGACTGGGAAAATACCCGAACAAAGCTGAATACCATACATGTGAGTACCTGCAAAAACTTAAGAAAACATAAATATATAAACGTTGCTACAACTTTAAAAGCACTACAGTGACGTGGGATAATACCCGAAGGAAGCTGAACAGCACATATATATGTGTGTGTGTGTGTGTGTGTGTGTGTGTGTGTGTGTGTATTTGTTTTCTTAAGTTTTCTCAGGTACTTACATGTATGCTGTATACTTACAGTATACAGCAGATTCATCAGGCTTCTGTATTCTGTTCGCCTGTGAGTCAGAATCTAACAGTTGTTTCAGTTTTAAATTTGGGACTGGCCTATTGCTGTGCCAGAATGGTTTTTTCTTCATCCAGATTGGTTGGGAGACTTGGTCTGTGTTTATTGGTCTTGGAGTTTGCTGTGTTCTGCTTGATTGGTGTTTCTTATATCTTCTGTCTGTTTTGTGGCTTTTTTTTGTGTCTTGATTGGCTGGCAACATTGTGTTCCTGTATTGAAGGCTTTTAGTGCAGCTTGGCTCCAAGTAAATGGATGGCTGTCATTTGTTAGGAAGCTAGGTTTCATTTGGGTGCCTGGTTGGGGTGTGTTTGAGCTGGAGGTATCAGGGGGAGTCTGTTGTGCCCAGGTGTTTGCCTGGCTTGTGGTGTGGAGATTTTTTTGTTTGAGAGTGCAGGCTTCCAAATGATTGACAGTCTGCTGGAATCATCTCTTCTATTCATGCTTTCAGGTCTTTTGTCAATCTCTATGGCTTCTCTGATAATTCTGTGGCTGGGGTTTTCTATAGTGGCTAGGGTTTTAGTGCCATTTAAGTTAATGCTATGACCTGTGTCTTTCATGTGTTGGACTAGTGAGGAAGTGTGTTCCAGCTTTTTTACTGCATTTTTGTGTTCATCCAGGTGGATACTTAACCTTCAATTGGTCTGTCCAATGTATGTGGCTGGGCATGATGCACAGGGGACTTCATACATGCCTTGGTTTTCCAGGTCAATTTTATCTTTGGGGTTTCTAAGGATGGCTGCTATTTTTCTGTCTGTTTTGAAGGCAGTCTTGATGTGATGTCTGTGTAGTATCTTACTGATTTTGTCTGTAGTACCTCTTATGTAGGGCAGGACAGCTGTTCCATAGGTCTGTTGATCTTCTAGGTCTCTGTTATGTCTTGGTGTGTTTTTGTGGATCAAGCTGGTGATTTTGCTTTTGTGGAAGCCGTTGGCTGTCAGTACTTTAGTTAGGGTGCATAGTTCAGTCTTTATATGTGTCTTGTCTGCCAGGCGTTTGGTTCTGGCAATTAGCGTTTTGGCCATGGAGTTTATATGTGCTGGGTTGTGGTGGGATTGGGCGTTGAGGTAGCAGTTGGTGTGTGTTTTCTTCTGGTTCACAGTGTGTCCTAGTGTGCCATCTGTTTTTTTGTAAATTAGTACATCTAGGAATGTTTATTGTTTGTTTCCGTTTCCATGGTGAATTTGATTTTGGGGTGTATGCTGTTTAGTGTGTTAGGTTCTGACTTACAGACGAACACAATACAGAAACCTGATAATGGCAGATGAGATTCTGCCGAAATGTTGCCACAACTTTAAAAGCACAGCTACAAGGACATGGGAAAATACCCGAACAAAGCTGAACAGCATACATATAAGTACCCACGAAAACTTAAAAAAACAAATATCAGACCTCTAAGGTGAGGAAATAAATAGCCAGACCAAAATCTACGAGAAGCTGGAAGTTAAAAGAGCAGGAATATTATATGACCTGAAATTCCTACATAGCTGCAGAGACAACAATGCAACACCAACCTGCTTCAAATTAACATTTCATCGCAGCACAGCAGCTACTCAACATCTCCTGAAAAGAACTGAAATGGTTCTACTCAGGAACGAGCTCCACAGTAAAAGATTCCAATTGGATCAGTTAAACAAAGATTTGCTAGCACTACACCTGGAATTGAGCAGCAAAATCCACCTTCAACTTTGGGACAAGATAAAACAACTTACAACTTGGAGAGCTGAAACTGAAACCACTTACAAAAATGAAAAACTCTTGAAGAAACTAAAGAAATTAGAACATGACAAGAAAGCCCCCAACAACTCACAACAATACCTGAAACAATTAGTATATAACGTTTCCAACAGAGAACTCACCAGAACAGAAACAGATGTCCTAACCAAAGGTTTCAATTATGCCATAGCACCCAAAAAATTCCCCACAGAATCCATCATATATGCAGTAGAATCCAGCCTAACTAAATTTAATACAGATGAAGCTGACAGAATAAGACACCAGGTAACTAACATCCTATGCACAAGCAAACCACCCAAAAGCAACTTGCACAAAAAAGAACTCAAAGCGCTACAAGCCCTAAAAAAAGATAACAGCAAAATCATACTTCCAGCAGACAAAGGGAATGCCACAGGAATAATGGATAGAAAAGACCATGAAACAAAATTGACAGACTTACTCCAAGACTCCATTTACAAACCTATAAACACGGACCCAACCACATATCTGGAAAAATTAACCAAGAAGAAAATTATAACCAGCCACATAAGCAAAGAAATCCAACAGACGATGATCCCAAGAGAAAAATCTTCCAGATGCCCCAAACTATATGGCCTCCCAAAAATACACAAAGAAGGCATACCTCTCAGACCCATAGTCAGCTCTCAAGGAGCACCAGTACAAAACCGAGCTAAACACTTAGCAAAACAACTACAGCCCCATGCTGAAACCGCAGCTTCATATGTACAAAACTCATACCACTTCTTAGAAATGATCAAAGATCTACACGTGGAACAAGAAGATCTGCTTGTAAGTTTCGATGTGGTTTCACTACTCAAGTCCCGGTAAAAGGAACTCTCAAAATCATCAAAAGTAAATACCAACCAGCTAAACACCTCATGGAACTAACAGAACACTGCTTAACCAACACATATTTCATATACAAAGGAAAAAGGTACAAGCAAATTGAAGGAGCCCCTATGGGATCACCACTGTCACCCGTCATTGCAAACCTGTTCATGGAAGAATTCGAATCCAGAGCCCTGGCTAATGCCACCCACAAACCCAAACTATGGCTAAGATACATCGATGACACATTTGTGATTTGGCCCCATGGAAAAGAAAACCTAAACAATTTCCTAACACACCTAAACAGCACAAACCCCAGAATCAAGTTCACCATGGAAACAGAAATAAACAAACAACTACCATTCCTAGATGTACTAATCTAGAAAAGAACAGATGGCATGCTAGGACACACCATATACCAAAAGAAAACACACACCAACCGCTACCTCAACGCCCAATCCCACCACCATCCAGCACAGATAAATTCCGTAGCGAAAACACTAATTACCAGAACCAAATGCCTGGCAGACAAGACACATATAGAGACTGAACTATGCACCCTGACTGAAGTATTGACAGCCAACGGCTTCCACAAAAGCAAAATCACCAGCTTGATCCACAAAAACACACCAAGACAAAACAGAGACCTAGAAGATCAACAGACCTATGGAACAGCTGTCCTGCCCTACATATGAAGTACTACAGACAAAATCAGTAAGTTACTACACAGACATCACATCAAGACTGCCTTCAAAACAGAGAAAAAAATAGCAGCCATCCTTAGAAACCCCAAAGATAAAATTGACCTGGAAAACCAAGGCATATACGAAGTTCCCTGTGCATCATGCCCAGCCACATACATTGGACAGACCAATAAAAGAATAAGTACCCGCCTGGATGAACACAGAAATGCAGTAAAAAAGCTGGAACACACCTCCTCACAAGTCCAACACATGAAAGCCAACTTAAATGGCACCAAAACCCTAGCCACTATAGAAAACCCCAGCCACAGAATCATCAGAGAAGCCATAGAGATTGAAAAAGCATGAATAGAAAGCATGAATAGAAGAGGTGATTTCACCAGACTGTCAATCATTTGGAAGCCTGAACTCTCAAATAGAAAGATCTCCACACCACAAGCCAGGCAAACACCTGGGCACAAACAGACTTCCCCGATACCTCCAGCTCAAACACACCCCAACCAGGCACCCAGATGAAACCTAGCTTCCTAATAGATAACAGCCATCCTTCTACGCGAAGCCAAGCTGCACTGAAAGCCTCCAACACAGGAACAGAGTGTTGCCACAAAACAACCAGAAGAAACCAGAAACACCTATCAAACAAACTCCAAGACCAACAAACACAGACCAAGACTCCCAACCAATCAGGATGTAGAAAAAACCATCCTGGGAAAACAGTAAGCTAGCCTCAAATTTAAAACTGACGGCTGTGATAGCCTGACCCACATACAAACTCAGTACAGAAGCCTGATGATGGCAGATGAGATTCTGCTGAAACGTTGCTACAAC
>BLBF01000037.1:9498235-9518251 GCA_015471245.1 Laticauda colubrina
TATATATATATATATATATATATTTGCACTGTTCACTTGTGACTGTTTAATACTATTTCATTCTATTAGGAAAGAATACATTTACCATCTGCAATAATTGTGCTTTGGATGAAATCTGCATATGTCATGAAGTCATTTCAACACTCTTGTTTAGTCAGTTCATAGCTTTTTTCATACATAACCAAGTTGATCAAATGCACGGTGAAAAGTATACTGATACAATTAGTTAGAATGAACTCACAAAAGTGAAATAAGTATCTCATTGCAAAGAAATATAAATTCTGAACATATGGATTAGCTCCACTACAGGAAAGCCATTAATGAAAGACAACAAATGAAAAGCAAATGCAACCAGAATTGGTAGGGAGGTACTAAATTGACCAGGGTGTTTTCCCAAATGATATTTATCTGCATCCCACTCCCATAGCCACAAATCAATTTCTTAAAATATGGCCTCCCCCCAAAAAAAAAAATTCTGAGCAAAGGTAGAGCATGATAACAAATGCATATGAGAAGCACTTTTGGTTCTACTTTTGTTTGGCCTCTTTTAGAATAGGTAGAAATGTTAGATTTGTAAGATTGTCCAGACAAGGAAGCACAATTAGGAATGCTCGCTCTGTCTTGCAGGACTGAAAATATTTGTTTCCCAAATTCCTTTTACTTTCCAGAAAAATAGGAATGGTCCCTTCTGAAACATTTCCCATGTCACACACACCCCTTCAATGGTGCACTGAGACAACTTTTATATGCTGGTTTGCAGCTCTTTTTCTGTCTCCCATGGTTATCCCCACATATCATTACAAGAAAGACTATATGTTTGGTTAAGCATCAGAAAAAGTAGGAACATAATCCCAAAATACTGACAAGTAACATGACGGGCATGGGTGGGATTCAGCCAGTACGGACCGGTTTGGGCAAACCAGTAGTTCCAGTGATGAGTTGGTCCTGCCCACCCATTCCTGCACTAGCTTATCCTATATTTCTTTTATTTGAAGCCCAGCTGATAGGTGCAGCAGAGCAGTTTGCTGCAGCTCTGCTGTTTTACTCCTTGAGGCTGCAGTAGATGGTAAGTTTTAGAGCTCTTTTTCAAACTCACTGTGCACGCTCATGAAACTGGTTGTTACACCAATTGAATCCCACCACTGATGCCGGAGTGGGCAACTGTACTGGGGTGGGCAGCTATGGCCCTTTACAACCTGTGGACTTCAACTTCCAAAATTTCTGAGCCAACATGGTTGTCCAGCCCTGCTCTATACTGTACAACTCATATCTTTTCCAAACAGCATGACCAATTGCAAAATTCAGTCAGAGTTGAAACCAAAACTAACTTCTCTGCCCCTAGATTAAGAAAATAAAATAAAATTGTCTTTTTAAAAAAATGGTGTATAGAATTGAAAGGTATGCTGATTAGAATGTGTAAAGGTTAGTCTTATCATTGCTGTTTTTTTAAAAAATGAATTTCATATGATTAAGATATTCCCAATTTTCTAGTGCATATCCTAGACTACTCATAATCAAATTGATTTTGGTAATTACATATGTTAAGATTTCTCTGTAAATGTCCTTACGCATATGTCAGAAATCCCAAAATTCCTAGTTAATCACTTAGTTGACTGGAAATATTGGAAATTCTAGTCCAATTATTCTAGTCTGTTTCGGATGAAAAGGGATATAATTTAATAGTATGACAAAAAATTCTTCTATAAAACAAAAGGTCTCGTAACTACTATATTGCAAATCATAAAACGTACTGTAGTTTCAATTACTCATCATATAAATCTTGGATGTTTGGATGATTGCTTTGGACATGCAAGCATCTTAACATTTTATTTTGAATTAAACATGGTAGTTGAAAGTTTGAAGAGAACACAAATGCAGTCTCAGATATATAAACAGACTTAGATTGCTGTCGATGCTGCAGGTCCCATTAGTTTTTGTGGTCATGTGAAGGTAGAAATTACATACAGAATACACTGTATTACACAAAACAGAGATTACAGGGTAAAATTAATGAAAGTATGCTTGACTCATTAGTCAACAGCAGCAGGCATCCTCCTTTGTTCATTTTGGTAGTTTGCTTTAGTTCAGTCAGATGCAAACCAGAGTTTTTGAGTTTTTTCATGTGATTAATACAATATTATAAGTCTGATATCAGTTCAATCACCATGTATAAAAAAACTAATATGAAAATACTATTAAGTCATATATTTCACTATCATATTTGGAAAATTAAGAGTAATAAATCTAACAAATATGTCAATAGCTTCTGGTGAGGAACTGAACATTAGGAAATTTTTATAGTTATCTATTCTTTGGGAGAAAATAGGTAAACATATCTTATTTTTAAAACATGTTTGCAACAGGATCATATCTTTGATGTGCAATTTATGCATTCATTTGCACTGACAAGTATAATCACAATCTTTTTTTCACACAACTATTAATTGAATAGGCATGGAACATGGGAAATATACAGCTGTTGTTATAAACAACAAAATTAATAGGACTGTATTTCAGATATCTACGTAGTTTAATTTAGCTTAGTTTATTGTCATTGCACCTTGTACAACAAAATTAAATACCATCTACAGTAAAAAATTATTTTGAACATAAAACTTCCAAGTTCAGAGTCATAAAATTAGATTAAGTGGTTTAAGAGAATTAGAACTTCATAATAAATCTAAATAAGACTATATATGTGTGTGTGTGTGTGTATGTATATGTGTATGTGTGTTTTGAGAAATCAGTTATAATTAGACTGATATATTACAAACTGTCCAGAATCACTGGGAGCTGTGTTGTATAAAAATATAATAAATAAAAGTAAACAAGCCTGTTACTTTGCCAACTCCCAGTTTGCAGGGCATCGGCGGCAGGCAGGAATCCATGATCATGCGTGGTTTCTGCCTGGGGGTGCCGCCGGAGCATCCCGAGCCAGCTGGCTTTGGGGCTAAGCCAGCCCATGGAGGTCGGTGAAGACGGGGGAGATTCCAGCAGGGTCGAGGAAAGCTGCATCTTTCCTCCCCAGCTGGCTAAACTCCCTTTCCTGAAGGTGGTAGAACGGCGGTCAGAAATGACCACCTCAAAGAAGCCCTCATCCGGAAAAGAATGTGCAGGAGGAAGAAAGTGCTGAAGTGAAAGTTTTGGCTGACCGGGATAAGAAACAACAATTAAGGCATCCTGGAACTCAAATTTTTAAAAAGAATACATTGCTCCCAAAGAAGATTCGGAAGCAGCGAATGAAAGTGAAAAAGGAAAAAAAAAATTTCACTCTCCTTCCTTACGTTGACAGTGAACAGAGATGAATGAGAAATCAGAAAAATCTGCTTTGGCATCAACAGGTATTTAAGCTGGAAAATTTAATGCCAAGGGAATAATAAAGATTTCTGAATATAAAAGGGAAAAAAAAAAAGAAGGATTTTTTTTTTTTTTTGCTGTAAGTGGGAAGGGAGAGGAAGAGAATAAGAACAGGATTTGGAAGGAGGAGATAGCCTGGAATCTAAAGAATCTAAAGTTAAATTTTAACAGGACTGCTAAAAGATACATTTTAACTGGAACTTTGTAACTAAATACTAACCCCAGGAAGAGAAAGTAAAAAAAGGAAGAAGGTGTCAAAAGAAACAGCTTGTGTGTATTTGGATTGCTTGCTGACTTTGGGACTTTTGGAACTATATTTGAAGGATTAAAAATGCTTGGGTGGTTGTTGTTTTTTTTAAAAAAACTCTACAATGGCATCACTTGTGGATGAACTGAAAATAGAATTTAAAAAACTTAAAGAAGAGGAACAAGAAGGGAAGGGCTCTCTTGGTTCCGTTTTTCAATTCTTAGAAATGGCAATCTCTACCTACGAGAAATCACAATAAAAGATTGTAATTGTACACAACAAGAAGATTGGGACAAAGAAGAAGCCATTTTAAATGAACAAGTAACTCTACTTGGGGAAGAAAGGGGAAAGAGGGGAAAGAGAATGGAGAATTTGAGACCTAAAAACACAACCAAAAAAGGGAAAAATAAGGTGAAAAGTGGATATAATGTGAGAAAGCAACAGAAAAAGGGAATACAGAAAAGGGAAATCGAGACAAGGGGGTAAAAAGAGCAGAGAGAAGAGGCAAAGGAGGAGGGAAGGGAAGAGAAGCTACAAGGATGTGAAGCAAGACATAAAGAAACAGGACTTATTTAGAGATAATGGGTAAAAATTTAATTGAAAAAGTGATTCTGCAAAGGTACATATGATTGTATTGTTATATTTGTATTTAGAAATAATGTTAGAAAATTGGAAATAACGTATGATTTAGTGAAGCCTGTTACTTTATATTAAATTCTGTAAATAAGGTTGACAAACCTGATTTCATAAACTATTTACTGACCTTTTCTTTCTTCATTCATAAACTATACTTTCTTCTTTAACTATAATGACCTACAACTGGCCAAAGATCAGGAGTTTGGTAGCACCTTTTTGGAATAATACATTTTATTAAAATTTATGCTGCTGTGAACTTTTGCTGACTTCATCAGATGCTTCTTCAAATTAAATACTACATTTTGATAAATTTTCTTGGTTGGGAAAGATGCTACCAGGCTGCAGATTTTCTGCCACCAGAGGCTCTCCTAGTGTCCACGAATTATGATTTTCTCAATTTCCAGTTTAATAATCTGCATAATATCCTTTGCACAAGGGATTGTTCTCAGCCCATAGACTAGACAACGTATAGCCTACAGACACCAACAAATGTAATTTCTTAATATTTTTTAAAATATTGCTAAAATATGGAAGTAAACCACCAAAAATCAAAAGCATAATCTGAGTTTTTCCAATAAAAGCAAAAAAAATAAAAGCATGTACAGTAAGTTCTCAGATCAGCTAAACAATCTAAAAAAATAATTCCTGAAGTCCTGTCTGTTATTCTGCATGTTTTTCTAATCCTTTTAATCTATTCTCTCATGCCTTGCATTGATTGCTGTGCTCACATTAATGGCTGTAACTATTTACTTCACAGTCACTTAAATTCTAATACTCTCTGATGTTTAGCCAAAGGTGCAACTTGATCCAGAGACTTAATGGAGTTCTTTACACAACATATTCAGGGAATTGTGTATTGCCAGACATCAGGGCGAATAGAACAGCTGACAATTGCAAACTTTTTTTATATCCCATTCCTTAGGATTTACCTATCATTCTATCATATCCTTCACTGCCACAGAATCTGTTTTGAAGTGAAAGAATCTTTCTTTGCATTTTGGTTGTGCCATGAATTATTCTCAATTTTTTTTTGCTTTAAAATAATAAAAATAAACAAAGCAGAATGATAATTATGGTAGAAATACATACATTGTCCAAGAGAAAAATAGAAAATCCTTTTTAAAAAGTTAAAAGGGTACAACAATTAAAAACATAATATAATATATCATTGTAGCAATAAATAGTTGCTGTTTATATACTACTAAAACTCTCATTGTTAGGCTTCTTACATGGGTGAAATGGTACATCATAGATAGAACAACAAATTTTACGCCAAGCTAATTTACAGAATGTGTACAAATACCAGGACCTATGACTCCTGAGGGAATGAAATATGGGGAAGTTATGACTGTTTCAGTGCTATTGGCTATTGCTGTCCTGCAAATAAATAAATAAGTAAATATACATGGCTCCAACAATGAAAATATTTTTAATGTGCCTCAGTACATTTAAATATATATGTTTCCCTGTATTAGTGGAATAGCTACGTCATTTCCAACTTCTGATTACTTAAGAATCAGCATGAGGTTTATTCTAAATGTATTTCAATATATTTCAACAAAGATTTATAGAAGGTTTATAGTAATCTGTATCCCAGGTTACATTTCCTTATCTTGTTTTTAATCCATGCACTCCCTAGTAGGGGATCACTGATGACAGAGAATTTACATATGTTTGTGTAAAGCATCAGCTTCAGACTTACTTTTGAAAGCAACCACCAAACAAATATTTGAAAGCTACCCCCAGGGAGAAAATGCATACTCAAACAGATGTATCAATTATCTTCTAAAAAATAAGACAGATTATTAATCACAGATTAATAAATCATTCACAATCCTCTTGATTGATCACATCTTTAACATATACAGTACCTGCAAGATTTAAAAACCATGTTCAACTTATATTAAAGCCCATGTCACACTGCCCAACGGATGCAAAAAGGACACAACGGACGAGAAAAATGTTCCATCCGTTGTTATCCGCTTTCAAAAGGGGCAAAAATTTGCATAACCGGAGCGGATAACACGGACGCGGGGAGGACGCAGGGCGGATTGAAAGTGGATGCGGAACGGAAGCCCAGCGGATGGAAGTGGATGAGAGCAGATGGCGCATCCACGAGGCTTCCGGGGGACCTCAGCAAAGCGGACGTGGAACGGATACAGCAGATGCAGAGCGGACGCCGAACGGATGAAGCGGATGCACAGCGGAAGCCTAGCGGATGTGTAATGTGTAATAGCTGTGGGATGGGTAAGGATAGCAGTGGGATGGGTAATAGCTGTGGGATGGGCAGGGATACCTTTGGGATGGGTAATAGCAGTGGGATAGATAAACCTCCAGTGCAAGCATAGTGGGACTGTATGGTCCACCCTCCCAGGTGCCACACCTATGGCCCTTTATTATCAATAATAATGTAATAATTATCCACACATGTCAACATAAACACAACTCTTTATAAAACGCCCTGTTCATTGTAGGCCAACGAAACATACATGGCTCAATCTCATCCGTTTGATGAGACAGGCTGAAGGAAGCATCCATTAAGCATCTACCATCCTGTCTTGCCACTCCACTGCTCCAGCTGGGGAGTTGCACCATTGTCTCAGGAGGTTGTGCTGCTTCTTCGCTTCATGTGAGGCTCTGTTGGGGCCTTGCACATCCTCAGTGTCGATCAGGCTTTGCCCTTGCCTCCATTCCCCAGGCTCCATGTCCCCATTGCCTTGTTGGAGGTCCACGAGCCTGTTCTGCAAGACTGGGTAGCGGGTGCGCATGAGATTGTGCAGGATGCAGCAAACTTCCACGATCCTCCTCACGGTCTCTGGGCAATGCTGCATGGTGGTGAGAAGTACCTGGAACCTTTTGGCCAGGATGCCAAAGTTCCACTTCTGATACCACTGCTCTGCAACTTTCTTCCATCCTTCTTCAGTGGAGGGGTACTGGAGGAGCTCCTCCTGGTATTCTTCGATGATGGCCTTCACCACTTCTCTGACCACAATGCTGATGGTGTTGGATGGCACCCTCCAGCCATTCTGCATGCTCCTGTAGGTGGTCCCTGAGGCCAGGTGGCGCAGAGTGAGTGCCACCTTGAGCCCAGGTTCCAGGCTGGGCCGGAAGCTGGTGTTTACCTTTGTCAACCTGGGTGTCAGCCGCTGCACAACTTCATCAAACATGGCTGGAGGCATCCTCATGAAGTTCTGGAACGCCCAAGTGTCTTCGTTCCTGAGCTCCACCATCAGCTTGTTGTACAGTCCGTCCTCTGCTCTTCTGGCGAACCATCTTCAGACCCAGACTCTTTTTGGCTGCCTCTTTTTCTTCTCACAGGAGAGTTCACAGAGCCTGCAGATGGCTTCACACTGTTGCAGAACGATGGTGGCTGCCGAAAGCACTTTGTTACAATCCATGGTGGACATGACTGGATGCTCTGGAAGAGGAAGAGCCAGATGAAGGCTGCAGAGGTCTGCACCACTGGGCTGCTGTTCTGAAAGTGAGATGCAGATGAGTTGCTCCCCCTTTTTATAGGAAATATAGGTTTTCCGCTAGGCATCCTCTAGGCATCCTCTGGGCATCCTTAATATCCGAGATAGGTCCCCTCTGCGAACGTTTTTTCCGTTTTAAATGCTTTGTTTCCGTGCTGCATCCATTCTGCATCCGTTCCACGTCCGTTCCGCTTCCTCCCTGCATCCGAGCGGAAGCGAGTTGCACGGATGTGCAGCGGATGCCTAGTGGACATAGCGGATGTGTAACAGATGCGTAGCGGATGCGTAGCGGATGCCTAGCAGATGCAGAACGGACGAACTGGATACATTTTCCGCGCAAAACTTTTGGGCAGCTCAAAAGTTTCGGAGCAGATGAAATGTCAATAAACGGATGCTGGACGGATAGAGAGGAAGCAAAATGGAGGCAGTGAGTA
Organism: Laticauda colubrina; assembly: GCA_015471245.1. Taxonomy (NCBI): domain Eukaryota; kingdom Metazoa; phylum Chordata; class Lepidosauria; order Squamata; family Elapidae; genus Laticauda; species Laticauda colubrina. The sequence goes on from BLBF01000037.1 coordinate 9,506,383, forward strand.
CATCGCATTTTCCAATGGATGGCAAGCTTTTTTGTCCATTTTACATCCTCTTTGCATCCGTTGGTTCAGTGTGACATGGGCTTTACCTCAATTGAATGGTTAGGTTTGGGTGTCTATGGAGATTCTGTCATCCATGTCATGGTTGTCCCAAAAGGTGCTTTTCTTCATCCAGTAAGCTTCTTTAGTTCTGGCTGAATGGTGGGGGATTGATTCCTCAGCAGTCATCTGATAGTTAGCACTTTGAAGGTCAGTCATTGACTCTCTGAGAATCATTGAGACCACTTGGGGGTTTATCTGTGTCCTCAGGGTCACCTCAGTCAGAGTGAAAATGTGTGTGAAAAGTGGTGGGATTCAATTTTTTTTTTAATACTGGTTCTGTGGGCATGGCTTGGTGGGCATGGCAGGGGAAATATCCAGTCAGAGGTGGTATATGCCAGTTCTTAGGGTAGTCCAACGGCTTGTGGACATTGACTTGCAATATCTACGAGTCAGAGCTAACAAAACTTGCTCCCCTCTGATCTTCAGTCAATTTAATAAATTACGGATTGAGGATGGCTTCCTATTTTTACACTCTCACTATTCTCAATTATAGAAGAGCTTTCTCCCTAGCTCGCTTTAATGTCTTGTCCTCAGCACTACTGGATGGGCGATTTAAGAAGATCCCGATTAACGAGCAGCTATGCCCCTGTGACAGAGCTGAGGTTGAAACTGTGGAGCATGTCCTTTTATATTGCCCTATGTTTAACGCAGGGCAGATCTAAGTTACTGTCTCTCCTTGAAACAAACCCTTCTAGACCCAATGTTAGTAATTTGTTCTTTTATTGTCTAGGGGATGGCTCCTCATACATCACTTCTCAGGTTTCCAAATTTTTTTAAAGAGTTGTAACCATCAGAGGAGAACATTGTAAATCCCCTTAGTCAAGTTTTTGGTGACCAATTGTTCATGATTAATTTTCCCATGTTCTTCTTTTGTTGAACTTGTGTTTTGGTCTGTGACCGCAAATAAAGTAGTGTTATATTATAGGCCGGTTCTCTGAACTACTCAAAATTTCTGCTACTTGTTGGTGCTGGTCAGAACTTGCTGAATACCACCACTGGTGTGGAACCTTTTTTAGATTGCTGAGTGACCTTCTAAGTGTTAACAACCAGAATATAAATCCTTCCATTCCCCACCATTTAGGCAGAACTGAAAAAGTTTCTTGGATGAGAAGTGAAATGTCTTCAAGGAGGAAAAAAAACCCAAGACAGTACAGTTGCCTTTTGAAAAGCACTTACAGATACAGATAATCAGAGCTGGAAAGGACCTTGTAAGTCATCTAGCCCAAGCAGGAGACCCTACACCTTTTCTGACAAATGGCAGTCCAATCTCTTCTTGAAAGTCTCAACTGATAGCACTTTTGGGACAGTTAGATTGTAAACAGATAAAAATGTACATACTGTAAAGGTAGCAACAAATGAAATGAAATCAAATGAAACTAACATAACTAAATGCAGAAAGCATTCACATAGAGGATTTGAATAAGCTTTGAGCAGGAGCAATTGCAACAAAAGGAAAGAATATTCTGAGCTGTTTTTTAATGCTTTTTATATATTTGGAAGAAAAGACATGCCATGGTTGTCCTTACGTATGCTCATAAAGCAAAGTGCATACCCAAGGACAAATCCAGCTGTCAAAACCTTGTATACAGCTTTCAGCTATTATATAAAATTTACCTCCTAAGTTACAGTTTTTATAAGGGATTTACTTTATAAGATTTTTAGGTCATTTGAATCAGAACCAATTCTCAGTAACATACAATTCCCATCTATAAGTTGCAATTAAAAGAGAACAAAGTGTAATATATAATCATCTTGCAAATCAATAAAACATCACAGAGAAGTTCTAGAAATGAAACTTAATCAGCAAAATACAATTTACAATTGTTCAAAGAAGAAACAAATATGAACTCTCCAACTCTCGTAGGAACAAATTATTCAGATCAAGGATTGTTTTAATAGTCTATAACAGCATCTTTAAATGCTAAAAAGAAAAGATACATATCGCATCTGTGACAATAAATGCTACAAAGCACATTTCACTTTCAGATCTAAATTGCTGGTAAAGCAATTTCCCAAAACAATAGTGCTAATTTTTCCCCCAAATGTTTAATTTCTAAAAAACATTTGAAAAGGTGTAATTGGAACAAAAATCCTGAAATATTCATTAGTACATTTTTAATCTGATGAACAAGATTTCATTTTCCATTTTATTTGTTAGAGTACATATAAAAGCAGAATTGCATTGAAACTTCATAGGTGAAGTGGAAAATTAATGCATATTATTTTGTTACAAAATGTCCAGGGACACATATTAATGTCTTTTCCTTCATGGTCCATTTCTCTTTCATTTTTTTTTCATTTTACAGTTTTATGCTACCTTCCTAGTCTCATGCAAATCAATTAAACCTGCTATTAGCACTGGACTTTTTTAGGTTGGAAAATATGACAGGGAATGAAACTATAAAGCAATGGACAGATGTTACACAAAGCAGCAACATCAACAGAATTCACTCTGCCTTCTGCAACAATAGAGCTCAAAACCATCATTAAAATTATTTATCAGTCAAGTTGAGTTAGAAAAACAAAAGCTTCTTTCACAGAGATAATTTTTTTTTTGATAGATGCAAGGTAAAATTTGACAATGCATTAGGTAATGCAGTGGTAAAATGCATAGGTAACCCACAGGCAGGTAAAAATAAGTAATCCACAGACGTCCTGTTTTGAGCTTTCCCAAAGATGGACCACTGACCACGATCATGTGCAGCTTTGGTCCGTGCTTTGGCATCAGAGAGCCCCAATCCTTTGGATTTGGGGCAGAAGCTGCCTCATTGGGGTGGCGGAGGAAGGGAAGACCATCAGCTGGGTAGAGGGGAGTCACAAATCCCCTCCCCGGCTTGGCAATTGCTCCCTCCTGGAGATGTCTGAAGCGGTGGTCTAAAATGGCCACCCTGAAGGGGAAGATTAGACTGGAATAAGATTGTGCAGGAGAGAAAGAATGAAGCGAACAGCAGGAAGAACAGGATGATATAATCAAATGGAAGATACCCCCATGATTAACATTTCAAAGAATCTTTAAGAAAGGATTTAAGGGGCGAAGAGAAAGAGAAAAGAAAAGGTGTGAATTGCTTTTGATAGCATTGGGGCTTTGAAACCACAAAAGGTAGAAGCTGGAGAAGGAACTATATAATCAACTTGGATAAGTATATTTTGATTTCATATTGGCACTAATAAAGCTGAACTATAAACTGTTAAAAAGGAAATTTAACATCAACTGGATTTGATCTTTTTCTCATTAGAAAATTGTGGTTTAAAAAACTCTGAATAATAGAGAAGAAAAAAGAAAAGAGCGGGTGAAGATTTAGCATAATAAAGAGTGCCATCTCAGTTAAACTAACTTGTTTTTCATTTAAAAAACTCTTGTTTCTTGAAATTGCATGGAAATTGATACAATAAAGCAAGAACTTTGAAAAATTGAAACATTGTAATTAAGAAAGAATTAGGAAGATTCTGCCTTTGGATTAGTTGCTGATTCTGACATGGATTTGGCACTGGATTAGTGGAGACTTAAAAACTTGAGAGGAAGAAAAGTTGACTGTTGGAAATAAACTTTAAAGATACTATTTGGATTAAACTGCAAATCAGAAAGTTGTAAAATGGCAATTTCTCTTCTGGCATTAAAAATGGAACTCAGAAAAATGAAAGAAACACTACAAGACCGAGGTGAATCGGGTTTTGCTTTAAAATTTATTGAAAATGCAACAGCAAAATATGAACAACAAAGACAAAAGGCAGAAAAATAGGTGGAGCAAATCATAGAAATCATAAGACCATCTTTAGTTATCATCAAGAACCAAGAACTCTTGAAAGAAAGAAGAAATGAGTTGGAAATAAATTCAGGAGATTTAAGACATTAAATAAAAAGGGAATATCCGAAAAATTATAAAAGAGAAAAAGAGTCAGCAGAAATTCAAAGGGTAAAAGGAAACTATAAATAGAGGGATAAAAACTGGAGTGAGAGAATAAAGGAGAAAAGACAGGGGGAAAGGAGGGACAAGAAACAGGATTTGGGAACAGAAATATGGGAATTGTAAAAAAAAATGGAGAAATCCTTAATTGGACACAGAGATAATGGGTGATTATTATATAGAAAGGGGATTCTGCAAGGTATTGAGTGGTAATATAAATAAATTTATAGTTACGAAATAGGGACATATACTGACAAGATGAAAAAACAGAATTGTTATTTTTTGGATAATGGAATCTAATGCTCTTCCTCTTTATGTAGAGAGATAATTGTAATGGAATAAGTATATTAGATATATTGAAATATTTTTAAGATTGGAATGTTGGCTTTTTTGATTTAAATATGAATGGAATAACTAATGGAATATGTGTATTAAATATATGGAAATAAATGAAATTATATAGGAGAAGAGCTGAAATGGAATTAACTTTAGGGGCTTAGGTTTGTTTTACTGTTTGAATGAGAAGATTAATATGTTCTTTTTTGGGGGTGGAGAAATTCAATAAAATTTAAAAGGAGGAAAAACATGCAGAATCTGATTTATATATACTATGTAGTTTTAAAGGGATTATTAAGTTTAATGTTTTAGGTAATAATGTTAAATGTTTTAATGAGATTTAAAAGGTGTGAAAATAAATAAATTTATAACTTAGAGGTGGGGCACTTATATTGAGATTTCAGGGGGGAATCCAATTTATACAAGAAGTGTTTTTTTTTAACTAGAATCACTAGTTAAATAACTTTTTAAACTTAGAATCACTAAGATGAAATATACAAATGTGACAGTTAAAAGTATTAAAGTATAATGATTATGAAGTTATCATAAGTGAATTAAATCATGAGATAAATATTTGGAATAATACAATAAAATAGACGTATTAAAACGTATAAAAGCACTGTTAAGATAAGAAATTTGTCAGCTGGTACCCCATTCAAAATTCAAGAAAGAAATACTTAGACTCTTTAGATTAGAGAAAAGATATCTTTTACTGAAAATGAATAGCAACCATATGATAGCAACCATAGAAATGATAGCAACCATAGAATTCTGAATCTGAGAAATTAGGCACGTGAATCACATATACAAAGTGATGGAAATGTTCCCACCCCCAATAGTTCAACTGAATCTTCCAATTAGAAGTTGTGAATATGATCATGTGGACATCTTCAGGTGGTGATGAGGCCTCTGTCCATTGACCTTGGCATATTTTGATAAAGGGTTGAGCTGCACAGAGAAAAGAAAGCTAAAGGCCCTGTCACACTGCCCAACGGATGCAAAACGTTAGTAAAAAGGACACAACGGACGAGAAAAATGTTCCATCCGTTGTTATCCACTCTCAGAAGGGGTGAAAATTTGCATAACTGGAGTGGATAACACGGAAAGGAACGGACGCGGGGAGGACACAGAGCGGATGGAAAGCGGATGCGGAATGGAAGCCCAGCGGATGGAAGCGGATGGGAGCGGATGGCATATCCGCGAGGCTTCCGGGGGACCGTAGCAAAGCGGACGCGGAACGGAAAGAGTGGATGCAGAGCTGACGCCGAGCGGATGAAGCGGATGCACAGCGGAAGCCTAGCGGATGCACAGCGGAAGCCTAACGGATGCCTAGTGTTAATTGTGCATGCGGGGAGGATGCATTGCGTAAGCCCCGCGGATATAAGGGAAGCAGCTCGGAAGCAGGTCACCATTCAGAGGAAAGACCTGCTGCCGGACGGATTGACAGCCTTGCCTGCCCTGCCTGCATGCCTGCCTGCAGCCTTGCTGCAAGCCTTGCTACCAGCCTCCCTGCCAGCCTTGCTGTCTGCCTGCCTGCCAGCCTTGCTGCCAGCCAGTCTGCCTGCCAGCCTTGCTGCCTGCCTTCCTGCCAGCCTTGGTTCATACCTGCCTGCCAGCCTTGGTGCCTGCTTGCCTGCCAGCCTTCCTGCAAGCCTTGGTGCCTGCCTCCCTGCCAGCCTTCCTGCCAGCCTTGGTTCCTGCCAGCCTCCCTGCCAGCCAGCAACCCCACAACCATGTGGAAGAACAGCAAGCCTCAGCCATCTGCTGCCAGCCCTGGCAAGTGGGACAGGGCTACCATCCCGCCCCCTGGCCCTCACTCTGGTTCTGCTGGGGCTTCTGCAGCACGGGCTCACTCTTCTGGGGCTGGGGCTTCTGCTGCTTCTGCTTCTGGAGGAGCTGATGACAAGCACTCCAGCACCAGCCACCTCCACAGCACCTGGACCCTTCACCCCTGAGACTGAGAGACCAAGAGGAGTGCCAGAGACTCATTTTTGTTTTATCACTTGTTGTTAATAAAGTCTATTTATGATTCACACACTTGCTTCATTTCTTTTTTTTAATAAAGTCTTGGTGGAAACTTTTAGAAATGGTTTAAGCCTTTGCATGCTTGTGGGATGGGTTAAGATAGCAGTGGGGTGGGCAGGGATACCTTTGGGATGGGGAATAGCTGTGGGATGGGCAGGCATACCTCTGGGATGGATAGTAGCTGTGGGATAGATAAACCTCCAGTGCAAGCATAGTGGGACTGGATAGTCCACCCTCCCAGGTGCCACACCTATAGCCCTTTATTATCAATAACAATGTAATAAATCATCCACACATGTCAACATAAACAAAACTCTTTATTAAATGTCCTGTTCATTGTAGGGCCACTCAACATACATGGCCCAATCTCATCCGTGTGATGAGACAGGCTGAAGGAAGCATCCATTAAGCATCTACCATCCTGTCTTGCCACTCCACTGCTCCAGCTGGGGAGTTGCACCAGTGTTTCAGGAGGTTGCGCTGCTTCTTCCCTTCATGTGAGGCTCTGTTGGGGCCTTGCACATCCTCAGTGTCTATCAGGTTTCGCCCTTGCCTCCAATCCCCAGGCTCCATGTCCCCATTGCCTTGTTGGAGGTCCACGAGCCTGTTCTGCAAGACTGGGTAGTGGGTGCGCATGAGATTGTTCAGGATGCAGCAAGCTTTCACGATGCTCCTCACAGTCTCTGGGTGATGCTGCATGGTGGTGAGAAGTACCTGGAACCTGTTGGCCAGGATGCCAAAGGCGTTCTCCACTACCCGTCTTGCACTGGACAGCCTGTAGTTGAAGATCCTCTCTTCATGGGTGAGGCATTTGGAGATGTAGGGCTTCATGAGGTAGGTTGTGAGGGAGAAGGCGTCATCCCCCACAATGAAGTAGGGCACATATTGCGTGTCATTGGGCAGGGGGTCTGGATCTGGGAAGCCCACAATGAGGTTGCGTTCCAGCCCCTCCTTGAGGTGACTGGCGTTGTATACCTGGGCATCTGAAGATGAGCCATTGCCTGAAGCATTGATGTACATGAACTTGTAGTCAGCATCGACCATGGCGAAGAGGATGATGCTGAAGAAGCCCTTGTAGTTGTGATAAGAAGACCCTGAGTTGGCTGGCGCTTTGCAGGCCACGTGATTGCCATCTATGGCTCCAACTATGTGGGGAAAGTTCCACCTCTGATACCACTGCTCTGCAACTTTCTTCCAGCCTTCTTCAGTGGAGGGGCACTGGAGGAGCTCCTCCACGTACTCTTCGATGATGGCCTGCACCACTTCTCTGACCACAATGCTGATGGTGTTGTGTGGCACCCTCCAGCCGTACTGCATGCTCCTGTAGGTGGTCCCTGAGGCCAGGTGGCACAGAGTGAGTGCCACCTTGAGCCCAGGTTCCAGGCTGGGCCGGAAGCTGGTGTTTGCTTTGGTCAACCTGGGTGTCAGCCGCTGCACAACTTCGTCAAACATGGCTGGAGGCATCCTCATGAAGTTCTGGAATGCCCGAGTGTCTTCGTTCCTGAGCTCCACCATCAGCTTGTTGTAAGTCCGTCCTCTGCTCTTCTGGTGAACCATCTTCATACCCAGACACTTCTTGGCCACCTCTTTTTCTTCCCGTAGTAGAGTTCACAGAGCCTGTAGATGGCTTCGCACTGTTGCAGAACAATGGTGGCTGCCAAAAGGACTTTGTTACGATCCACAGTGGACATGACTGGATGCTGTGGAAGAGCAAGAGTCAGATGAAGGCTGCAGAGGTCTGCACCGCAGGGGTGCTGTTCTGAAAGTGAGATCCAGATGAGTTGCTCCCCCTATTTATAGGCAGTATAGGTTTTCCCCTATGTGTCCCTTTGCATCCTTTAGGCATCCTCTAGAATATCCTTAATATCCGAGATAGGTCCCCTCTGCGAACGTTTTTTCTGTTTTAAATGCTTTGTTTCCTTGCTGCATCCGCTAGGCATCCGTTCTGCATCCGTTCCGCTTCCTCCCTGCATCCGAGCGGATGCGAGTTGCGCGGATGCGGAACAGATGCCTAGCAGATATAGCGGATGCCTAGCGGATGCAAAACGGACGAATTGGATACATTTTCCGCGCAAAAGTTTTGAGCAGCTCAAAATTTTCTGAGCGGATGAAACGTCCATAAACGGATGCTGGACGGATAGAGAGAAAGCAAAACGTATGCAGTGAGTACAGAACGGAAACATCGCTTTAACCAATGGATGGCAAGCTTTTTTGTCCATTTTACATCCTCTTTGCATCCGTTGGTGCAGTGTGACAGGGGATTAAGCAAGAAATAGAAACCTAAACCTGAATGTATGCTCTCCCCTCCTCGTTTTATACAACAGTAGAATGTAACACCTCCAGCTCGCTTCCCAGACTCACCCTCTCCTCCCCCCGTTACTTATGACAGCCGAAAAATGGAAAGCAATTGTAGAAGATCTTGAAGGCTGACAGAATTGGATATAAAAATTGAATATGTAACCATGGTCATATTTGCTTGTATATGTGAAACCTGTAATTATGCTGTTCACTAAAAAGAGACGTTAAAATATGGAAAACTGAATAAAACTTGTTTAAAAAATAAATAAATAAGTAACCCACAGCAAAGTTAAATGGTAAATTGATAACAACTAACCCTAAAGTAAGAGCCAGAGGATACAAAACAGGGGAATGCTCTCCCACTATTATTCCCATTGAAGAGAATGAAATAAGACCTTCCTTGAGATCATTTCTGTAAGTTTGCATGGTTAAGGTTCCAGCTGATTATGCCTAATACAACTACTTTTACGTAACTATTTCATTTAGCCACTCCATTCATGCTATACGTGTTTATCCTGTTCTTTGGAATAAGTAAACTTTCTTTCAAAGACTGTAAGCCATCACAAATCTGTCAATCTCAAGGTTACTGAATGATGAAAAAAATTGTCTAATCATATATTTGCAGACCACTGCAACACATGACTTACATTCAGAACCATTTTGGCATGAATTTGTGGCCTCTGGGTTAATATTATGCTTGGCACAACTTTTGAGCCAAACTGATAAAATTCTATCTTCCAACAGTAATTTCCCCTGCCTCTTTGCATCTTTTCCCCATTTAAACAAAATAGGGAAAAGATGCAAAGCATGGCTTTTGGATTTCAACACTATTAGAGCAGCTTTGCCATGAATCATGATATCAGAAATATCATGAAGAAAGGGTTTGATAGTGGAGAGGTTAGTAATATTCTGAATACTATGCAACTGAGACTCTAAAACACAAGTTTCAAATTCGATCATGTCATGTGACATATTGTGACATTTTTTGCCTTTGCAGAGCTAGGCTGGGCATGGCCTGCACAAGATGCATCTGGGCACCAGGCCGCCAGTTTGACACCCTTGCAAGGGATGCATTGGAGGAGTGTACCCTAGTTTGACTCAATCCACTTTAAACTTGATTTTTCTATTGCCATCTATCTAGGGTGACAAATGTTGGTAGTTTATAAAAATGCAAGATATATGCCAAATTATATCCAGAAATCAACAGCATGTGGATTTGAAATGTATAAGATGCCCAAAGGATCTTTTGAACTTCTTATTTCTTTTTAAAAAGTCAAGGATGCTTATTGTAATCCTGGAATCTTGAAAAAATAGATCATGTGATCATGCAACATTCATTCCATACACACATATACCACACCCAGGGGTGGGATTCTACCAGTTCGCACCTATTCGCTGGAACCGGTTGTTAACATTCTAAGCAGTTTGGAGAACCAGTTGTTAGAAGAAATTACTGGCCTAATCCTGTAAGGAAGGAAGGAAGGAAACATTCTGGTGTTGCTTACAGAAACTGCCTCTCCGTTAATCCCTTCTATATTCTTGGCAGGACTAGACTTCAGGAACTTCTCTGAAGTTATTTTCCCCTCTTTTGCTAATACTTTGCTTGTGTAAAGTGACCATTCAAAGTTACAGTGGCACTGAAAAAAGTGACTTATGACCATTTTTCACACTTATGACTGTTGCAGCATCCCCACAGTCATAAGAGGACAGGTGAAAAGATGTGTGCCTTGATGTGAGTGATATTGAGTTGGCCAATAACATGACCACCAAGCCACGTCCACCAACTAAGCCACACCCACAGAACCATTTGTTAAAAAATTTGAATCCCACCCCTGACCACACCCAAAGACAGCAAAAGCAAGATTTTGGTCTAACTAATATTTATCTACACACTAATTTGGGTACTGTAGGATTTAGGGTGAAACTCTTTTAAATCCTCATGTAAAACAACTTATCTAAAATAAGGTGAATCATCATGGTGGAATGCTGTTTGTAGTTATTCCAACTTTGGTGGCTTCTACTGTGTGGCAAAGCACGAGGTTGGCACTTGTCTCAAATATCTATTCTGTTGGTATAATGAAGAAACTATAAGATATATAGGCATCATTATCAAACCTTCGATATATGTGCATTTATTTACACAAATATGTATGTATTTCAGTGCATATATATTTTAAACACTGATTTATGGCAAAGGGGTATAATAGGAAAGAGAAAAATGGATGAAGGGATTATAGCAGTGGTAGTATTCAAATGTTTTTACTACCGGTTCTGTGGGCATGGTTTGGTGGGCGTGGCAGGGGAAGGATACGGCAAAATCCCCATTCCCTCCCCACTCCACTAACCTGCTTTTCAGCTCCATTCTCCTGGGCAGGGCAACAAAAGAAGACCCAGCTGATCAGCTGGGACTTGAGACACAGCAAATAGTTGGGGGTGGGGCCAGTCAGAGGGGGTATTTGCCAGTTCTCTGAACTATTCAAAATTCCCACTACCGGTTCTCCAGAACTGTCAGAACTGGCTGAATACCACCTCTGGATTATAGGATAGAGACAAGCTTTCTCTGTCAGACCACTTCATTTCCAGTAAGAATCTGGGAGACATTAGGCTTAAGTATTTTTCAGTAAAAGTTACTATAGTTACAGAATAGAGTATCCAACAGCTGAAATGCTACTCAGAGAAATTGAGAGATTTAATAGTTACCTGGATCCTGTAACTTGCACCCCACCCTCACCCCTGGTACATTGCAACCCCTCCCCACTCCTGGTCCAGAAAAAAGAGGGAAAATAGGTGCTATAATAAAGATGTTCTCCATTTAACAAAAGATCATTTCCCCCCCCTCCAAAAAAAGTCATATTGAACAGCCAAATTTTACAACCATGTAAACATGCAGCAGGAAGGATCAGTTGTCCACAAAAGTGGGGGCCACCAATGAGAAGACCCAATTGCAAGTACTTTGCAGGTGACTCCCTTGGCAAGGGAACTCTCAACAGACTTTTAAAGCAGTGGTCCCCAACCTTTTTTGTACCACGGACCAGTTTCACACAGTAACAAGGACCGGCAAAATCAATTCTTCCCCAATAGGGGAAGAAAGGGCTTCTTTACTATTTCTTTAGAAATAGAGGGAGTCTGTTTTAATAGAAAGATCTCCATGCCACAAGCCAGGCAAACACCTGGGCAAAAACAGACTCCCTCTGATAGCTCCAACC
>BLBF01000037.1:9535504-9593629 GCA_015471245.1 Laticauda colubrina
TGCATCCGTTCTGCATCCGTTCTGCATCCGTTCTGCATCCGTTCTGCGTCCATTCCGCTTCCTCCCCATGTTCGGGCGGATGGAGTTGCGCGGATGCGTAGCAGATGCCTAGTGGATATAGCGGATGCGTAGCGGATGCCTAGCAGATGCCTAGCAGATGCAGAACGGACGAAATGGATACATTTTCCGCGCAAAAGTTTTGGGCAGCTCAAAACTTTCGGAGCAGATGAAATGTCAATAAACGGATGCTGGACGGATAGAGAGGAAGCCAAACGGAGGCAGTGAGTACATCGCGTTTTCGAATGGATGGCAAGGTTTTTTGTCCGTTTTACATCCTCTTTGCATCCATTGGTTCAGTGTGACATTTGCTTAAGACCAGGCCTTATTTTTGGAGAATCATGGCAGCATAAATATCCTACATATTATTTTGCTATTCTCATGTTTCATTCCACAAACAGAAAAATAGAAAGTCTTTACATACTTCTCTGACATTATTTAGATAAATGCAGAATGAGAGCACAACTAATTATGAGAACCTGATCTCTAATTTTTTTAAAAAAGTAGGAAAATCTACAATATATACTAAAAGTAGGAAAGAGGTTTAAACGTAATTTAAATAGGGCAAATGGTGTACAGAGCTAATCCTTTCTTAGTCTCCAAATAATTGGTTGGTGCAATTTCATTCATTTTTATTGGAAGCTCTGATATATAGTAGCTCTGGCACTAGGAAATGATTAAAGTAAAAATACCCAAAGATAAATTGAGAAAAAAAATTAAGTTTCCATATCAATAAAGTTTGAAAGAATGAAGAAATTAAAGAAATTAAAGCCAATGTCACACTGGCCAATGGATGCAAAAAGGACACAGCGGACGAGTAAAATGTTCCATCCATTGTTATCCGCTCTCAAAAGGGGTGAAAATTTGCATAACTGGAGCAGATAACACGGACGCGGGGAGGACGTAGGGCGGATGGAAAGCGGATGCGGAACGGAAGCCCAGCGGATGGAAGAAGATGAGAGCGGATGGGAGTTGGTGGCACATCCGCTAGGCTTCCGGGGGGCCTCAGCGAAGCGGGCGCGGAACGGAAAGGGCGGATGCAGAGCGGACACCGAACGGATGAAGCGGATGCACAGCGGAAGCCGAATGGATGTCTGGCGTTCACTGCGCATGCGGGGAGGATGCATTGCGTCAGCCCCGCGGATATAATGGAAGCAGCTCGGAAGCAGGTCGCCATTCAGAGGAAAGACCTGCTGCCGGACACATCGACTGCCTTGCCTGCCCTGCCTGCATGTCTGCCTGCCAGCCTTGCTGCCAGCCTTGCTACCAGCCTTGCTGCCAGCCGGTCTGCCTGCCAGCCTTGCTGGCTGCCTTCCTGCCAGCCTTGGTTCATGTCTGCCTGCCAGCCTTCCTGCCAGCCTTGGTTCATGTCTGCCTGCCAGCCTTGGTGCCTGCCTGCCTGCCAGCCTGCCTGCATGCCAGCCTTCCTGCCAGCCTTGGTGCCTGCCTCCCTGCCAGCCTCCCTGCCAGCCTCCCTGCCAGCCTTCCTGCCTGCCTTGGTGCCAGCCTCCCTGCCAGCCTTGGTTCCTGCCAGCCTACCTGCCAGCCAGCAACCCCACAACCATGTGGAAGAACAGCAAGCCTCAGCCATCTGCTGCCAGCCCTGGCAAGTGGGACAGGGCTACCATCCCGCCCCCTGGCCCTCACTCTGGTTCTGCTGGGGCTTCTGCAGCACAGGCTCGCTCTTCTGGGGCTGGAGCTTCTGCTGCTTCTGCTTCTGGAGGAGCTGATGACAAGCACTCCAGCACCAGCCACCTCCACAGCACCTGCACCCTTCACCCCTGAGACTGAGCGACCAAGAGGTGTGCCAGAGACTCATTTTTGTCTTTTGTTGTTAATAAAGTCTATTTATGATTCACACACTTGTTTCATTTCTTTTTTTTAACAAAGTCTTGGTGGAAACTTTTAGAAATGGTTTAAGCCTTTGCATGCTTGTGGGATGGGTTAAGATAGCTGTGGGATGGGCAGGAATACCTGTGGGATGGGCAGGGATACCTTTGGGATGGGTAATAGCTGTGGGATAGATAAACCTCCAGTGCAAGCATAGTGGGACTATATGGTCCACCCTCCCAGGTGCCACACCTACGGCCCTTTATTATCAATAATAATGTGATAATTATCCACACATAAATCAACATAAATACAACTCTTTATTAAACGCCCTGTTCATTTTAGGCCAACGAAACATACATGGCCCAATCTCATCAGTGTGATGAGACAGGCTGAAGGAAGCATCCATTAAGCATCTACCATCCTGTCTTGCCACTCCACTGCTCCAGCTGGGGAGTTGCACCAGTGTCTCAGGAGGTTGCGCTGCTTCTTCGCTTCATGTGAGGCTCTGTTGGGGCCTTGCACATCCTCAGTGTCTATCAGGTTTTGCCCTTGCCTCCATTCCCCAGGCTCCATGTCCCCATTGGCTTGTTGGAGGTCCACGAGCCTGTTCTGCAAGACTGGGTAGCAGGTGCGCATGAGATTGTGCAGGATGCAGCAAGCTTCCATGATCCTCCTCACGGTCTCTGGGCAATGCTGCATGGTGGTGAGAAGTACCTGGAACCTGTTGGCCAGGATGCCAAAGGTGTTCTCCACCACCCGCCTTGCCCTGGACAGCCTGTAGTTGAAGATCCTCTCTTCACGGGTGAGGAGTCTGGAGGTGTAGGGCTTCATGAGGTAGGTTGTGAGGGAGAAGTCGTTTCCCCCCACGATGAAGTAGGGCTCATCTTGTGTGTCGTTGGGCAGGAGTTCTGGATCTGGGAAGCCCACAATGAGGTTGCATTCCAGCCCCTCCTTGAGGTGACTGGCGTTGTATACTTGGGCATCTGAAGAGGAGCCGTTGCCTGAAGCATCGATGTACATGAACTTGTAGTCAGCATCGACCATGGCGAAGAGGATGATGCTGAAGAAGCCCTTGGAGTTGAAATAAGTGGACCCCGAGTTGGCTGGAGATTTGCAGGCCACGTGCTTCCCATCTATGGCTCCAATGGTGTGTGGTAAGTTCCACTTCTGATACCACTGCTCTGCAACTTTCTTCCATCCTTCTCCAGTGGGGGGGTACTGGAGGAGCTCCTCCTTGTATTCTTCGATGATGGCCTGCACCACTTCTCTGACCACAATGCTGATGGTGTTGGATGGCACCCTCCAGCCCTTCTGCATGCTCCTGTAGGAGGTCCCTGAGGCCAGGTGGCGCAGAGTGAGTGCCACCTTGAGCCCAGGTTCCAGGCTGGGCCAGAAGCTGGTGTTTGCCTTGATCAATCTGGGTGTCAGGCGCTGCACAACTTCATCAAACATGGCTGGAGGCATCCTCATGAAGTTCTGGAACGCCCGAGTGTCTTCGCTCCTGAGCTCCACCATCAGCTTGTTGTACAGTCCTTCCTCTGCTCTTCTGGCGAACCATCTTCGGACCCAGACTCTTTTTAGGTGGCTCCTTTTCTTCTCGCAATAGTGTTCACAGAGCCTGCAGATGGTTTTGCACTGTTGCAGAATGATGGTGGCTGCCGAAAGGAGTTTGTTACAATCCACGGTGGACATGACTGGATGCTGTGGAAGAGGAAGAGGCAGATGAAGGCTGCAGAGGTCTGCACCGCTGGGCTGCTGTTCTGAAAGTCCGATTCAGGCGAGTTGCTCCCCCTTTTTATAGGCAGTATAGGCAGCTAGGCATCCTCTAGGCATCCTCTAGGCATCCTCTTGACATCCTTAATATCCGAGATAGGTCCTCTCTGCAAACGTTTTTTCCGTTTTAAACGCTTTGTTTCCATTCTGCATCCGCTTGGCATCTGTTCTGCATCCGTTCTGCGTCCGTTCCCCTTCCTCCCCAGGTCCGGGCGGATGGAGTTGCGCGGATGCGGAACGGATGCCTAGCGGATATAGTGGATGCGTAATGGATGCAGAACGGATGCATAGCGGATGCGTAGCGGATATAGAACAGACGAACTGTATACATTTTCTGCGCAAAAGTTTTAGGCAGCCCAAAACTTTTGGAGCGGATGAAACGTCCATAAATGGATGCTGGACGGATAGAGAGGAAGCAAAACGGAGGCAGTGAGTACAGAACGGATACATCGCGTTAACCAACGGATGGCAAGGTTTTTTGTCCGTTTTACATCCTCTTTGCATCCATTGGTTCAGTGTGACATGGGCTTTAAGAATGTCAGATTAATCATTATTTAATTATTTAGTCCAGGATCTTTCTCCACTGATGCAATTTACTTATTTCATGAAGTAAGATTTTGTGTCATTTTGTTGAATTTATGTCTTCTGTTTGGAGAAACAGTATTGCCTAATGTCTATTTAACTCACAATAGCATTTGTAAAACAAGCAGCAGTATTCCTTAGTGAAAGGAATAGTTTTGAAGAAGCTATTAAAACAGCCTAGTAAATACTATTTAACTTATAGTACAGCGTGGGCTATTCTAACTATGTCTGTTTCGCTTAATTTTGTTGCTTTCTTCTTTTCAGAATGATTTCATCTTGAAAACAAAGCATCATTGATTGCCTTGTTTTCTTTGTTAAAGCCATCTTAATATCAAGCTAGTAAAACTAATATACCCAATGGCTAAAAATAGCTCTACTGAATTTGACTGGAGATCAATGATCAACGGTCATTTCATTGCTAGCCAGATATCAGAACTGCTTTAATTGAACTTCCTTTGGAATAACTTTTAGGAAGAGGCCATCTGAATACCAGGAGAAAAATTAATCAATAGGAAAAGACTGTATTCAGGGAAAAATATTTCCCCCTCTCCCAAATTTCATATAGAAGGCAGTGCCTTTGCACCCCCAATTTGGGCATATCTATGGACAGATCAGTTGCATTTGAAGCAGCAGTCCTGAAAGTATCTCGGTGTCATGCCTGTAGGGCTTTATAACTGATGACCAACACACAAAACTCAGAAGCCTTCTGAGAAATAACATGGTGTTATAACATTCTAGCACTTCTTCCATATCAGTGAAGGTAAGGGGGCATTTTGTGCCATTTGCAACTTTTGGTAATCTTCAAAAGCAGCCCCATGCAAAATGCATTTTAATAATCCAGCCTAGAGGGGATAAGGATGTGAGTGACAGTTGCCATATTCCCTTCTTCATCTTAGTTCTGTCATATAAACTGACCAATCAAACCAATCAAAAAGTCTAACTGATTAACAGAATTATCTTCAATTAATCAACTGTCATTTTTTTAAATAAACAAACAAATCAAGTTAATATTTCTGAAGATCAGGCTTAGGTTGTCTAGATCAAGGCTATAACAGATCTGTTTGTAACATGATCAGTGCTGCTTTTTTTGAAATTCTGATGCTTCAATAATGGGCTGAGCCAATTATCCTTTTTCTTTTGCACAGCCTCATTTCACCATTCTTACTTCCAATCTGAGCCCAACAAAGAAATTTCTCAATTTCAAAGGCAGAACAGAAAAACAAATTATGGTTATAATACTTGATGTGGAAGAAAATCTTCAATTAATTACTTTTTTTCAGATAATCAATTAAACACTACACTACTATCATAAAGCTACACATTTTCGAGAAATGGAAATATGTTGTCAATTATTTAACATCTTTAATACATTTTCCTAAAGTGTATTTTTCCACTTTATATATAAATTCTATATCGTGATATATGGCTTTTCAAGTTCTGGTAAAGTATCCTGTGTTTCATATTTTATTTGATCTACATTCCATTTTGTTGATCTGCTACAGAAAAAAAAAACCTGAAATGAAATTTATTATTGCATAATTTTATTTAGTAGGTATCACATAATTCAGGATGTTAGTTATTTTAGGGTAATATGTTGAAAATAATTTCATTTTTCTCATAGCAAAGGGATCTGAATTAGCAAATCTTATTAAACTAGTTAATTCCAGAACTGCATGTTATGTTATTTAATTCTATAGAATTGAACTTAAGTTGTAATTGCATCTTATCCTTCTTATTGAGGCTAGAAGGTGCATTTTAAACGCAATCAAAATAATATCAATCAAACATAAATCTATAACGTCTTCATTACCAGGAAAAGTACTCTGATTCCAGGTTATAATACAAACAATGGAATTTTCAGCTGCTTAAGATGCCATCATGGCTCAAACCTTTATTCTTGATAATTTTCTCTTAATGATGATATTAGAGAAGAAATGAAATAACAATAGTTTTGTATTTTTAGGAGCTGCACAACTTTGGGATTGTACACTACTTTTCTGCGTAGCCTTGAACTTAATCCAGGGTTACTCAAACACATGAGAATTATTGGCAGCCTGGAAACTACCCAGTTTTTTCTTTTTCTTTGTATTGTGTCCATCATGATATCAGCTTGCACTGAAACTTGATTATCCTAGCAGGATTAGACATGAAAGAAAAGAGACTTCAACTGAAACCCCACTGTGAGAAAGACCACGCCACTGTCTTTGACCTTTTCTTTCCAATGCACAAGTCCAGTTGTGCCTAATCAAGTGTCTAAAGAAGATCTTGGGCAGTTTGCTCTGTTTTTCTTTTGGCTCCTAGAACAGGTGTTTAGTTACTAAAAAGAAAAAAAAAACATGGAAGTCTCTGATCTCTGGCATAGGCAAATTCAGCCAACAGTAGTGATGTACTTTAGGATAAAGAAAAAACAAATACACCATAAAAAGTCACTCTATGGAGATTTTAAAAAAAAGAAAATACAGGCTGCTTTTTCAAACTCCTATTTGAAATAAAGTAAAATAAAATCCTCCTTTGATTATGTTAAAGATGGGTTGGATTGTCTTTGAAAGGATATGCC
Source organism: Laticauda colubrina (assembly GCA_015471245.1). Lineage (NCBI taxonomy): Eukaryota > Metazoa > Chordata > Lepidosauria > Squamata > Elapidae > Laticauda > Laticauda colubrina. The sequence goes on from BLBF01000037.1 coordinate 9,542,307, forward strand.
CTCATTTGCATTAGCAGAAAGCACAGGCTGGGGGACTAGTAGAGGTTGAACCCAAAGGCTGAATCTTGCCCTGTGGATTTTTCTTTTAAATTCCCAAACCACCTTTCAAAGAGAAAGCTCGTATATCACACATACTTTACAGAATTCGTCTTTTTTCAAAGCAGTTTACAATGTGACATGGTAGTTTAACTTTGAAGGAATGAAACCCACAAATTCCACTTGATACATGGACATAGTGGCACAGTTAAAGTTACTTGATAGGTGTTCAAAGGCAAGCCCATCTCCTTAGGTCATGGGAATGGGGTGTGGTTTAGACAAGCAAGGCACTGAATAAAGAACCCTGTGAAGATTCTGGCATGTGTCAACAACATGGAATGGTTAATGGAATGCTTTGGGCTTCCATTAAGCAATAACGTCTGGTAACCACTTAGTTGTCAAGTAGACAGGACCAGTCTCCATTCTGGTCTGGACTGACAATCCTATTGGTTCAGTCCATCCATCCATCCATTTTTATCTGTTAGCTTTCCTTCCAAAATATCTTCCTTAACTTGAACATTTACAATGAATAAAGACATTTCAACTGCAAAGTCATCCTTTCAATCCAAAGTCGCATACACCATAGAAATAGGCAGGAGCACATTTCTGTAATTTGGTAATGGGTTAAATTAGATAGATGTTTAAAAACTATCTGCGTTGAGAGTTAAATTATTGCTATGCCTAGTTTTGTATTGGCTTCCTGGACTTTCATCAAAACTTTTCAGATTCTATCATGTGAACCAAGGACATTCTAATTGCAAAACATGCATTCTGTTAGGAATCCATGAACCTTTGCAGCAAACCATCTCCTCCACAAGATCTTGCAAGAGTAGAAAACCTGGACTGATTAAAATAACAGAAGCAAGTAAGAACACGATAGAAGAGGTATTAAATGCCCACAAAACTATTGATTTCCTCCACCATTGATGAATAAATTACATGGTGCATGGGTAAAACATTTGTTTGCAAACTGTATTTAGAAAGTACCTGTACAAAACCACACAGCATGAAATCATCAAACAATGGCAAGCTTGGACGGTCTTCACGAAAAATGATGATTTTGTAAATGCTCACAATCTCATTGACTGATTGAGACTTGTCTGTTACCACAATAACTGCGATGTTTATACCTAATCCAAGTGGGTAATGTGCAGAGCTGTTCGAACAGAAGGAGAATGCAAAAACAATAAAACTTTAGTGAAATAAGTAATCTGTTCATTTTATCATAGACTAAAATATTCAAAAAGTATTTTACAGCTAAAAAGGAGAGAATACATTTTTTGCAATGATACACATTATCTTTCTGTTGTGTTTCTGTTCTGATATTTCCAAATATTTTAATGTATAAATACTATGCTCATCAGAAAAAGCAAAGCATATGAACTGCAGGAAGAGAAACGCATATCAGAACCATTCTCGAAGTCTTAGATAGCTCTGTTATATTGTTCTGCTATAGAGTTGTGGTATCTGCATAGTTCTTTTACTTGCGTCTAGTTGAGTAGAAACTTCCAAACATTTGGAATCTGGACTTTATCAGGCTTTCAATTGCAGACTTCCTTGCTGTACATGGAGAAATTTAATTTTTTTTTTTTAGACAGAACTAGCATGGCTCTGTCCCTCTTTATCATATTCAACTATCTATTCAGACAAAATACAGATAGTCACTGACTTACAACAGTTTATCTAGTAACCGTTCAAAGTTACAGCAGCACTGAAAAAAGTGACTTATGACCATTTTTCACACTTATGACCATTGCAACATCCCTATGGCCATGTGATCAAAATTCAGATGCTGGTTCATATTTATGATGGTTGCAGTGCAACTGGTTCATATTTATGATGGCTGCAGTGTCCGGGAGTCATGTGGTCACCTTTTGCAACCTCCTGACAGGCAAAGTCAATGGGGAAACCAGATTCACTTAACAATTATGTTACTAACTTAACAACTGCTGTGATTCCCTTAACAACTGTGGCAAGAAAAGTTGTAAAATGGGGCAAAACTCACTTAACAAATATTTCACTTAGCAACATATGTTTTGGGATGAATTGTGGTTGTAACTCAAGGACTACCTGTAGCTAAATAAAATTATAAACCATCTCCTTCCTTATTGTTCAGTGTGCTCATAAAGTTTGTATTGTATAGTGAGCTTCAGTAGGCAAGAAGCAGATCAGCATAATACAACAACATTTATTGACTCTAAACTGGAACTGAGGAACAGCAGGCAAAAGCCTGTAATTTTACACTCTGGGCCCACAGAGGCTTAAGCAATCATAATACTTGAAAACCCCACCCAAATATGAATGTTCTAAGTTTCCATCCAAAACAGTTGGAGTTAACAGTTGGAGTCATCTAAAGGTTACCCTCAGCAGGGCAACACAACTATATATATATTCAATACATAACAGTTTGAAAGTTGTATTTTTTTTAAACTATAGTAGATAAAAGCTATTTTGCTGGGATTAGGATTTGTTGGACTTCAATTTCCATTAGTTACCTGTCCTATTAGAAGCCTTGTATCTCGAAACTTTTTATCCTTAATGGTGGGGGAAAGGAGAAGTAAGTATGATACTCATTCTGTATAAAAGCAAGCAGAATGGAAGAATCTAGTCTTCCATGTAGAGAAAAACAGTTCAAAGACAAAATGGGGGGAAATGAAGAAAGGAACTCTATCCCTTATGCCCATAGCAGTCAGTAGAATACATGATGCAAACAGTTAATGCTTCCACATCTCAAACAAATTTGCCAAATAAGACAATAAAAGGAAGTAGTTCTTGTGGTGTTTATTTTCTTTCCACTGAGCAATGTGTTTAGCAACTGATGATAGTAATTAATGTTGGGGTAGAAGCAAATGGATTTGTTTGATGAGGAAGGAAAGAAGGAAGGAAGGAAAGAAAGAAAGAAAGAAGGAAGGAAAGAAGAAGTGTCACAGTAAAATTGCTATACTTTAAGGAGTTGTGTTGCTTGTGAAGCAGTGCCAAAAGACTGCTTTGCATGAAACTTCGTGGAAGCTTTGCACAGGTTCAATCTATACATGATACAGCAAGCCGCACAAACACTACAAATATAAGGCTTTGTATTCAAACACAGGAATCTGGTATCTGCTCATTTCATGCCTAGAAATACAGAACTGCTTGCATAGTTTACATATGCATGGAGATGCAAATAGTTCTGTAAATTTGCCAAAATTAGGCCATTTCTCTTTTTCTTATGAATGTTCACGCATGCAAATTCATGTTACAGCCAAAGCTATGAAGAAACTGCATGTCAGTATCTTAAAGGGGCACTATATATCAATAGGTCCTTGTAGAAATTTTGTATGCTGTCACAATCAGCATTACTTTAGGAAAACTGCATTTTCAAAGCTTAGGGATCACAATAATACTTAATAGTGGCACTTTTAATGAAAAGCATGTTGCAATTTTCCTGGTAAAGTAGAACTTAAGGATTTGTATTGTATATCCCAAGAGCATCACCCACTGTTCCAATTACCTTGGTCCTTGTCTCTCATTCAAGTGAGCTTCACATTGACAATTCATGGGTTCTGCTCTAATCTTGATTGTCAAAAGATCAAAAGGCACCTCAGTGTAGTATTCTTTGATTCTGGGGTCAAAATTAGGATTTAAGTCCAAATGTGGGCTGGTGATGATCCGCCTGATATGAGGTAGTGTATCTTTATCTGTTTTACAAGGGAAGTGGGGGGAAGGAACCATTAAAATGCTTACACACATTAAATCAGTGGCTTAGCTCTATGTTTCTAATACTGTTGCATTCAATTAATACACCATTCCTTCTGTGAGGCAGATATGGCAAAATAACTAATCCAAGATTTAAAGGATTTCCCCCAAAAAATTTTAAAAAGTTTCTCAACATGAACAGCTCCATAATGAGCTGTAGTAACTCTTTAATGAGTAGTAATAACTACTACTACTACGACTACTACTATTTAAATGTTACCATAACAGGACTTAGGTCCTTGGTTAGGACTTGAATGTTTACATTTTTACCAGTCCCAGACTGTGATTCAAATTGAAGTTTGAATCTTAAATAATAATAATAATAATAATAAGATTCAGATTCTTTCTTACCATGACTGCAATGCATTTCTTTAGCCAGATTTAAAATGTGCAGTTCTATAAAATACAGAAACATGTTAGGATGGTTCATCATTCATCTACTGCTTCTATTTGCATTTAAGAAAAATTTAATGGAATATCCAAAAATCTGAATAAGCCCTATCAGTACTAATATATACCATTTGTTTTCAAGAAAATATCTTTATTTTTGTCTACCTTCAGCTGGCCTTATAGAAGGTAAAGTAGGGTTAGATTCCTGATAACTAAAAGATTCCTGATAATAGCGATATTAATGATCAAAGCAAATCCTATAATGATCAGTACCTTTAGCAGAGAAGGATGTGACTATTGGCTCATGAAATCAAGTAGCCATAGAAGAATCACAATAAATTCAGCTATGTAAAAACACTTCTAAACAGTTTTATGTATTTATTCAACATATGAACAGTACACTTGACTTCTACTTCATAGGAAAAAAAATCAAAGGCTTTTTATAGTCAGCAGAAACATATGAAATATTTTCTGTGCAAAACAGTCCAGTTGGATATATATTTTGGCTTCTGAATGGATTCAATTTAGTGACAAACAATATCAAATGAGTACAAAAAATTAATGTTACCTTTATCTTTTTCCTTGACCGGAGAGGATACCCTTAGTTGAATGTTATCTTTTTCTGAATAAGAAATCCTAAAGGTTAAATAACAAAAGAATGTCTTTGTAATTAGAAATTCAAGCACAGTCCAGTTAAAAGAATGTCCTACTTCCAGCAGTGTCTTTTTTTCATTTTTCAATGATTTTTTTAAAAGTTTGCTAAAATGAGAATAAACTTCCAGCAGTACAGGCAGAATTTATTGTAGTCCACAATTTTATTATATGACTTGTACTGTTGCTATGATTGCTGTTTCTGATTTTGTATTCTGTTTATGGTAGTCCTCAATTTATGACTACAATTGGATTTATTGTTGTAAACTGTTATGGTCATAAGTCAAGGCACCCTTGTGACCAGACCTGATGACATTTTTTTGGAAGTAATTTAGTGCAGGGGTTCCCTTGGCTGTAGCCCACTACCAGGCCATGACCTATTCGCAATTGGGCCACCTGAATACACATGCACAGCTCAACTTGTGTGAGTAGCGGGCCATTGTGTGTGCCAACACACAGTTCAACTTGCACAAGTTGAGCTGTGCACGCCAGCCCACTGCTTGTTCAAGTTGAGCTGTGTGCACATGCATGTGCGACGGCCTGCCATTCATGTGGACTGGTTTCCCTGTCCCCCTACTGAGCCAAGCACAAAGATTGGGGACCACTGATTTAATGAATCAATAGTGAGTAAGTGAATCCTGCAGTCATAAGTGTAAGCCCATTTTTCTGAACTGCCATCCCCATCGTTGCCAGCAGCTTAGGTGCCTTAGCTGAAGCACGGATTGCTCATGCGCACACATGCACACACACACAGAGGTTGGAGAGCTCTCTCACTCTCTCACTCTGTCTCGCTGAGATGGCAGTTTCACCACTTCAGTGCGTGGCTGGCAGAACGTTTAGGTAAGCTGGTGCAGGGCATGGGGGGGACAGCTGCGCACCCCCATCTTTCTTCATCCTCCACCCCACCACCACCTCACTTTGTGGCTGCTGCACCAGTGTCTTGCTCAACCTCCTGCTAGGAAAGCAAGGAGAAGAAGTGGTGAAGAATGAAGAATGAAGTGAAGCAGTGGGTGGTGGTGGTGTAGGATGAAGCAAGGCAGTGGGTTCAGAGCTGCCCCACCCGCCCTGGCCCAGCTTATCTGGGGGCCCTTCAGCCAGGCCACCCATGCCAAACCCTCACCCTGCCCCAGGGCAGTTACACCCCTTCACTAGCCAGCTTTTCAACTCTGTTCTCCATCGCCACACTCATGGCAACTAAAGTAGTTGTGGGACTACGGTAAAAAAATAGTTCAGACTTTCCAACCTTGTGAGATTTATTTTTTTTTGAAGGTCTGAACTATTTTTTTTTTACCCTAGTTCCACAACTACTTTAGTTGCCTGCATGCAGCGATGGAGAACTGGGCCTGTGCATGCGCACATCTACCAGGTTGGCATGGGCCAGGCTGAAGTGATGCTGGCCAGACCTTTACAGTTTCCAGATACAGCCTGGCCATGCAGGCTGCATCTGGCCTCATCACGGGCCGGATCCAGCCTGCAGACCTTCAGTTTGACACCCCTGCTGTACATATTTACCTGAGTGAATGGGAATAAATGTTATGAAATTGTACATCATATGCAATTAATGCAATTAAATTAATTAGATTTTCAAGGAGATATTACTTTAACAAATCTATCATTTCAATAGGAATTATATAAAAACAATAAGAACAAGTGATGTGAATGGATAGGGTGTTGTGGCATTGCCTGGTAAGCTATATCCAATATTCCCTATATGGAGGGATGGGATTCTACCGGTTCTATAGAATCCCTTGTTAATTTTCAAGCAGTTCAGAGAACCAGTAGTTAGAAGCAATCTCCTTTTGTTTTTCTCCACTCTTATTACATTCTTGGCAGACAGCCTAGACTTCCTCTCTCCGGAGCTTTTGGGGCTTGGCTTTCTTAAATGGGAGGGGTTGTTTTAAGATTTTTACACTGCTGTTGAGAGGAAATACTTCCCTGGACAATCAGCACTTTGAAGAAATAATTGAATAATAAAGAAAGCTTTTAGTGACAAGGAACCAAGGTGAGTGACATTCAGCAAGGCTTCTTGGCTAGCTAGAAAGATTAACATTCAAACGTGAGTTTACATATCCTCTTTGAGTTTTGGTCTAAAAGTGGGTTTTGGTGAAGGTTAATTCTGTGCTTGATTATGTTTAATCCTGTGTTTATTGATGGGATAATTTTCCCCATTCAGCTTCAATAAGCAACAGCTACTGTTGTGATTTAATTATTTGTATTGTTTTTGAAATTTTTGCTTGCCTCATGGTTTCTTTTTCTATCTGGGGAGTGGGCCTTCCTCACTGCTTTAGTACTATCTGGCACTGTCTTTTTGGGATATACTTCCAAGAGGCAGGATGCAAGCTTGGCACTGATTTTTTTTACTACCTTTCTGGGGGGCATGTGACCTTTCCTTAAATCTGGATGATTTCCTTAGGATATCTTGTGAGGTGAGTGAGACCAACTGGTATTTTTAAATGGCGCAAATGGATCTAAGGATTGCTTTTCCTGGGGGTGCTTTTTCTGGAGAGCTTAAATTACCTCTCTGCTAAAGGGTTTCACTTTATGAGCAAGAGTTGGCTGCTTGATAGTTATTACTGCATTTTAACATTCCTCAAGGTGCTATGGCACCCTCCCTGATTTGTAACTCCAGCTTGCAGGTATTTTTAATCTAATGATTGGTATTTAGGGCAACTTTTTGCAAGCAAAGAAGCTTTTGTATTGTTGTACAGGTAAAACTTGACTTACAACAGTTCACTTAGTGACCATTCAAAAGTTACAATGGCACTGAAAAAAATGACTTATGACCATTTTTCACACATGACCGTTGCAGCATCCCCACTGTCATGAGAGGCCAGGCAAGGAAAAGCGTCCCTTGACATGAGTGATGTTGAGTTGGCCACACCCACCCAGTCACATGACCAGCAAGCCACACCCACCAACTAAGCCATGCCCACAGAACCAGTTATTAAAAAAACTGAATCTCACCCCTGCCAATATGTATTTTGCTATCATCATCGTACTTAATACTTACCCAAGATTTGACCATTTAGCTGTCATCAAAGGCTTATTTCTTGAACGGTTTTCCCTGTTGGAAAATTGTAATAATTATTATATGTTATTAGTTCATTGTGTGCTGGAAAACAAAGAAAGACCTTGTTACGATTTGTATTGAAGTTATCTATTTGCAGAAAGAAAGAAAGAAAGCAATGAAATAGAACAAAGTGATAAATAGATAAAACATTTAGAGTGCAATTTAGACAAACAAAGAATCTGGAATACTAATAATTTCTGTGGTATATACATAAACTTTACATATTTCAAAAATGTTAACTTATCATATGAGGTTTCTGTAGACCATCACTGAAGTTAATGAAAAACAATATATAAAATAATAGAATCGGAAAATAAGTAACCATGCTGTTTTGACTTGACTAATAAATTATTCATTTTGGATGGTTATATTAAAAGATTGTTTATTGTAGAATAAAGTCTGTTTCTAGACTTATTCTATGCCACTTTGTACTAAATTGTCAAATGCCTCTGAATAATTTATCATCTACTTAGATGATTAATTAAAAGTAGAAAATAAATCAAGCATTAAATATAGAGAACAAATCAAATACAAAGAATAAATCAAGCAATTAAAAATTCAAAATATGAGAAGGCATAAAGCAATAAATGCAGACATTTTTAAATTACAGTGGCAGAGTAATTAAATCTATTGAAAGAACTTGTTTCTTTTATACAGATGTTTTCTTTCCAGCATTGGATAACTTCTCATTCAGACACCTGGCCAAATGGAGTTTTATTTCTATAACATCCACAGGGTATTTAAGAGTGCAATTTTCAGCTCATACTCAATAGCCATCTATTACAGTAATAAATGTGCAAATGTAGAATTATACTTTTAAAGGTAGCCAATTTAGGATCATCTTGTCAAAATTAATTTTATTTTGAAGTGTTTAAAATTAATAAAACCAGAAACAAATTTATACATCGGGGATCATATGGTTTTCTGAGCTCCTAGACTTTGGGCTGATGCCATAATGTTAAGGCTTGCTGAGTGGTATAAAGAGTTAGGAAGTTTATCAAGGATTGCATTTCTGCAAAAATTACAGAACTATATCACAACAGTCTAAATTATTTGAATTTTTTTGTTAATTCCTCTTAGTATTTTTTGAAACGTAGACCTTGATCAGTTTGTTCTTCCTTTTTTCTGATTCTCTCTCATTTATGCATAGCATCACAGATTTGGGGAAAATAAATTTAGTATGATTTATTTATTACAGATTAAGACGCATATTCTGTTAATCTGTTAAAGTACTTTTTTATTTGAGATTATTGAAAATGATGTCAAAACATGGATCTTAATGGATATTTTGATTCAGTGTTAATTTGTGAACAGTTGTTAATATCAAGACAATTAATTAAAAGAATTGTCTAACAATCTCTTTCAGCCTGTAATAGTTTGAAAAGATAATGTGATAAAGTTGTAAACAAAAAATATAATCAAAATATTATCTTACATTTTTGGAAGGTTTGCAGATGCTACTTTGCTAATTCCTTGGAACTGTTTAAATAAACTTGAAAGGAACCAATGAAGAGCTAGGATGGAATTAAGCTTTTTTCCTGGGTTCACTATACGATAAAGATCATGCAGCAAAAAATGGATTTTAGGAACAGCAGAAGGGAAAAGCTGAAAGAAAAAGCAGTTGGGAACAATAAGAAATGTCCTACATACCAATATAAGAAGAAATATTACATAATCAAATGTATGTGGAAAAAAGTTCACATTGGGAAAAAATTATTACAAAATAAAACCACAAATATCACATACCAATTCAAACTGCCCTGGATTCTGAATCCCTTTCACAAAGCTAATCAATGGATTTAATTCTTCTAATGTTAGGCAAAAATCAGAATTCTCCTTGAGATAGTCATCCTGTAAATAGATAATAGGAAAACCTTGGGTAGATAAGTAAATATTGATGTTTTGTTACTGGGGCAGAAATGGCTTTAGGGTTGTTTCACTTTGGAATGTAGCATTCATATCTAGGGAAATTGGTACAATTATTTAGCTTTTCATTAAAATACTTATGCAGGCATAATTAATATGACAAAAAGAAAATATTAGAAATAGAGTAGTGTTGAGGTAATTCCCTGTTAGGAAATGAGCGCATACAGGGAGACGTATAGAGAGTAGTGTTGGAATAATACACACAGAGCACACAGATACACTGTGCAGTAAATGTAGGTTTTTACTTTTGAGCAAAGTCCAAAATAAGCAATCCAAAGTCATTCACATGTTAAATCAATCAGTTTTCAATCCAGGGATTATCCAAATATCAAAGTCCAGTGTCAAAAACAGTTCAGTATCAGACTTACATTAAATTCCAGTAATATCAGTCAATTAGAAAAAATGGAGCAACTGCAATACTTTCCAGCAGAAGGAAACAAAGATTTCCTTCCATTCACACTCTCTTCTGAGACTCAGACTAAGACAAACCAGGTTTCTGGCTCCATCTTATGGCGGTTTGAAAAAACCACACCCAATTGCAGTTTTTGCAAACTTTTTTTTTAAACAAATTTTATTAGTTTTTAAAGACAATACACAAACAAAACATAAAACCTAGTAACATAAAATCTCTTTTCTAAAAACTGCTTATTAAATTTTAACAAAACAAATAAAACATCTTATTTGAATACAACATAGTTCCAGATTATCACATATTATCACACTTATTTATTTTTTTTCCAACTTCTCCTTTTACCTAAATTTCTATATCTCTTTATTCATTGTACTTATATTTTCATCTGTCTTGTTTACAATTTCATTATTCTCTTCTAATGTTCTTCCAAAATTTCATTAATTCTCAATAAGCTAACTTAACAAACAAAAACACTAAACATGAAAACATAAAACTTTTTTTGGGAAAGCGGCTTAATCCTGGATTAGCATCTTTTTATACAAACATAAATCAAATTCATGCTCACCTTATATACTATTTCATATCTCATTTATCATTCTACATTTTCTACATATTTTCTCCCCTCTTTTCACTCTCTTAATTCTATTTTATTTATTTCATCTCAATTTAAATCATTTTACTTATATCTTTTGTCTGTTCTTTTTCAATTATCTATTTTTTATTTTTTCTTTACTGCAAAATTTCTCTTTAATCACTGATTGAAGTATGATGACTTTTTATCTTTCCCCTAGATTTAACACTTAAAATAATATTTAATTTCCATCCTGATTCTGCTTAGTGAATTCTACATAGTACATTTTAAAGTAATAAAAAAGAGAAATAAAAAGTATGCTTATAGTATAGTAAAAACAACGTTCCATAGCTAATTAAACTCTATTAGACATTTTACACATTCCCTTTAATATATTGTTAACTCATATAATATTCCAATTTTCTAACTCTATTTCAAATACAAATACTACAATGCAATCCTGTGCACTTTTGCAGAATCTTTTCTTTAATTAAATTTTACCCTTTGTCTCTAAAAAAACCCTGTTCTTTAACATCTTGTTTAAGTCTTCATAACTTCCCTTCCCTTTTTCCCTTCCTCTCTTATCCAGTCTAGTTTTTGTGTCCCCCCATCTCTCAGTCTCCACCCTCTTGGTCTCCCCTCTCTGTTGTATTCCACTTTTCTGTTGCTTCCTGACATTGTATCGATTTTTCACTTATGGTTTCTTGGTTGTTTTTTTAAATCTTGGATTCTCCATTTTCTTTCCCTTTCCCTTTTCTTCCTCAACTAAAATTATTTGTCCATTAAAGATGGCTTCTTCTTCTTCATCCCAGCTTTCTTGTTGTTGTAATTCCTGGTAGGTAGAAATCGCCATTTCTAAGAAGTGGAAAACAGATCCAGAAGAGCCCTTGCCATCTTGTTCCTCTTCTTTTAACTTTTTATATTCAATTTTCAATTCTTCAACAGATAATGCCATTGTAAGATATATTTTTTTAAAAAAACAACCCAAATGATTTTAGTCTTTCAAAAAATAGTTTCCAGGAGTCCCAAAGTCACAAAGCAATCCAAATCAGCACAAATTGTTTCATTTAGCACTTTCTTCTTTTTGTACTATCTTTTCCTGGGGTGAAATTTAATTATACAGTTCCAAAGTAATTTTTTAAAAGTCTTATTGCCTCTGATCTTAAAAGTTCCGAGCCGTCTCTTCCAACAAAATCTTAATGTATATTCTTTGCCTCTCCCTTCCCACTTATAGCAAAAAAAGAGAAAATTTTTGGTTTTTAGTTCCAATGTTCAGAAATCTTTACATCCCCTTGGCTTTAATTTTCAGATTTAATTACCTTCTATGCCAAAGCAGTTTTCCATCTGCTGTTTCCATTGATTTCCATCTGCTATTTCCATAGGGAAGGAGAGTGAGAAGAAAAAAAAACTTTTCCTTTAACTTTTCTCTGCTGCTTTTAACAATCTTGTTAGGAAACAATGTATCCTTTAAAAAGTTGAACTTCCAGAATAAAGATGTAGCTTATTGTCCCGGTTCAGCCAAAAACTTTCACTTCTTCAAACTTCCTCCTGCACAATCTTATCCAGCTGAAAGCTTCTTTGTGGCGGCCATTACTGACTGCCGCTCCACTGCCTTGGGAAAAGGGAGTTAAACCAGCTGAGGAGGGAGATTGCGATTCCCCCAGACCCCTGCCCAGATCTCCCCTGTCTTCGGTTACCTCTATGGGGTAACCATAGCCTTCAAATGCAGCTGGATCAGGGGCACCTCGGCAGCGAGTGCAGCAGGAACCGCGCACGATTGCGGATTCCTGCTGCCACCGAAGCCTTGCAACTGAAAGCTTTCATTTTTTGCAATCTCTTAAAGACATAGTACTAAAATGTTTATCCTGGTTTATACATTTCTAACCCAAATACCTGTTAGGTAACTTATATTCCAACAAGTAGTACTAGCAGTATCCCTAGTCCTCTTCACATTCAGACATGCAATTATTTGCCAATTTTGTCCAAGCAACTTAAAATCTCTTAGGTGATTTAGAATGAAAGTATGGCTGATAATATCAAAAGCTGTTCGCAATTATAAGCTAGTCACAGCTTTAATACTGAAAAAATGTTTCTGTTTGCAGAATATTGCCATGCCTCAAGCCCTACCTTAATTCTTGCTGATCGATATACATTCTGCATAGCTTCAAAGAAAGTGGAAGAAGATGTTTGATTTGATAACAGGATACTAAATGTATCTCTAAGAAGACTTTCTTTAACACTTTGGTCCTCTGAAAATGAATCTTCATCAGCTTGAAAATCAAAATATTCATGAACCTAGAATACATATTAACTGATTAAAACATTTAACCAATCTACTGATCTCAACATCTACAAATGCATAGTTCCATCAGAAAATGTTTATCAGAACAGAAGGAGAAAACGCATGCATGAATAGACAATACTTCTCCAGCATTGTAATTTTCCTTTCTTTTTCCAAAAACCCTTTTACCTAATCACACAGGTCACCCACATCTGTTATTTACCGATGACAATTGTAACATGCAAAGCTTACCTCAAGAACAATAGGATAAAAAGTGTGTCCAAATCCAATATCAAAAGTTAACATCTGAAAGCAAGAACTGCATCTGAAATAAGGGAACTGAAATAAATTGATTTCATTTTTTAAAAAATTAACCTGATTCCCAAATATAAAAGATATAAGGAATGTTTCAGAAACAAACCCTGCTAAGATGCTTCATTTTGCAAGTGGAGGGGGGCGGCAGCATGGGTGTGTTCCTGGGAAGGATGACCAAAGAACATCAGATGCGTTTACCAAGAGTTTATAGAATAGAATAGAATAGAATAGAATAGAATAGAATAGAATAGAATAGAATAGAACAGAATAGAATAGAATAGAATAGAATAGAATAGAATAGAATTCTTTTATTGGCTAAGTGTGGTTGGACACATAAGGAATTTGTCTTGGTGCAAATAATCTCAGTATACGTAAAAGAAAATATACATTCATCAAGAGTCAAGAATCATCAGGTACAACACTTAATAATAGTTATGGGGACAATAAGCAATCAAATCATATGAGGAAACAGTCAATATAAATTGTAAGGATACAAGCGACAAAGTTACAGTCATACAGTCACAAGTGGGAGGGGATGGGTGATAAGGAGTGATGAGAAAATTAACAGTAATAGTAGTGCAGACTTTGTAATAGTTGAACAGTGTTGAGGGAATTATTTGTTTAGCAGAGTGATGGCGTTCGGGAAAAAACTGTTCTTGTGTCCAGTTGTTCTGGTGTGCAGTGCTCTATAGCGTCGCTTTGAGGGAAGGAATTGAAACAGTTCATGTCCAGGATATGAGGGGTCTGTAAATATTTTCACAGTCCTCTTTTTGACTTGTGCAGTATACAGGTCCTCAATTGAAGGCAGGTGGGACACTCCAATATGAAAACCATTCCTAAAGCAAGCAGACACCTAGGTTGGGCAGCAGTGATATAGGAAAGTGCTGAATTCAAATGATCAGTTTAGGGACAATAGTTAAGGCATTATTTAAACAACTCCTGTAGCTTATCAAGAAAACCACATGACTAAAGAATATAAAGTGATTGATGATATAATACCAGATGATGGACATCACAGGTTGATTGGGACTCCACATGCTACTAAGGGAATGCTAAAGATTTCTGGGAATATTAATTGTTCCATAGGAGCATTCTTACAATACCCTCACCTGATTGGTCAAGACAGACTGCACTGTGATTGGACGAAAGAATGACAGTGATTGGTCAGTAAAGAATCAACCATGATTGGCCGTGCCGATCGCGGGACATTCAGAGAGCTGTCATTGGATGCGAGCGGCCGGCAAGCTCTATAAGAAAGGCTGCCGTGGCTCACAGGTGGAGCACAGATCTATACCTTTTAATAAAGAGCTGAAGTTACGCTGGTCTCGAGTCTCTTTTTTCCCGCGCTTCTACATTAATAATTAATAATGACACAGCAAGATTAAAGCCTGACAAGTATTTAGCAATAGCAATAACACTTAGACTTATATACTGCTTCACAGTGCTTTACAGCCCTCTCTAAGTGGTTCACAGAGTCAGCATATTACCTCCAACAATCTGAGTCCTCATAACATTTACATGTTTTTTGCCATGAAGCAAAATAAAATCCAAAGTGGCAAAGACAGAATTACAGTAGGAACATGGAACATAAGAATTATCTGCAAATTATCATGCATTATCCTTAATTTCACATGCAAGCAAAATAATGCTAAGGATCATCAATACTGATTTTAATCCTACACAGAAATGAAAATTCCATATGTTCAAGGTGGTTTTCAGAAAGGCCAAGGAACAAGAGATATTATTCTTGATGTTCATTGGATAGTAAGAAAGCCAAAGAATATAAAAAAGAAGTCAGTATGTGCTTCCCTTATTAGCTGTGGAATGCATTTTGTCTTTCTTTTAGAATATGCATGCAGAATCTTTTTAGGTTGGCTTAGATGGAACCAGAAAAAAGGCAGAAGCAAGATGAAAAGAAGAATCTGTCTTCTTCATTATTTATTTTATGAACATGCATTTCATCCTATGGGTAATGAGCAAAATTCCAGAGCAAAAGAACATTTTTTATAAATAATATAAGATATTGTTAATTACTCTGCTGACTTATTCAATCCCAACCATTCTTTCACTTGGAATTACTCCTGGGTAAACCAAAGAACATTTCTTGGAAAATTGTCTATGCCACTTACTGGCTAGTAGTTGTTGGCTGAGGTAATGCTGCTTCGCTGAAAACCTCAGTTATCAACAAGAGTTTGCTTATTGCCTCTTTCATGTCCTCCAAAGCCTGCTGTGGAGAAGCGGCCCTCAAAAATGTCTGAAAAAATGTTTGCAACTGTAAAAGAAAAAGAGAAACATGCTTTTAAAATGTTCAAATATATATTTCTTTAACCCCAGGGAATTCTCAAAATGTAAGCTTAATCCTGCCATTTTCCACTTAGAAGAAATAGTAGACAGTTGACTATTCAATATTCTGGAAGCAGAGATCAAGTTCAAAGTGGTTTGGAAGTATAGTTTTGTTCCTTTACACAGTTGGCTTCAGACATACATGGAAATGAATTACAAGAAAAAAGTATACATCTGGCATACATTTACATTAAATCAAGTTCTCTGGAGTTGCAGAAACCACTTTATTTTCTTTTTTGACAATGTAAGAGCTGTATAAACTATTATTTATTTCAGTCAGAGTTTTTGGGTATTTAGAATTTTATGATTTTCTTATTGACAATGGACAAAATCATGAAATGTCATATAGAAAGACTTTGACATACTCACAATGGAGGAATGGTTGAGGACAATGACTGAATTTGCAGAGACACCAAAATTAGCTTGTTTGAAGAGGAAAAAGACAATGACTACATTTGTTGCTAATTTGAAACCTTTTATAGACTTCCTGCTGAAGATTGAAAAAAAAATTCGGATCTATGGGTTTGAGAATTAGGATTAATACAATGTGGAAAGAATGGAACTACAATATAATTTTAGAGAGAAAAGATAAAGAGAAAAAAACTATAAATGATAAATGCATTCATGACTGCTATAAAAAAGATGACATGTTGCTTCTTTATTTTTTTTTCTTTCTATTTTTTGTTGTTTCTATTTTTTTCTTATTTATTTATCACTTTGCTTTTTCTTCTTTAAAATAACATTGGTTTTATTCTGTAAAAATATTTAATAAAAAATTAATAATAATAAAAAGATACACAGTGGGTCATAAAAGGTTCATTTATGAACAAAGTAATTCTGGAGATTGTTGTATTCCTAGGTGCCTGCATGCTCATTCATGGAAACTAGCTGCTTTTTGTTTGTTTATTTACAGTTTAAAATGACTTATCACTTTTCATTTTCTCCACAAATCTCAAAATAATGTATAATTCTTTCATTATAAATTAGTTAAAACAATGGATTGAAGTTTACCATAATTGCATTTCTAAAGACCACCAGAATGAGTGTTAAAAAAATGAAAACTCTCTCTGCATTTATTTTTGTTCCCTAAAGCCCCTGTCACACTGCACCAACGGATGGAAAGAGGATGTAAAACGGAGAAAAATACTTGTCATCTGTTGATTAACGCGATGCATCCGTTCTGTACTCACTGCCTCCATTTTTCATCCTCTCTATCCGTCCAGCATCCGTTTATTGACGTTTCATCCGCTCAAAAAGTTTTGAACTGCTCAAAACTTTTGAGCGGAAAATGTATCCAATGCGTCCATTCTGCATCCGCTAGGCATCCGTTCTGCATCCGTTACGCATCTGCTATATCCGCTAGGCATCCGCTGCGCATCCGTGCAACTCCATCTGCTCCAACGGTAAACGGACGCAGGGAGGAAGCGGAACGGATGCGGAACGGATGCGGAACGGATGCGGAACGGATGCGGAACGGAATGCAGAACGGAAACAAAGCATTTAAAATGGAAAAAACGTTCGCAGAGGGGACCTATCTCGGATATTAAGGATGTCTAGAGGATGCCTAGAGGATGCAAAGGGACACCTAGGGGAAAACCTATACTGCCTATAAAAAGGGGGAGCAACTCATCTGGATCTCACTTTCAGACCAGCAGCCCTGCAGTGCAGACCTCTGCAGCCTTCATCTGACTCTTGCTCTTCCACAGCATCCAGTCATGTCCACCGTGGATCGTAACAAAGTCCTTTTGGCAGCCACCATCCTTCTGCAACAGTGTGAAGCCATCTACAGGCTCTGTGAACTCTACTACGGAAAGAAAAGGAGGCAGCCAAGAAGTGTCTAGGTCCGAAGATGGATCGCCAGAAGAGCAGAGTACGGACTGTACAACAAGCTGATGGTGGAGCTCAGGAATGAAGACACTCGTGCATTCCAGAACTTCATGAGGATGCCTCCAGCCATGTTTGATGAAGTTGTGCAGCGCCTGACACCCAGGTTGACCAAGGCAAACACCAACTTCCGGCCCAGCCTGGAACCTGGGCTCCAGGTGGCACTCACTCTGTGCCACCTGGCCTCAGGGACCACCTACAGGAGCATGCAGTACGGCTGGAGGGTGCCACATAACACCATCAGCATTGTGGTCAGAGAAGTGGTGCAGGCCATCATCGAAGAATACATGGAGGAGCTCCTCCAGTACCCCTCCACTGAAGAAGGATGGAAGAAAGTTGCAGAGCAGTGGTATCAGAGGTGGAGCTCCCCACACACCGTTGGAGCCATAGGTGGCAAGCACGTGGCCTGCAAAGCGCCAGCCAAGTCAGGGTCCACTTATTTCAACTCCAAGGGCTTCTTCAGCATCATCCTCTTCGCCATGGTCGATGCTGACTACAAGTTCATGGACATCGATGCTTCAGGCAACGGCTCCTCTTCAGATGCCCAGGCATACAATGCCAGTCACCTCAAGGAGGGGCTGGAACACAACCTCATCGTGGGCTTCCCAGATCCAGAACCCCTGCCCAACGACACCCAAGATGTGCCCTACTTCAGCGTGGGGGATGACGCCTTCTCCCTCACAACCTACCTCATGAAGCCCTACACCTCCAGACTCCTCACCCGTGAAGAGAGGATCTTCAACTACAGGCTGTCCAGGGCAAGGCGGGTGGTGGAGAACGCCTTTGGCATCCTGGCCAACAGGTTCCAGGTACTTCTCAACACCATGCAGCATTGCCCAGAGACCGTGAGGAGGATCGTGGAAGCTTGCTGCATCCTGCACAATCTCATGTGCACCCGCTACCCAGTCTTGCAGAACAGGCTTGTGGACCTCCAACAAGGCAATGGGGACATGGAGCCTGGGGAATGGAGGCAAGGGCAAAACCTGATAGGCACTGAGGATGTGCAAGGCCCCAACAGAGCCTCACATGAAGCGAAGAAGCAGCGCAACCTCCTGAGACACTGGTGCAACTCCCCAGCTGGAGCAGTGGAGTGGCAAGACAGGATGATAGATGGTTGATGGATGCTTCCTTGAGCCTGTGGCATAACACTGATGAGGTTGTGCCATGTATGTTGAGTGGCCCTACAATGAAGAGGGCATTAATAAAGAGTTGTGTTTATGTTGACATGTGTGGATGATTGATTACATTATTATTGATAATAAAGGGCCATAGGTGTGGCACCTGGGAGGGTGGACCATCCAGTCCCACTATGCTTGCACTGGAGGTTTATCTATCCCACAGCTATTACCCATCCCAAAGGTATCCCAGCCCACAGCTATTACCCATCCCACTGCTATCCTTACCCATCCCACAGCTATTACACATCCCACAGATATCCCTGCCCATCCCACTGCTATCTTAACCCATCTCTCAAGCCTGCAAAGGCTTAAACCATTTCTAAAAGTTTCCACCAAGACTTTATTAAAAAAAAGAAATGGAGCAAGTGTGTGAATCAAAGATAGGCTTTATTAACAAGAAGCTATAAAACAAAAATGAGTCTCTGGCACTCCTCTTGGTCATTGAGTCTCAGGGGTGAAGGGTCCAGGTGCTGTGGAGGTGGCTGGTGCTGAGTGCTTGTCTGATCCTCCACATCATCAGCTCCTCCAGAAGCATCAGCAGCAGAAGCTCCAGCCCCAGAAGAGCGAGCCCGTGCTACAGAAGCCCCAGCAGAACCAGAGTGAGGGCCAGGGGGTGGGATGGTGGCCATGTCCCTCTTGCCAGGGCTGGCAGCAGATGGCTGAGGCTTTCTGTTCTTCCGCATGGTTGTGGGGTTGCTGGCTGGCAGGGAGGCTGGCAGGCACCAAGGCTGGCAGGAAGGCTGGCAGGGAGGCTGGCAGGCAGGCAGACAGCAAGGCTTGCAGGCAGGCATGCAGGCAGGGCAGGCAAGGCTGTCAATCCCTCCAGCAGCAGGTCTTTCCTCTGAATGGTGACCTGCTCCAAGCTGTTTCCCTTATATCCGCGGGGCTTATGCAATGCATCCTCCCCGCATGCGCAATTAATGCTAGGCATCCGTTAGGCTTCCGCTGTGCATCTGCTGTGCATCTGCTGTGCATCCGCTTCATCCGCTGTGCATCCGCTGTGCATCCGCTTCATCCGTTCCGCGTCTGCTTTGCTGAGGTCCCCCGGAAGCCTTGCGGATGTGCCATCCGCTCTCATCCGCTTACATCCGCTGGGCTTCCGTTCCGCATCCACTTTCCATCCGCTCTGCGTCCTCCCCCCGTCCATTCCTTTCTGTGTTATCCGCTCTGGTTATGCAAATTTTTGCCCCTTTTGAGAGCGGATAACAATGGATGGAACATTTTTCTCATCTGCTGTGTCCTTTTTACAAACGTTTTGCATCCGTTGGGCAGTGTGACAGGGCCTTAAAGTATATTTCTACATGTGCTCCATGAAAGATCAAAAGATTATAGTTTGGAAACAAATGTCCTGTCTCTTGGAGAAATTTCTCTGCCTCTTTGTCCATGGTAGAGAAACAGAGAGCACAGAACTTTGAAGCGAGAGAACAGAATTAGAAAGAGAAAGGGAAGACGACTTTCTTTCTTAGGAAGAATAAATGACAGCTGTGCAAAAAAAATGACCATGTTTGTGATTTGCTAAGTATTGTTTATCCTTCCTTTTAAGGAATAGATTGTGATCTCCCTCTACATCAAGAAAACTAATATGCTAATAGCTACAACAATATTTGGGAAATAATAACTACACTCAACAGTTTTCTTTCACTGATAATCTGGTTATCCACTTATTGGTTAAAAAGGAATCATAAGGAGGAGAGGGGAATATCCCATTATATCACTTGACTGAAAAGAGTTTCTCTAACACATTACCTCCATCTACTGGACATAGAATTAAGTGACACTACTAAAATAGTCACACTTTTTTTTTTTTTTTTGTGACTTTGAGACAGTGTTGACTCCTGGTGACTGCCTGGACTAATCTCTGCAATTTCTTGAGAAGTTTTTGAAAGTAGTTTGCCACTGCTTCCTTCCCAGGGGTAAGAGAGAAGAACTGGCCCAAGATCATGGCTCCGTGGCTAAGGTGGGACAAGAACTCATAGTCTCCGTTTACAGCCTAGTGCCCTAACCACTAGACCTCACTGGATCTCCATTACTCAAACTAAAAACAATTTAAAATATTATTACAAAGATAAATAAGAAAGCACTGATAGAACCTATAAAAAGAAAAAAAAACCTGCAAGTTGGTTTTCTGATATGCATATTAATCTTGAAAGAAGACGCTTGTTGAAAAGTTCAATATAAAAACCACTTCAAATATCCCTAAATCTGAGCAGGATGAACAAGTTGATAAACTCTTTCCTGCCACAAGGTTATTATGTGGAAAATTTGAAGACTTGTCAGTCTTGCCTTCCTGGGCCTGGTTTGGATACCTTTCAAGCCAATTGAAGAAAAACAACTTTTTCTGTTGTGCTGCAGAGAAAATCTAAAATCTATTATTTCTTCTACTGTGTTGGGATGAAGATAGGGAATAAACCAGAAATGTTTATTTTTTGTTAACCTTCTTTGAGCTGTATATGGAAGTTAGTACTAGAAAATATGTATAGTTGGACTTGGCTAATACTTGGCTGAGAAGTTAGCAAGAAGGCCGAGAACTATAGGCTAGATTGGCCAGCCAAAAAAAAAAAAAAAACCAACCTGGAGAAAACCATGATATCTCAATATACTAGTATTTGCCAGGGAAACTCTATCACTAGGGTTAAATTTCCCTTGATAAATTCCTTTCCTAAAGAAAAACCAAATGCCCCACTATCCTGTGATATTACTGTACCTCTTGTGCGAAATATCCATAGTGTTCACCATTGGTCACAAGAGCCAGTGATAAAGCACAGAAAAATCTTTTTTTTTTCCCAAAAGTTTTATTGATTTTTAAAAAACAA
Source organism: Laticauda colubrina (assembly GCA_015471245.1). Classification (NCBI taxonomy): domain Eukaryota; kingdom Metazoa; phylum Chordata; class Lepidosauria; order Squamata; family Elapidae; genus Laticauda; species Laticauda colubrina. The sequence goes on from BLBF01000037.1 coordinate 9,563,912, forward strand.
ACATATACAAACAAAACACATAACATAAAAACATAAAACATCTTTTTTGAAAGTAGCTTGATCCCAGATTACATCTCTTCGTACAGACATAAATTCAAGTTCATGCTCACTTTTATATACTATTCCACATCTTATTACCATTCAACATTTTCTATATAGCTTCTCCCCTCCTTTCACTCTCTTAATTCTATTTTATTTATTTCATCTCAATTTAAATCATTATAGTTATATCCTTTGTCAGTCCTGTTTCAGCTGTCTATAATGTTTTCTCATTTACACAAAATTTCTCCTGTAATCACTGATTGGAGTATGACGCCTTTATATCTTTCCCCTAAATTTAACACTTAAAATAATACATAACTTTCATTCGGATTCTGCTTAGTACATTCTAAAGCTAAACACTATATTTTAAAAAAGAAAAAAATTATAAATATATAATATAATTACAACAACAATCCATACCAATTGAACTCTATCGTTAAGATTAATATTCATTGAAATCTTAAACATTTTATACCTTCCTTTTCAAGTAAGTATCATGCTTCCATTTTCAGTTCATCCACAAATAACACCATTGTAAAAATAATAGTCAAAGATGCTTACTCCAAATGGCTAGAGGTAAGCATCATGCACTCCACAACAAAAGAAGCCATTATTAGACAGACGGTCCCATAATTGTTCTTTGTCCCTTAGCTGAGATGAGGATATCATCAAAATATGGCACCACCCATTTTATCCCTTGCAATAGGCGTTCCATTAAGCTCTGGAACACCCCTGGGGTGACACTGACGCCAAATTGTAATTTTTGCATTTAAATGCCCTCCGGTGTGTTACGATTGTCTGGGCTTCTGCTGTTTCAGGGTCAATGGGTAATTGTTGGTAGGGCTGTGCGAGGTCTAGTTTTGCAAAGATTCCTCCCCCCCCAAGGGAATATAATAGATGCTGTACCACTGGAACACGGTATGCGCTTTGTTGGAGCGTGTGGTTAAGGGTTCCTTTGTAGTCTCCGCAGTCTTTCAGCGTCAATGTTTGTCTTTCGAGTTCTTCCTGGTTGATGTTTGGTATCAGTCTTTTTATAGTATCCCATGATACCATTGATAAATATGAGCCTGAATCCACTTCCATCCAGCAAGGTTGGCCTTCTATGATGACCTGGACATATACTTTCCTGGTGTTTGTTGTGTTTGATTGTCCAATGGTCACCATCTGGTGTGTTTCATCTGTTATGTTTCTTGCCTCTTTTCCTCGCTTGTTTCGGTTGTCTTGGTTTCAATGGCTCCCTGTTTGTTTCTCCCTCTCTCGGGGTGTGTGTGTGTGTGTTCCATCTTTGTCTAGGGCCATAGTTTTTCCTTGCTCAGCATGCCCTAGCCATATGTCCCTGCCATTCACAATGTTTGCAGATTGCATCTAGGAAATGGCACTCGGAACGTGGATGGTTCCCCTCACAGCTGGCACAATGAAATTCCTTCCTTGTTCCATTCCGGTCCCTTCTGCTATGTTCCTAGCAGAGTTGATTTACCCCTTTGTCTTCCCCTTCATCTTCTGATGTGGACTCAGTGTCTTTGTGGTGGGTTGTGGTGGTGTTTTTTGGGGTTTCCGGTGGTGCTTTATTCATTTTCCGCATGGCGGCCGCCAATTTTTGCATTGCTTCTGCTGCGGTAGCCTTTTCTATTGCTTCTTTGAGTGTTATTTTGGGTTTTGTTAATAATCGGCCTTGTAGTGTAAGATCTCTCAGTCCCAGGATCACTTGATCTCTCATGACATCATCCATGTTTAGGAATTTGCACACTCTGGCGATGTCCCTCAGAGTTGCAATGAAATCGCAATGCTCTTGCCTTCTTTTTTGTCACGCCGATAAAATTTGTGTCGTTTGATGAGGCAGGAAATGATTGGTGCATAGTGAGCCCTCAGTATTCGCTCCAGGTCTGGCCAGGCCATCGTTTTCACATCGGTGGGTGCCACTAACACTTTGGCCATTTTAAATACAGCGGGCCCGCAGTGTGTGAGGAAGATGGCTCTCTTCCTGTGTTTGGAGATGTTATTGAGGTCGCTCCCCTCAAGGAACATGAGAAATCGGTCAATGTACAATTCCCAGTCTTCAGTTACTGGATTGAACAGTGCGGGTGGTGTGTTGTTTCTGGCCATTTTGTCTCGATGGGTTGCTGATGTTCATCAGTCGCCACGTTCTTGCTGGTTCCCTTTGTCTCAAGATCCCATCTTCATCGCCAATGTTAAATCATGGGAATGAGACTCAGGACACCAGCATGGTAACCAGTCATCTTTACTTCTATCTAGGACTCAGCTCTGAAGAAACTGCGGCAGTCCTTTTATAGTCAGTCTGCTTGTGGCTGTGGACAGTGATGGCTCTTCAAATTTCCCACCACCACGGACCAACCAATTGCAGGTAAGTATGTTAATGCATTACACTGAAGGTGTTCCTTTCATATTCAATGCCATAAAAACACATTTGGGATCTCTGGATGGTGAGGCTAAAATGAAAAAAATTGATGTAGAGTTTGAGATGCCAATGAGATGTCTTACAAATGGAAGAGATGATGGTGGGACAGAATTCAGCAGCTCTAGACAAAAGAGAGCAGCCAGGCATGAATAATCCAAATACTAGCTGGATACACATCAATTTTTTTAGACTGTACATTTACTGTTGCATTATATCCCTCTACAGTTTACAGTTCTTTTGACTGAAAATAAATTCCCACCAGATGTAATTATTTAATAAAGTCATGAGTAATGTAGTAATGATTGTCCTAGCCAGGAGATAAATTGCATTCAATGATATCAAGCCAGGCTGATAAGCATCTGATTATTTCCTTGCTTAGGGTGAGCTTATGGCAATTTTAGCCCTTGTTCAAGAATTTTGGGGATCTCCAACACAAGAATAATGTGTCCCTGGGACTAATGCATTTGGCTCAGTACAGAATCATTTTGCACTGTGTATGTAGTGGCAGAGAGATATGTCTGGGAGGCATAGTCCTCCTTATAAATATGTTTGAGATTTGTTTTAATCATTAACTAAGTTTTAATTAACTAAGCAAAGGCCAGTTTTAGATATTTTTGAATTTCTTAAGGAAATAAGAGATTAAGCTACTCCTGTTATTCCCATATCTCATTACTTGAGCAGTAAATTGTCTTTAAAAACAACTTATTTTATTGTGGAAACAAAAAGCAAACTTTTTTGTTATTTTTATTGAGTACCTAAGAATTTCTGAAAACAAATAGTGTCCAAGCATACAGCCATTCCACAATAATTTGCCAACCATATGAACACAGATTATGATGTCCATATACAGTAGTTGGCAAAGTAATGAATTAATATTAATTATACTGCCAAAGCTGTACATCTGTCAGAGATGAGAAAATTTACTAATGGAAGATAGATGTGCCCATTTTTCTGTGACTCATCAGCAGTCAGGTATTTCACATGGGATTTTTTTGTCTTCTCCATGTGATCTCCAAAACCTCCTAAAATAAAGTTATGTGGCTGTCCACATAACTCATATTCATGAATTATGTAACTGCTGAGAACTCTCTGTTAACACAACCAGGAATAAAAACAGGATCACCCACACTATCAATGTTTGATTAGGGGATTATGGTGCATAGGCATTGTGGCCAAGACCCTCTTTTATATAGCAAGGGTGATTTTCAAAAGGCAACTGGTCTTTCTTGAATTTTTCCTTAAAAATGTTTTACTTCTCATCCAAGAAGCTTTCTCCGTTGTGAAGCTTTTTGTATGAGAAGTGAAATGTTTTCAAGGAAAAAACCAAGAAAGACCAGTGGCCTTTTGAAAAGTATCTTTGTGACAACCATGACCAGGATGCTTGAGAATCTCCACAGATATCCTCATTTGTACATTTTGTTCTACTATCCTTGTTTTTGTCCCTAAAATCTGTGATACTGACAAAGGTTTATTGACGTTAGGGCTGTGCAATAAATAAATGTACCACTAACTTTTAATAATTGTCTTTTAATTGATATATCAAGTAAAACAATTCCTATGGGAGTCTCTTACCTTGAGAATATAAATGAACATCTTCAAAACATTGCAGAGTAAGAACAGTGGATAATTTGTACCTCATAAATGACTATCCAAGTTTTTTTTAATTAATCAAAAGGTAGAAAACGGCATTATAAAGACCCACAGACTTACTGGAAAAATGAGAGGTAAATGATACATATATTAGAATCCATGATTCTGCAATCTAATTCTTTTTCTCACTTAGGAAGCTTTGTTAGTATCTAAAAATTCTTAATTACTGTTGCAGGCTTTGCAGTAGTGATTGAATCATGCAACTGTTACATATTTAATTAAAATAAACATAACCAAACAATAATATTTTAAACTTTATTTTCATAGGAAAAAATCAGCTTGCTTGCTTTTGTGTAATCCCTGAAGATCATGTTTCATTGTGAAGATAGCTATTTTCATTCAATAAAGTCAGGGAAATAGTGTTTCCTTGTCTTAAATCACTTTCTCTTAAACTGCTCTTGAAATGCTATTGCTTGCAAATCACTGACAAACTTTAAGTTGCTTTTGAGGCTTTATTCCCCAGTTCAAAAGTAACCCATCTGATCTTTTCCTTTCCATTAGAGTCTGTAATTTTCTCTTAAACTCTTGCAATTTCCTCCCTGTATTATCTTATAGCCCTATATCTCTTTCCACCCATTACAGTTTCCTCCTTCCACTGAATGAAGTACCAAGTACCAAGCTTTCAAGAGAAATTTCATACCTTTCAGGAGCAATTAATCCTTCTTTGACAAGCCCCTAATATTTGGACTGAGAAGCTCACTAGACTGACTCAAAGATGCAAAGATGGGCATTACATTCAGCAGAACCTAGATGTAACTCTTTAGAGCAGTATTTCTCAAACTTGCCAACTTAAAAATGTGTGAACTTTGACTGTCAGAATGCCTCAGCAAGCATGGCTGGCTGGGAATTCTGGGAGTTGAAATCCACACATCTTAAAATTGCCAAGTTTGAGAAACACTGCTTTAGAACAACTACATCTTTTTCTGTTAACGCACTGTAAATTTGGCCTTATAGAGACCTTATCCCGAATGAAAGCATCTTAATTGGAAATAAAAGCAAAAGAAACAACAAAAGCAGCTATCCGTTTTGAGGTGAAGAGAAAAACATAATTTTACCTTGACTGAAAAATGCTTCTTCTTAGGTGGATCCCAGACGATTCCAGTTGAATGAATGAATGCCTGTAAAGGTGTTAATGATGTCACCAACACATACACTTTGATGATGATAGAAAAATCTTGAATCTTAAAGGCTTCCTTGATTTCTGTCTTAATGGGGATTGGATGTCTGGAAAATTACAATATAACATTAAAAAGTTGTTTCTTCTGTGCAATCCTAACTGGAAAAAGGAAAACAACTGGAAACAACAGTCTATATACATGACAAGCTAAGAGGCAGACTGCTTTGTTCACTGACTTGGGAGCTCTGGCTTGTTTCTGACTTCCATTTATGTATTTTATGTTTACTATTTGGGACTTTCCTTGCTTGCTTGTTTGAAGCACATTTTGATGTCATGTTATACAAAATCCAAAAAGAGTTTCCTTATTTGTGTAGGGAATGACTGTCAGAGGCAGGAAAACAAAGACTTTTTTTTCATGAAATGTCTTCATTAATTACATTTCAATTGGTTAGAGGAGGTAGAGCAGAGGTCTCCAAACTTGGCAACTTTAAGACCTGTGGATTTCAAGCATAGTTGAATTGAACTTCCAATTCTGGAACTTGAGGTCCACAAGTCTTAAAGTTGCTAAGTTTGGGGACCCCTGATGCAGAGACAAAGATGTCTCTAGTGCTGGACCAAGAAGCCTTGTTGCCTTAAGGACAGTTAAAATGGCATTCTGTGGTGCAGTGGTTAGAGTGCTACTTATTACAAGCTACTTCTGCTTCAGCCAGACTGCCTACAATTTGGCAGTTCAAATCCCACCAGGCTCAAGGTTGACTCAACCTTCCATCCTTCCAAGGTGGGTAAAATGAGGACTCAAATTGTTGGGAGTAATATGCTGACTCTGTAAACTGCTTAGAGAGGGCTGTAAAGCACTATAAAGTAGTATATAAGTCTAAGAGCTGTTGCTTTGCTATTCTGTTCCCTGTCCGGCCCTTAATTAAAAAAAATAAATATACTGCTGCCCCATTAAAATATCAAAACTTGTCTTCCGTTAGTAATAGCAATATCACTTAGACATACTGTAATGATCACTGCACAGTGCTTTACAGCCCTCTCTAAGTGGTTTACAGAGTCAACATACTGCTCCCAACAATCTGGATTCTCATTTTACTGACTTTGGAAGGATGAGTCAACCTTTAGCTGGTCGGAACTGAATTCCTGGCTGAGGGCAGAGCTTGCTTGCAACAAGCTTCTAACCACTACACCACCCTGGATCATCAGCCAGTTTTACCTTTTTTACATTCTTGTGATCCTGCTTCATGGATATATGGTACTTCACTGTAAACATAGACCTGAAGTATTGGTATTTGATATTTATTTTAAATAAATTCTAAAAACTTTCATGAACATGTTGCAAATTAGCACAAAATGATAACTTCTGCCAATATCCTAATAAATTAATTGTTCCATGCTATTTATATTCTACAAATATGTATCCAGATGGATATATAGACATATGTAGAGTTTGACTGCTTATTGAATCTTATTGAATCTTGAATACAATTGTGATAGAGAGATGTATACATCTCTTGTTTATTTTCTTAATCTGTGGCTCTTTTACAGTCATATTCAAAGACTAGAATTAGACAACTATCTCAACAGAACTAGGGCTCCTACTTTTTATTTATCAAATAATAGAATCGTTAAAGTATGGTATAGTTAGGTATAATAAAATTGTTCTTCCTAATTCCTTTTTGCATAACAATTTGTTCACAACAAACATTTAGTCATTTTAATCTCAATGGCATTCACGTTTACAATTTTGGAACCCAGCAGTGAAATGGAAGAAAATGAAGAAAACATATTTGGTCAACACATGAAACATTAATTATTGGTTCTCCAATTTTACATCACAAAAAATTCAAATACAATGAACAAAATGTAGCATTTCATTCTGTCATGGAGATTTTATTAAGAAAACAAAAATATCTTACTGGTTAACAACCTTGACTGGCTGATGTAATGTTTCTATCAAGCGTATTCTTTCATTCTTATCATATGATTTGAGTGTATGAAGAGATATAATTTTTGATTCTGGGCAAGCAGAAGAAATAATTGAAAGATGCAAATCTGGAAAAAAAAAACATTAGGTTGGAGAGGTGAAATTAAAATGAAACATGGATAGTGTTCTAATTTTAGGGTTTTTATTTAGGTTTAATAAATTCATCTGCTATTCCAATTAGATATTTTACAACGGCTTAAATGGGATTACTTGTGTTGTCCCATTCAAAATATATCGGACGTGTACCTACTTAACTTTTTCATATACATATGATACAATCAGTGCATTTATCAGACTTTATTTGTTATATTCTCAGCATAAATGAGATAAAGTTTGAAACATATGATATTGACAATTTAAAGGATACTTGTTGCTAATTCATCTTAATGATTTCAAAAAGCCATATCCTAAAATATAACATAACATTTGGTTATAATATACACACTAAAGAAAATGTAATGTATCTACAGTATATTCTATTTAGTCTTTCCACAAAACTATTGGATTTAATTTGAAGCACAGGACTGGGCTGTAAATCCAGTTTATTGATATAGTAGGACAGCTTTGTTTACCACTCAAAATGTTGAAACATTAAGTAAAAATATTGGATATTTTCTTATACATCGGTGGAAACATGGCCAATTGAGATTTCAACAACATACAATATTTTGGTGCAACATTGATAAAGTATCTGTAAACTTCCCAGAATCACTTGGATAGCGAAATGTGTACGATCTAAATTTGATTATAAATAAATTGCTGCATGTCAATTACTTGAATGAGACAATGTTTGGATGATATTATCAGGACTGAGAAGTTAGAAGGTCATGGCTTGGTGATTTCTTGAATGGGAGATCTCCAAGGATTAGTAGAGTTGAATTGGGAATTTTTTTAAAAATAGTTGAAAACAATAGTGACATCCCAGTGTGTTATTTTTGTTGAGTAAACAGCATGAACATGACTGTCAAAGTATAAACATGAGTTTAACTTAAATAATCCTTGAAATACCAAAACTATTATGAGATCTACCAATAGAGGGTGTGATTTCCCTTTTCTTCCCATTTCTTTTACAAAGCCTTTTTTGTTCATTTGTGGTGTGGTTTTTATTAACCAAGCAAAGGCCATTTTTAGACATTTCTGAATGCCTTAAGGAAGGAAGAGATCAAGCTGCTCCTGTTATTCTCAGGTCTCATTACTTAACAAGAGACCACACCATTATGAGCTGATTTTAAAGGCAATCTATTTTATTTCATGATGGAAACTGAAAGCAAAACTTTTACATGTTTTAGGGAATACTTAAGAACTTTTGGTGCAAATAGTGTCCCAAGCACACAGCCATTCCACTGTAATTTGACAGCTACATACACACAGATCATAATATGCATATACTATGTAGTTGGCAAATTAATGAACTAATATTAATTCTACTGTCAAAGCATCTGTCAGAGAGACAAGAAAGTTTGCTAATGCAAGATAGGAGACATGCTCATTTTTCTGTCATTCCTCAGCAGTCAAGTGTTTCATATGGGATTTTTAAGCTTTTCCATATGATCTTCAAATCCTAAAATAAATTTACATGGCTGTCCATCCAAAACAACTCTTGAGGGATTAACAATTAAAAATAGAATAAAAACATACTAAACAACCAAATTTTGAAACAACAGAAATAGCATTAAATAATACAACATTTGGGAAAACTCAGTTAACATGACCAAGACTAAGAAACATGAAACATGTTTGATTGCAAAGTCACATTTTCAATGTTTTGCAGAAGATTAGCATGCTTGGGATAAGGCTAATCTCATGGGCTGTCCTGTTTAAATGACCTTTTCTTCTGGATGGAACTTGGAGCCTGCTTTTGCTGCTGGATCTAGCAGAATGGGTAGACATCACCAGGGAGAGATAGTCTCATAGGTAACCCAAGCCATGAAGCCACCAACACCTTGATTTGCATCCGGGAGCATACTGGTAGCCCATCCAGATCACACAATAGAGATGTCACTTGCACCAAGCAATTAACACAACTGCCTGTTCTTCCACATTTTGCTCAAGTTGAAGCTTCCAAATACTACTCAAAGGGAGTCCCTTTCAAGATCAGCTATGTTATTTGACTGCACGCTTCTTCCTGGATAGATCTAGGATTTGAGGGTGATGGTGAGCAAAAATTGAGATGCAGGATAAGTGCAGATGGGGTGGGTGTGGATGGGAATGAAATTAAGAGAGGGCAAGCTTGAAAAGCCTCAACACATTCAGACCTCTATTAAAACAAAATTTCTAACTTCTGCACTTATAATCTCTGCACTGGTTGCACGCATCGATATTGAAAAATTTCAAGGGCAAAATTCTAAATGCATTAAGGACCACTGTACAGAATAAGGGTTATTTAGGTTCACCTGGGTAAATATTTTGGAAGATTTGCTGGCCGAAAATCTCATTGTTTTTATCTAGCAAAGAATATTCACTGTATATGCCTTAATGCGTGAATCACAGCTGAAATCCTTAAAAACTACATTCTTTTTCCCTTTGTATTTTATTATCTTAACAGTGAATATATTTTTAAATAAAATAAATAAATGAAATGAGAAAAAAAATCATTCATTCCCACACAATGAACGCACAAACTTTTTATTACAGTTCAAGACCAATCTTTTTTAAGTTAAGTCTTGGAGATACAGATGTTTTGTTTTTCAAATCCTTTTGATGTAGTTACAATTCTGTCCAAAAAAGTTTCTACAGGACATAGCTTTGTGTTTTTTCTATGTGTCATTTTAGCACCCTGAAACACCTTTGCAATTTCCTTTCTAATTCATCTCTTGGTTTGTTTTCAATAAGGATAGAGTGCTTCCATATTACATGTTCCACTTACATGCCATATATATGAAGATGCATAGAAAACATAATATGCAGCTCCCAGATAACTAGATTTGAGAAAACACTAGAATGCTTATGAGATCCTACAATGAAAAGTTTCTGTTTTATCATGAAAGAGTTTGTGGATGCATGGATCAAGCAGAGTAAGTAGTATACAATATATATAATATAATATATATAATATAATATTATAATATAATATAATAAAAAAAATAAAAATATATATAAAAATATATATATATATATATATATAATGTTATAATATATTAGGATATAATAGGATATAATAGGATACAATGTTTTCTATAAAAGGAAAATAGGAAAAGAAAATAAAAAGAGCAAAAAGTGCAAGAAAAGAAAAAAGTTGAAGAAAAATAGAAAAGAAAGATATAAAAATCTGACTTTCAATATTCTTCAACAGCAGTTATAATTACAAATATATTTTAACCTGTCTCTCTGAAGTTACTGTACATTGTATTACTCTTCTTCCTACAATCTAACCAAGCTAATCACAAATTCATTTTTCTTTCATTTTTATGCAAAAAATACATTAGAGATTTCCAGTCTTCCATCAATGTAGATATTGCCTTTCTGGCTCTGCTTTTCACCACACTATCTGCCTTCAGAAAATGAAGCAATTCCCTTTGATAACATATGCACTGTCATATTTTCCACCACCAGTGACGGATATGCCAAAATATATTCTTCCTCCTCACTTAGCACTTCTTACCCTTTAATCTTAAAATTGTTCCAGCATATCTGCTAAATGAATTAAGTGTTTGAAAAGATGTTCTGGTATATTTGGGAGACTGGATATAATTTATCCCTTCTTTTATAGAGGTGAATAATGCAGCATGATTTCACTCTCAAAACTAAGGTAACGGCAAACTATATTGAATAAAATAATAATGTCCTGGATTCATTCTTTAATCCATACCATATCAACAACTTAGAACAAAGATTGTCAGGTTCTTCAAAATGGTTTTTTTTAGGTCAAACTTCCCCAACCTTTTCTTCTCCAAATGGATTGGAATTACAACTATTACTAATGTAACACAATCAGCATATATGATGTTTGGGAATTATGTACATTGTATAGAAATTCTGGAACAACATCAAAATGGCTGATTGCTTGAGGGAAATGCTGATTGCTATCTTGAAATATTCATAAGAATGATACTGTTTTGTTCCCAGAAATTCTGATAATTGATGATGTCACCAAACAGCTATATATACTTTGTGTAAATTATGCTAACAATGTAACTTTTTACGAGATAGGTTTAAAATGACTTGATTTATCTAGTTTTATGGATTTTTTTTATAGTATACAGGACAGTAGCCAGTTGTCACTTTCATTATACTAGCTTTACACTAAAGCCCATGTCACACTGAACCAACGGATGCAAAGAGGATGTAAAACGGACAAAAAACCTTGCCATCCATTCGAAAACGTGATGTACTCACTGCCTCCGTTTGGCTTCCTCTCTATCCGTCCAGCATCCGTTTATGGACGTTTCATCCGCTCCAAAAGTTTTGGGCTGCCTAAAACTTTTGAGCGGAAAATGTATCCAGTTCGTCCGTTCTGCATCCGCAACGCATCCGCTATGCATCCGTTATGCATCCGTTACGCATCCGCTATATCATCTAGGCATCTGCTACGCATCTGCGCAACTCGCATCCGCCCGGACGCAAGGACGAAGCGGAACGGATGCAGAACAGATGCAGAACGGATGCAGAATGGATGCAGGATGGAAACAAAGCATTTAAAATGGAAAAAACGTTTGCAGAGGGGACCTATCTCGGATATTAAGGATGTCTAGAGGATGCCGAGAGGAAGCCGAGAGGATGCCTAGCGGAAAACCTATACTGCCTATAAAAAGGGGGAGCAACTCGCCTGCATCTCACTTTCAGAACAGCAGCCCAGCGGTGCAGACCTCTGCAGCCTTCATCTGCCTCTTCCTCAAGGTGGCACTCACTCTGCGCCACCTGGCCTCAGGGACCTCCTACAGGAGCATGCAGTACGGCTGGAGGGTGCCATCCAACACCATCAGCATTGTGGTCAGAGAAGTGGTGCAGGCCATCATCGAAGAATACAAGGAGGAGCTCCTCCAGTACCCCTCCACTGAAGAAGGATGGAAGAAAGTTGCAGAGCAGTGGTATCAGAAGTGGAACTTCCCACACACCGTTGGAGCCATAGATGCCAAGCACGTGGCCTGCAAATCTCCAGCCAACTCGGGGTCCACTTATTTCAACGTCAAGGGCTTCTTCAGCATCATCCTCTTCGCCATGGTCGATGCTGACTACAAGTTCATGTACATCGATGCTTCAGGCAACGGCTCCTCTTCAGATGCCCAGGTATACAACGCCAGTCACCTCAAGGAGGAGCTGGAAGGCAACCTCATCGTGGGCTTCCCAGATCCAGAACCCCTGCCCAACGACACACAAGATGTGCCCTACTTCATCATGGGGGATGACGCCTTCTCCCTCACAACCTACCTCATGAAGCCCTACACCTCCAGACTCCTCACCAATGAAGAGAGGATCTTCAACTACAGGCTGTCCAGGACAAGGCGTGTGGTGGAGAACGCCTTTGACATCCTGGCCAACAGGTTCCAGGTACTTCTCACCACCATGCAGCATTGCCCAGAGACCGTGAGGAGGATCATGGAAGCTTGCTGCATCCTGCACAATCTCATGCGCACTCGCTACCCAGTCTTGCAGAACAGGCTCGTGGACCTCCAACAAGGCAATGGAGACATGGAGCCTGGGGAATGGAGGCAAGGGAGAAACCTGATCGACACTGAGGATGTGCAAGGCCCCAACAGAGCCTCACATGAAGCGAAGAAGCAGCGCAACCTCCTGAGACACTGGTGCAACTCCCCAGCTGGAGCAGTGTAGTAGCAAGACAGGATGGTAGATGCTTAATGGATGCTTCCTTCAGCCTGTCTCATCACACGGATGAGATTGGGCCATGTATGTTTGGTTGGCCTACAATGAACAGGGCATTTAATAAAGAGTTGTGTTTATGTTGACATGTGTGGATAATTATTACATTATTATTGATAATAAAGGGCCGTAGGTGTGGCACCTGGGAGGCTGGACCATACAGTCCCACTATGCTTGCACTGGAGGTTTATCTATCCCACTGCTATCCTAACCCATCCCACTGCTATATTAACCCATCCCACAAGCATGCAAAGGGTTAAACCATTTCTAAAAGTTTTCACCAAGACTTTATGAAAAAAAATAAATGAAGCAAGTGTTTGAATCATAAATAGACTTTATTAACAACAAGCTATAAGACAAAAATGAGTCTCTGGCACTCCTCTTGGTCGCTCAGTCTCAGGGGTGAAGGGTGCAGGTGCTGTGGAGGTGGCTGGTGCTGGAGTGCTTGTCATCAGCTCCTCCAGAAGCAGAAGCAGCAGAAGCCCCAGCCCCAGAAGAGTGAGCCCGTGCTGCAGAAGCCCCAGCAGAACCAGAGTGAGGGCCAGGGGGCGGGATGGTAGCCCTGTCCCTCTTGCCAGGGCTGGCAGCAGATGGCTGAGGCTTGCTGTGCTGTGCTTGCTGTTCCGCATGGTTGTGGGGTTGCTGGCTGGCAGGGAGGCTGGCAGGAACCAAGGCTGGCAGGAAGGCTGGCAGGGAGGCTGGCACCAAGGCAGGCAGGAAGGCTGGCAGGGAGGCAGGCACCAAGGCTGGCAGGAAGGCTGGCAGGAAGGCTGGCAGGCAGGCTGGCAGGCAGACAGGCACCAAGGCTTGCAGGAAGGCTGGCACCAAGGCAGGCACCAAGGCTGGCAGGCAGGCAGGCACCAAGGCTGGCAGGCAGACATGAACCAAGGCTGGCATGAAGGCAGGCAGCAAGGCTGGCAGGCAACAAGGCTGGCAGCAAGGCTTGCAGGCAGGCTGGCAGCAAGGCTGACAGGGAGGCTGGCAGCAAGGCTGGCAGCAAGGCTGGCAGGCAGACATTCAGGCAGGGCAGGCAAGGCAGTCGATGTGTCCGGCAGCAGGTCTTTCCTCTGAATGGCGACCTGCTTCCGAGCTGCTTCCGTTATATCCGCGGGGCTGACGCAATGCATCCTCCCTGCATGCGCAATTAATGCCAGGCATCCATTAGGCTTCCGCTCTGCATCCGCTTCATCCGCTGTGCATCCGCTCTGCATCCGCTCTTTCCGTTCCACGTCCGATTCGCTGAGGTCCCCCGGAAGCCCTGCGGATGTGCCATCCACTCCCATCCGCTCCCATCCGCTTCCATCCGCTGGGCTTCCGTTCCGCATCCGCTTTGCATCTGCCCTGCGTCCTCCCCGCGTCCGTGTTATCCGCTCCGGTTATGCAAATTTTTGCCCCTTTTGAGAGCGGATAACAACGGATGGAACATTTTGCTCATCCGCTGTGTCCTGTTTGCATCCGTTGGCCAGTGTGACATGGGCTTAACTTCTTTTATGAGCCAGGCTAAAACCAACTTTTGTGAATGTTCAGCACATAATTTTTAAAAACAAACAAATGATATAATTTATCAAGCCCCAAAAACTTTATAAAATTAAGTACACAAATCAGAAACTATAAAGAGTATACTTCATGGATATATTGGCATACATTTTATATGGAACATTGAAAATATGTGAACTTATGGCAGTATCTATATCTGTATCTATCTATGCATTTTGTGCACAGATTATAGAATAAATTAAATCTGTTTGCTGCCCAACTTGCTGTGGGGCAATATATATTATGCAAGGCCAAAAATGGCTTGGTATTTTTTAAAAGAACAGAATCCAAATGTTTATCTATGAAAAACAAAACAATTAAAATAATATAAAAATCAACATAAAGGGGTACTTTAAAAAAAACTTGACACATACCATACTTTAATTATCTAGTGCAGTGGTTTGAAACTCGCAGCCTGCGGGCTGGATATGTCACATGCGAGCCACGCCCAATCTCATTTTAGCAAAGGGGGAAAAAGTTGCAATATGTCATGTGATAACAATGTGACTGTGAGTTTGACATCCCTAATCTAGTGAATAAGTTAACTGTTCTGAAGCACAGTTTAAAATTTTTCTTGGTTTTAAAAGTGGTTATAATAAAAGACTACAAAACACAAAACACTCATTGTGGGACAAAAACAGGTAGTATTCAGCGGGTTCTGAACAATTCTGGAGAACTGGTAGCGGAAATTTTGAATAGTTCAGAGCAGGGGTCTCCAACCTTAGCAACTTTGAAGACTAGTGGACTTCAACTCCCAGAGTTCCTCAGCCAGATTTCAGAAAACCAACAAATACCACCTTTGACTGGAGATTTTATAGTATCCTTCCCCTGCCATGCCCACCAAGCCATGCCCACATAAACAGTGGTAAAAAAAATTGAATCCCACCATTGGATAAAAACATTCAGTTTTCAGATACAATGAAAAATAATTTTCTGAGAAAGCAATACATCTGGATCATCATTGTTTTTCATACTCCAGTATGATTTCAGTAAATAGAAATTCCCTAGAACTTAGTTTCTTCTGAAAATTAATATTGAAAAGTTCCCAGGATTAGCCTATGTATTATAAACAGTCAGTACAAATAGTTCTTATAAAATAATACTTAGAATTAGGTTGCATAAACTGTTTACAATTCCCCTTTTAAAAATATTTTGTTATGAAAACAGAATGCAGATTCAGTATTTCTTTATGTGAAGCTTTGTCCTCCATTTTCATTTATACAATCAGCGTGTTGTATGTGTGTTTGTATGTGTGTGTATGTGAACATGTGTTCCTTATAGTAAAACTAGCATATTTGATGTGATCATAAAGCATTTAGTCTTGGGGTTACTTGGATGTGTTTTACCAATAACTGCTTCCTATTAGACTCCTTCCATACAGTATAATGAATATACAGGTTTCTCTTAGCAGAATATTTCCAATGCATTTTTTAGGTTGAGCCCATATTTAAGAGTGTCCTATCCCCCTGAGTAAAGTACAGACAGCAGTTGAAGAAGATGAATCTATGTGATCATCCAACCAAAACCAAAATTGAGGGGAAACCAGAGAACATTGCTTCATTATTAGTAATTGCTTTTTCCCCCAAAAAATAAGGGCAGATGTATAACCTCTAAAACAACACCAATCTGCCAGTTGTCAATTTCTGTCTAATCAAAGTGTAAGACTGACTACTGATGAAGAGAAATACAGGATCCGTGGCATCCCTCCAGACATTTTGAGGCTCTGCTCATGACACAAACATTCTATACAGGGAGCCAAATTTCTCTCCAGGCAAGACTAAGGGAGTGGACCAAGTTTTGCAGCCAAGTAAGCAGCAGGCTTACCATATGCTTCTATTTGTGTGTGAGAGAGGAAAAATTGCTGTTTTTTTCACCCTCAGAAATACTTTTAGAAAAAAAGCAGAAAGAGATGGTTTTCATATTGTGGTCATTGGCAGGGCCTTGAGGGATCTGAAACAAATATAGTACTATATAAGAAAACAAACATCATGTAGAAGAGCTAGGTTCCCTAAAGAAAGATCATATATAACTCTAAAATGAAAGGCACACAGGGAAAGAAAATACCACATTGCTCCTTCCCTTTTTACTTTTGTAGAATCCCAACCCATGGATTGTGGCATATTGATCTCTTGAAAATGTGCTTTGTGACAACTGTAAAGTGTGTCATTACAGAGAATTGCTGAAGAACAGCAGCATATATCATGAAGATGTCAAGAAATGGATGGACAGTGACAGTGGCCAAATATATTAGCAGTGGTACTGGACACTGGACACACCAGTGTCTGTGCTGTATAAACTCTGTACTATACTGTACCATATAAACTCTGCGATTTGTGAACTATGCAAGGAAACCTGGACCATTAGCAACTAGTGTGAGAGCCCAGAGCGCTAATTTTACTGCAGTGATCAGAGATCTTAACACCAGACCCAAAATAACGATCGATCTTCTACCCATTAGCACAAGATAACTATCAGAATCCCAGAATTCTACTGGGCAGCAGCCTCACAGTAAGATATTGCATTGTAGCACAAACTGGAGAGTAGCAACTTGATTTATATACAAATGACTTACACCAAGGTGGCCTGGATAAGGCAGGAGTGAAGAAGTACACAAGAAGAATCACAACTGATTATAACATAGAACAAAGTAAATATAGTGTAGAAGATCAGAGCTCTAAGTCATCCTAATATCAGAATGTTTGTGGTTCTCTCTTTTTTTAAATGTGCCAGGTAACTTTAGTTTCCATCTGGTGTACACCTGACCTTAACAATCATCAGAACAATCCCAGACCTGGCACAGATTGTTCTGTACTGGCATCTCTTGATTATTTATCACTTGAAGGATAAAACCACAAACCCAGCAGACATCTCTGGAGATTATCAGTCATTCAGGTCATAGTTGTCTTAAAGGTGCTTTTTCAAAAGGCAATTGCACTGTTGTTGTTTTTCCTTGAGAAAGACAAAGAAAACATTTCACTTCTCATCCAAGAAGCTTCATCAGTTCATCATCAACTGATGAAGCTTTTTGGCAGAGAAGCAAAATGTGTTCTTTATTTTCCTCAAGGAAAAAACAGTCCAATTGTTATTTGAAAAAAGCACATTGGATATACACAGCAGACCTTGTCATGTTACACTCAAGTGCATTGGATGACCCTGTCTTTTTGCCTCATTGTTGAATAGAAATTCAAGTTCTGGATATGGAATAAGTTGGTGACATCATTCTACAATTTAGGTTGCAAAGCCATTTATCTCTATCTTGGCTGGTACATTTTTCTCCTGCCTCCAACCTTTTATTAACTGAAATGAAGATGACTTTTCAAATCTTGCAGACATGATAAAGGTAAAGGTTCCCCTCGCACATATGTACTAGTCATTTCTGGTTCTAGGGGGTGGTGCTCATCTCCATTACAAAGCCAAAGAGCCAGCACTGTCTGAAGACGTCTCTGTGGTCATATGGCTGGTATGACTAAACTCCGAAGACACATGGAACACTATTACCTTCTCACCAAAGTGGACCCTATTTTTCTACTTGCATTTTTTACATGTTTTCAAACTGCTAGTTTGGCAGAAGCTGGGACAAGTAACAGGAGCTCACTCTGTTACGCGGTGGTAGGGATTCAAATTGCTGAACTGCTGACCTTTCTGATCGACAAGCTCAGCGTCTTAGCCACTGAGCCAATGTCCCTATGTGCAGACATGATACATAATTCTAATTGCTATCCTGTTTGATTCATATGCTTAAATAAACTGCATTATTTCAGGCTGAAGGTTACTGAAAATTCCTCCTTTTTAAATTTCTACAGTTTACTAATTACTACACAATTATTATTTCGATAGGCCTATAGATTTTATAGAATATTGGACAGCAACTAAGTTAACTGAGAAACACACATAACTGAAACATTTCAGACCTAATTCCACCTGGGTTGACAATATTAAGGCCAGGGCTTTAATTTCAAATTGGGGTTTATTTGACTGAAAGTTCCTACACTGGGAGGAAGGGAGTGTCACTGTATATAGAAAATTAGCATACAGAGGGAATATATTAAACAAAAATGTTTTCCTATTGTTTAGTGTTATTTATGCATGTTTATTAAAGGAGGGAGACATTCACATAAATATGCACATCAAGGACCAAATCATGAGAAATTATACCTGCATTCTAAATTTGCAACTTTGCTGAGAAGCTAGGCAAAATTCTCTATCTTTATCAGAACCACTAAATGACTTTTCTTCTACTATTGATCAAATTTCAAAAACTGTATACAATATTTTCAGTTTTACTTGTTTCAGTTTTATCTGACTGCTGACCTTATAGGTACAATAAAATGTTGATTTTATTTGATTCATTATGTTAACTTCAGAGGTCAGATTCCAACATTTTTCTTCCTTTGAGCATGCAACCAAAGGTCATTGTTTGGTTTATTAATATAACTCAAAATTTTACCTGGAAATGTTCTCATTATTTGGCACAATCCCTCCTTTTTGGAAAGCAGATGCTGGATTTGAGAGAGAACATTTGCCTGGGAGTGAAGAGAGAAGTGGCAATTATTGCAATTTTACAAGATTGTTTAAAGTGTCATTGAAGATACCATTAAAGCAAGGTTAGCTGATAAAGGCAAATAGTGCCCATTCCCCTGAGTAGAATAGGAAAATCAATTAGACTTAAGCTAAGCTTGAAGAGCCAGTTTAGTGCAAGAATTAAAGCAGGGGGATAGAAACTGGCAGACTGGGAGTTCTAGTCCTACTTTGGGTACAAACCCAATTGGGTTAATTTGGGCCAGTCACTCTTTTTCAGTCCTAGGGAGCAGGCAATGGCAAGCCATGTCTGAAATTCTTCCAAGAAAACTCCAGGGAGTTGCCAGCAGTCAACATTGACTTGAAGGCACAAACACAAGCTTCCATTGGCTTTTTTTCAATCAACCTTAACGTTGCTCTACTTTTAATTATAAGCTACATATTATATGCTTTTTTATTAGTATGATCACATTTTAAGGTAGGATTAATGTCTTAGAAGAGAAGTATCTAAGAGATTCAGAGCTGTTATTAAATGAGGAAAACAACATATCACCACTGTGACAGAAGCTCCTGCGATGTCAAAACACATGTAAAAATGGGCATAACGTGCATCATGCTGGAGTGATTTTGCTTCCAACATGATCCTGTTTTTATTATTTGTCCCCTTGACAACCTCACCCCTTATTCCAATATCTCTACTATACTTGGGAAGGAGCAAATGCATAGGCATTGAACAGGATTGGCAATACAACATGAACTCAGTCTGCAGCATGCACCATAACATTTATCTATCCTTTTATTGCTGTTCAAAGACAAAGTTGTACTTTTGCCTATGGGACATGTCTGTTTGACATGTTTATAGAACAGCATTGTTCCTTTTAATTTTAAAGACAAGGATGGCAAGAAAAACATTCTGTTCATGCATGTATCTGGCAAAATGGATATTTTTTACTCCAAAGTATTATTTCTTCATGGGGATATATCTATACATTGATTAAAAGTCTCATTTTTTCTTTCTGCAGTATTCCATGTGGGTATGTGCAAAAGAGATGGAATACAAAAGTCCTGTTTAGAAAACCCTAGATAATTATGACATTCCTTGATTCTGACAGTTTACCACATCATCTTGCCCCTGATGAAATCAATATTAATGCATGAATATTCACATTCTTCAACAAATTTAGCAAAAACATATTGTGTTTTTTTCCTTCCAGCAATGCTGGAAGAAAAGACTTTAGAAAATGCACTTGAGACTTTACTCATGCAAAGCATCTGCTTTAATATCAGCAAATTCCTGTGAAAATGAGAAAGTACTAGCATGAAGAATGGTGCCAAAAGCATCTGATAGGATGCTTCATAATAAAATAAAAATGCAGAGTTAAAAAAAATAGAATTTAGGCATGTGCCAAAAACAGAGGTCATTTTGCAGCCATACCTTTTGCAGTAGTGTTGGTTGATATGATTCCACTATATTTAAGCAATTTTCATGGTCAGCCTTGTTAGATGAGAGGCAAATCAAAAGGTCCCAAGAACTTAATTCATCTATGATAAAAAGAAAGGACCATCATGGGAATTAACTGTGATGAGAAAGGACAACAATCCAATCAAACAGAAAATATTTATTCAAATGACACTGTTCACCTGTGATAAAAAAAAGAATGGGGAGAAGACCCCAGTTTGAAGGGGTCAATATGATCAATATGATTCTGTATAGTCTAAGTTCAAATTCAATGGTTCATATATTTACTGAGAGATCTACTATTTTTCTTTTTAGTTTTTGCTTGGTTTTTAAACTTTAGTTTTGCTTTAATTTCTTGCTGATAGTACTTTCATTTACTGCTGATGGGGTTATTATTGTTAAAGGAGATGGGCAAAAAAAGGGAGAATGGGAATGTGGTGGTGGTGGAAGAGGAGTCCTGTATACAGGTGGAAAATATATCACTTATCTTGAACTGGGGACACACCTATATATCTGAACATTTTTACTGAATGGATTTTGATGGTTAAGTTATAAAGTGTCTGTACTTTCAGATTGTTGAGATCAAGAAACAGATTCCACAAGAAGAGTAGAATTAAGTTTTATTAGATAGATTATATGGATGTCTGACTAACCTTCCCTCTCTCTCTGTACCATTTGTCTCCTAAGAAATCAGGGAAGACTTACTCTGAATTTCTTTCTCATGTAAAGTGAGTTTCTTCTGGATGCATAATGATAGAGGTAAAATGGAGAGTTTGCTTATGTAGGAAATAGGTGTAATGTGTGCTGTGTTTGTTACCTTGCAATGATATCATAAGCAGAATAAACAAATAGTAAATTACTAGGTGTTTTTTTAAAAAACTTTCAAGCTCAAAACAGAGACCCAGATTTCTTTTCAGATTTCTTTAAACCCAGTTTAAATACAGAGCATAAGGAGAATATATCTATTCACCTGGTTCAAAAGAGAAACAGTCTGTAAATTATTGTCAATCATCTGAGTTAATTTGAGTTGTTTGGAGCTGCAAAATGCCCATTTCAAATTCCACAAATGTTTATACATTATTAATCTATAAAGAAGTTTAAGGTGGAGTAGAATCTGGACCTTTCTACTCCTAATCCAACCCTACGTTGCTTCTAGTGTATAGTTCTCTCACTCACACTGTGATCCTAAGCTCTCCATTTATCTCTTTCCTAATTTATGAAAACTTTAGTTTAATCAACAAAACATGGTTTAATTTTGTCATGCAAAACAGAGTATGAAACGAAATAGCTTCACAGCAGCAATGTATGGTATTTACATCTACCTTTCTTGCAGGAGTTCAAGGCAGCATACATAACACTCCCTTCTATTATTTTTCATAACATCTTCCCTGTAAGGTTTCTAGTATTTAATTCAGTGGTGGGATTCAAATAATTTAACAACTGGTTCTCTGTCCTCATGATTTCTTCCAACAACCATTTCACCAAACTGCTCAGAAAGGTAACAACTGGTTCTCCCAAAGTGGTGCAAACAGGCTGTAATCCCACCTGATTTACTGATTTAATTCAGTTCCTGGCCAAACCTTATTCAATTTTAAGATTCTATTTAGATTTGTATTTCTATTTATTTGAATGCTCAAGGCAGGGTTATATATACATGAAGAAGTTTATCACTGACATGTGGTTAATATAGTATTTTCACCAAGAAAGTAGTAGCATCATGATAAACTTTTTCTGAATGCTGCCTTCTGAACAGGCCACGTGGAATGTTTCACAGGGCACTAAGTGCAGATGAAAAACAAATTGTAGGAGTAGAAACACATTTTTTTATCAAGAGCTTTTGGTGTGGGTGCTAGAACTCTGCAAACAGAGGCAAGATAGAAAAAAACATCAACATATCAAACTGCACCAAAGATAAGCTTGGAGATTCTAAATGATACTGTGTATTGGATATCACAAGTGAGACTGAGAAGAGAATGAAAACAAAAAACAATTCTTTCTTGGTGTTGGCAAAATAATCCTATCTGTACTTTTTTGGTTTAGAAGAATGAAATCAATAAATAGTTTCCACATATAGAATGCTTGAGAGATGCTTTGGAAAACTCCAGTGATAAGACAAGTACTGTAAGTTAATGGGTACTTTATGCAACATAGCTAATTTTTAATCTGCTAGCAATTAGGACAACTACTTAAAATGCTAGCAAGTGGACTCCCCATACAGGGGAGGAAAGACCAGAAAAGTTGTCATTGGATAATGTTGACAAGATTGTGAAAAAGAGAAAGGTGACAACGGTGGTAGGATTCAATTTTTTTTTACTATGAGTTCTGTGGGCGTGGCTTGGTGGGCGTGGCTGGGGAAGGATACTGTAACATTTCCAGTCAGAGGTGGTAATTGCTGGTTTTCTGAACTACTCAAAATTTCCACTACTGGTTCTCCAGAACTGGTCAGAACCTGCTGAATAAACTTGGGTGACAAGTTTACCTATCATAAGTAAAAGTATGATATGATGTGTTCTATTCGCGGGAATGAGACTCAGAGATCAGCGTAACTTCAGCTCTTTTATTTAGTTCTGAAAGTCTGCTCTAACCAGGAGCCGCGGCAGCTCTTTTTATAGAGGGCTGCTCGCGGCTAGTGTCCAATGACGGCTACTTGTTTTTCCCGCCGCTTGAATTGGCCAATCATAGCCCTGCTATAATTGGCCAATCAGTGTCGAGAAAAGTAGCCAATCAGCATCGGGTATTTGTTGTCCAATAGGAATAGCCTATTTGAAGTATGTTAATATGGAACAACCCTCCCCTCTTGGTACGGTCCTACCGTACGTAGTCACGTAAGTAGGCAGGGCTTCTAGGTTGCCTGGTGACCTGCGCAGTTTAGTTGTGTCGTCGTCTTCAGCGGGTTCGGACGGGATTGCTGTTTCTCCTGTCCATCTCTGTCGAACCTCCTGGAAGGTAGAGTCAGCCATGTCGCTCCCGCCTGGCCTACTCAGGCTGATAGAGTTGGCCCGGCTGCTCCTTTCCAACCAAGCATCCAGGTCTACTTGTGTTTCTTGTTCCTCGCCAAAGATTTCTACGGGTAGGTCACTGTTTTTGCTTGCGTTTATTTGGGAATGTTTTTTATTGTGATTATTCTGATTTTCTGCGGTTTCTTTTTCTACCGGGGAGGTTTCTTTTTCTACCGGAGGGGTTTCTTTTTCTACCGGAGGGTTTCCCCCCCTCCTTATTTATTACTGAGGGGTCTCCCCCCTCTCTGGTTGGTCTGTTGTTGGTTTTGTGTAATTCTTGTGATGTTGTTGGTATGTGTGTGTGTGTGTGTTGTTCTTCGTGTCTGAGTGTGTCGGTGGTGCATTGTAGTGTGCATAACCGTAGTTGGTCAATATGTCTTCGCCAGGTTCGGCCATCGTCTGTTTCCATTCTGTAGGACTGTGGTCTGGTTATTTGTGTAATTGTTGCCAGTACCCACAATGGTTGGCCGGTGAGGTTTTTTGCGTATACTAGTTGTCCTGGTTCGAATTTGCGATACTTGCTCGAGGAGTCAGTTGGTTTTTCGGTGGCGTATGTTGGGTGTAATCTGTCTAATTGTGATCTTAGTTTTCAGCCCATCAATAATTCTGCTGGGCTTTTATTTGTAGTGGAGTTTGGTGTTATGTTTTGCATTGTGATCATTTTTTTGATTCTTTCTTGCATGTCCCCTGTGTCTAATTTATCTAATGTTTCCTTGGTATACCGGACCACGTGTTCTGCCCTACCATTCGTCGCCTGTCAGCCCGGTGCTGTCAGTGCATGTTGTATGCCATTTTCTGCGAGGAATTTTTTGAAGGGTAGTGCTGTAAATTGTAGGCCATTGGAGACGAGCATATCCAGTAACCTGTGTGTAGTGAATAGCTTTCGTAGCTGTTTGATGACTGCTTCGGTGGTCGTAGAGTGCATGATGCTTACTTCTAACCAATTGGAGTAAGCATCTACTACGATTAGGTATGTATGCCCTTTTGTTGGCCCCTGAAGTCTATATGTATTCGTGACCAGGGGCCCCTTGGTGTTTCCCAGTCCAAGACAGGTGCTGAAGGGGTGCAGGGTGGGAGTTTTGACATTTCCCACAAGTTTTGACCCATTTCCAAATGTCTTTGTCCATCCCTGGCCACCATACATAGCTCCTGGCCAGGGTTTTCATTCCCATGATGCCCGAGTGGTCTTCGTGCAACATACACAATACCTGGTCTTGTAATTTTTCTGGTATTATGACCCAATCAACCCAAAGTATACACCCTTTCAGTAATGACAGTTCAGTTTGTCTATTCTTATATGATTTGAAAATAATGTCTGTCTCGTTTTATGACCACCCTTTTCCTACCCAGTTTAAAACTTGTAACAATGTCTTGTCTTTTGTGGTCATTCTGGTGATGTCGGCTACGGTTATCGGTAGGTTTGTCAAAGTCTCGATTTGTAGGGTGGAAGTGGTTGGTGCCGGATCAGTCTCTATGTCTGGTAAGGGGACGTGGCTCAAAGCGTTGGCATGCGAAATGTTTTTTCCAGGCCGATGGATTAGGCTATAGTTGTATGCCGCCAGAAATTCGGACCACCTTGTCATACTCAGCGACAGTATGTTAGGGGTGGCTCTGTTTCCAGCGAATATACCTAAAAGGGGTTTGTGATCGGTCACAAGGGTAAAAGTCCTACCGTAAAGGTATTCGTGGAAACGTTTTATGCCGGATATAGCCGCCAATGCCTCTCTGTCCAACTGGCTACAGTTCCTTTCAGTTTTTGAGAGGGTCTTTGAATAGAAGGCAATGGGAGCTTCTCTTCCATCTGGCAGGACATGGCTAAGCACGGCCCCGATGCCAAACGGTGATGCATCGCAGGTAATGTCTTGCTGTATTGCATCAATACCGTGTCAGAGGTGATAGGTCCGACACCTATGGGTCACGATCGTTTGGGCCTCTGCTGTTTCCGGGTCTACTGGCAATTGCTGGTAAGCTTGGGCAAGGTTGAGCTTTGCGAAGACCTTGCCCCTTCCCAGGGAGTGTAGTAGGTGTTGTACTACCAGAACAGGATATGCACTTTGCTGTAGTGCATGGTTCAGGGTAGCCTTGTAGTCCCCACAAGTTCTCACGGACCCATCCGGCTTAACTGGGGTCACGATTGGGGTCTCCCATTTAGCATGGTCAATTGGTTCCAGGATGCCTTATTCTATAAGTTTGTTTAATTCTTTGTCAAATTTGGGTTTTAGTGCAAAGGGGACTCGCCTCGCCTTCAGCCTAATTGGAGCTATGGTTCGGTCTAAATTGAATGAGATAGGGGACCCTCGGTACTTGCCTAACTTTCCATCGAAGACGTCCTGGAACTTTCTCATCAGGTTCTCCTCCCAGTCTGTGTCGGTGATGTGGTTAATGCCGGTCACTCCGATTCCTAGGGGTTCGAACCACTTGAGTCCCAGTAGACTTGGTCGGTTCCGGTCTACGATGGTTAGAGGCAATATTTTTTGGTGTTCTTTGAAGGTTACTTGGAAGTGTCCAAGCCCGACTACCAGTATTCTGTTGCCTTGGTAGTCTTTTAAAATCAGTGCTTGTTGTTCTAATTCGGTTTTGCTGATGTGCGGAACTAGTCTTTTGATGGTATCCCAGGATACCATCGATAGGTACGATACAGAATGGACCTCCATTTTGCATTCTTGCCCCTCGATTCTGACTGCCACTTGTACCTTCCGGCCATTAGTCGCATTGGAATGGCCGATGGTGATGGTCTGATGCGTTTCTTTTCTGTAGCTCTCGATTGGCCACTTCCCTTTGCCTTCGTGATTTTCTCGGTTCCACGTCATCCTCTCTTTCTGTCTCGGGGGTGTGTTGTCCCTTCTTCTGGGGCTGTAGCTTCTGCGGTTTCTGCATACATGTGTGATGTGGCCCCTCCATTCGCAGTACCGGCAAACGGCGTCTAAGAACTGGTACTCCAAATGGGGGTGGTCTCCTCCGCAGCCGGCACACTGGAACCCTGACTTACAACCATTTTTCATTCGCCGCTCTCACTCAGCCTGGAGACTGTGGATTTCCTCTTCCTCATCCTCGTCGATTCTGGACGATCCGCTGTTTGTGATACGTGTAGCAATCTTGTGTGTGCTTTCTACTTTCTTCTTGGTGCCCTGATTTGTTTCAGTTGATGTTTTTGGCGGGTTGGCGTTCATTTGCTGCAAATTTGCTGCTGATTTTTTGGTTGCTTCTGCTGTCATGGCTTCAGCAATAGCCTCGGTAACAGTGATCTTCGGTCGGGTCAGCAGTCGGCTTTGTAGGGTAAGGTCTCTCAGTCCAAGTACCACGCGATCCCTCATGGTTTCGTCCATGTTCAGGAATTCGCATGCTCCTCCGATGTCCCTGAGAGCGGCTACAAAATCTGCAATGCTCTCACCTTCTTTCTGGTCCCATTTGTAAAATTCATGTCTCCTGATGAGGCTGGAGATGGTCGGTGCGTAGTGAGCCCTCAGCAGCTTCTCCAGGTCCAGCCAGGCCATTTTCTTAACATCGTCTGGTTTTGCTAGTGCCTTGGCCATCTTAAACACTGTGGGCCCACAGTGTGTTAGGAATACAGCTCTTTTGTGATTGTCCGAGATTCCTTGCAGGTTGTTACTCTCCAAGAACATGAGGAATCTATCGATGTAGGATTCCCAGTCCTCTGCTGCTGGGTTGAAGGGTGCGGGTGGCAAGTTGGTTCTGGCCATTTCGTCTGCACGGTTCTCGATGCCACGTGCCCGACTGATCTCTTTCTCAGAATCCCACCTTCATCACCAATGTTCTATTCGCGGGAATGAGACTCAGAGATCAGCGTAACTTCAGCTCTTTTATTTAGTTCTGAAAGTCTGCTCTAACCAGGAGCCGCGGCAGCTCTTTTTATAGAGGGCTACTCGCGGCTAGTGTCCAATGACGGCTACTTGTTTTTCCCGCCACTTGAATTGGCCAATCATAGCCCTGCTATTATTGGCCAATCAGCGTCGAGAAAAGTAGCCAATCAGCATCGGGTATTTGTTGTCCAACAGGAATAGCCTATTTGAAGTATGTTAATATGGAACATGATGAATTGACATAGTGGAAGGGTAGAAAGGTATGGAGGGTAAAGTGACCAGTGTGGGTATAAACTAGATTGAATTATCTTTCTTATCTTTTTTCCTACATGGTATATTTAATTTCTTTGACTTAATATTTATTTTTCATTTTCTGTGTTTTGTATGTTATTGCATGAGGGTTATGCAGGAACCTAGCCCACTGCATGTGACTTAGATGTTTTTGCACTAGCAGAGCCACAATGCAAGAGGGAAAAGATTCTTAAAAGAATTCACTAGATTGGAAGCAGAGGTAAATTGAGACCACACATACTTTGCAAGTATACAGAAGGGCTGAAATGATTCTTCTATTTTGGGGTTTAAGTTTTAAAAAGTCTGCTATATTAATAGTAGAGTTGGACTCTGAGAGGTTCAGCCTTTCTGGTACTTTTCTGAGTTAGCCATAACAGTAACTTGAAATTCTAGGAATTAAAGCTTGATAAAGCCTGGTCATTTTTATAGCTCATAATTTGTTCGTTTTATATGCCAAAAGTATGTATGTTTCTGTTAGTAATTATTCCCTTAATGAAGCAGTCTGTCATTTTTTTTAATGGAACCATGGATTGGTTCTTTTCATTGCCTTCTAATAGCAATTCCCAAAGTGCCTAATTTGAAATTGGTTATCATCTTCCCTTGCCTTTTCTCAATGTCCAGGTTTCATAGCCATGCAATGTTAACTGAAAAACCATTGATGATATTGGCTATGTTTGTTATTACTTTCCTCTGTAGAGTTAATGCCTGCTTTATTTGTCTAATGCAAAATCATCTTTATTCCTGTTTGAACTCAAAAAAGGAAAACTACCGCTTTCATTTCTTGACTGTCAACTGTAAATTTGCTAAGTAGGCTGGTGGATACCACATTTCACTTTTCTTTAATATTATACATTTTGCACATCTTAAATTGTTAGTATTTCAGCTTTGATGAAGCTTTTATCTCTTCTAGTCCTACAATTTTTATACTTGGTTTAAAAGTTTAATATGAGGGCAAGATATAGTCTTTTTGCTACACTGAACCACTCTGTTTTTTCAAGCTCATTCTGACATCTTCTTGAATTTAAATATTTCTTAGAAAAACAATTAGATTTCTGGCATGCCTTTAAGCTTTAATATAACTGTAGCATAACCATAGCATAAATGATATAGTTAAAGACTGGCAGTAATTAATAAATGAAAGGTAGCTCTTAAATTTTCTCCCCCCCCCCCCCCCATTTATACACCTTATCTTAGCTACCTAAACTTATGCCCATTTCTGAAATCTCCCTGTTCATTTGGCTTTTCTCTCTCTATGTATAGCTGTATTTTTCTTTGTAAAATCTTTCAGCATAAAACTGCTTCCAGGAGCAATTAATGCAATGCCAAAAATGGGGTATGTTGTTATTAATGCAATAGTTTAGTAACAACTTATCCAATTTTTGGCATAGGTCTGTAGACCAATTTTTCATAAATGGCTCTGCTTGCAGCTAGAAAAATAAACACATGCTCTAAATAACAGCAAAGAAATAATTAGAATACAAGCATTTCATTAATTTCCCCACTTCTTTTTTTCTTTCAGAGAACTTTTCATTATATGGCACTCCTCATTTTACTTCTTTTATGGGAGATGGATTGTATTTATCTGTAATTAGTTTCTAAAATTCATCCAGGATATCAGAATTTGCTTGAGAGAAAATTCTTGTTATCCAGTTAAATTATTCTAGAACAATGCAAGAAATACTGTAAACACAATTTGCAAAGTTTCAAACCTCAATGTCCATTCTGGAATCTATGTAATAATATATTTAAAAATCAAGGCTGCAAATGTCTCTTTCCCCTATTCTTATTCACAACTTGGGATATTCTTGGGAATATACCAGGCTACTGTGTGTTTGATTTCTTATCCTTCCTATTCCTTAAATAAGGGTACCCCTTGATTACCTATTTCTTTCAACCCACTGTCTCCATTTTTATTTTTGACAGTATTAAGTATTAGCAAATTTATGTTCTCTTTATGAGATCAGTTCACTTGACCACTTTGTTCTGTGCTCACAAATTATATAAATGATATCTTAATTGATCTGTCAGATCACAAACATAACCTTCTTTCTATATCATTCAGTTTTCA
>BLBF01000037.1:9593639-9682643 GCA_015471245.1 Laticauda colubrina
CACAAACATAACCTTCTTTCTATATCATTCAGTTTTCACTGCAATTGTATGGTTGGTCCTGTAGCTATTCCAGCTATTTTATAATCCTTGTAAAGAATTCAGCCAAACTCTTAAATGTGCTTCCTAAATTTTTTTCTTCATTATCTAAGTCCATTTATCAGAAGATCCTTTTTACCCAATGTAGGTAAAGTACTATGTCCCTGCTGTGATTGGGTAATGGGTTCAAAGAAAAACTACTTTGACCCAATTTGAGTAATTTATCCAGGTTTGGAAGCCTCCACTGCCTGAAGAGGTACCCGAAAGTCCTGGATTTAAATCACACGTAGTCTGATGCTTCATATTAATAGAACAGCCAATATGAAGTCCTGCCCTTTTTAACATCTTCCTACAAAAAGCTTCCTCTATTCCTAGTGTGATTCCATTGAGCCTAATGCATTCAAGTAGTTTATTTACTACATTTTGAATGATCAGTCTCAGGTAGGATTGCACTTTGTTATTAAATATTATATTACCTATGATATAAGAGCTCTCATGAAGTTTTCATAGATAACTGATCTCCATACAATATTCATAAATGAGGTAAAACTTTTTAAGTTACAACAATGCTGTAAACTTACATACTCTCTTTTGTAAAAAGACTGAATTAAAAGATACAATTGAAAATTGTATTGTACTTTGTTTTCCATAGAAAAATAAAATGTGGGACATTTTATATGAAACTAGAAGATAAAGTTTGTTTGTTTATGTATGCAATTTATATGCCACCCATCTTGCCAGAACCTGACTCTTAACAATCATTAACTTTCTGATATTATAATCAGGATATATCTAACAGAAAATAGAATGAGACTTATATTCTTATTTACTCTACAGTTTTTTTATGTTTTAATATATTTCTTCAGTGATTTCTTAGTTAATGTTGCAAGGACATTTTGGACTTTATATTAGTAATAATGGGCTCCAGCCATGTTTATTTAACCTTCACTCTGTTGGACTGTTTACATGCCTGGAACATGTTCAGATTTCTTTACATTTCTCAGACTTTCTTATTTATAAGGGCTGAGTTTCTTGTGACCTCTCTATTCATACTCCCTTTACCCCCTGGCTATGAAAAGAACAAAATACCCACTGTCCTATTTATTTATGTTGAAATCTTTCAGTTTAAAGGAGTGGCTTTTCAATTATAAATGGAAATGGTAACCAGATGTTTACAGAGTATGCCAGCATTTTCCCTTTAGGCTCCTAATGCTTTTATTAGTCTTTGCTAGAATATTGGGCCCTCAATTGTTAAGTTAAAAAAAAAAAAAACCTTGCAAACGGCTTGCATTCAATAAACATTCCTCTGGTGTATACATGAGTGCCACTGAAAGTGCACAGGCCACACCCACCCCAGCTCTGCGAATGGGAAAAACATAGCAAAAGTCACATGACAGCAACGTGACTCAGTGAGTTTGACACCTGTGCTCTAAACTAAAGGTATGGAAGTTTCCATTGCAAAATTAAATAATTAAATAAAATCAACCTGGTGATGTAGATTAGGTTGAGAGATTGACTCATCTAATTAGTTGCAATGGTTTTGTTATCCAACAAAGTCACCAATTACCCTGGCTGTTTGTTTCACTGATAATATTTTTTAGACCAGGGTGGGAAACCTTTGGTTGCTAGATGAAAATACCCTTTTAATATTTATTTTTTAAAACAGTGAAAAATACTGAAGAAATTAATTTTTCTGATCTGAAAATATGTATAAATAACTCCTGTGCATTATTTATTTAATTAATTGATTCATTTTTATTCTGGCCATTTTCCCTCTAAGATGACTGACTAGTTGGCTAAAACTGCAAAATTGATTGTTGATCATGGACAGCTTGATCTTACAAAAATATTTTAGCTATTACTGCGGAAGGCATTCTTATGTTAACACAACGAGATCTGCCCTGAAATCTGTGCACCTACTATCTGTTTGCCTTCACTGAGGCCCTGAAGACCTGGTTGCTCTCCCTGGCCTAGGATGAAGCATATTTATCTATGTTTTGTTTTTCACAGTGTAAGCAGTGGTGGGATTCAAATTTTTTTTACTAACAGTTCTGTTGCTTGGTGGGTGTGGCAGGGGAAGGATACTGTAAAATCTCTTGTCGGAGGTGATATTTGCCGGTCCTCCGAACTACTCAAAGTTTCCGCTACTGGTTCTCCAGAACTGGGCAGAACCTGCTGAATACCACCTCTGCCAGATCCATCTTGTTCTGTTCTATATTGTGATTTTATTATTAATTTCATTGTGAGCTGCCCAGCATTTGTTTGGAATGGGCAGCACCTTAAGTGAATAAAATCAATAAATAGATTCTGTTATTTATAACTATTGAGCATAAAATGTGGACTTCCAAAGCTGAAAAGCAGATAGTCTAATCCTTCTTGTTTATCTTGAGCATCAGAAGCATCAGCCAGCATGATCTAGAATTAAATAATGCCATCTATCAGGTCCTCATAAGAGCATCTTCTCCATAACAGGGCCTGTCCTTTGGAATGAGGTTCCCTGACTGATGTCTTGAAAGCCCTTGAAGATTTGGCTCTATGCCCAGGTGTTTGGCAATGATGACTGAAGCCTTTTTTTTGACAATGTTCAGTTGTTTTCCTTTGTTTTGTCATCCTATATCCTTCTTTCTGTCCCTTGTTCGTTTCCTCATTTTAATGTTCTAAAGCCCATGTCACACTGCACCGACAGATGGAAAGAGGATGTAAAACGGAGAGAAACACTTGCCATCTGTTGGTTAACGTGATGCATCCGTTCTGTACTCACTGCGTCCGTTTTTCTTCCTCTCTATCTGTCCAGCATCTGTCGACTGAGGTTCCATCCGCTGAAAAAGTTTTGAGCTGCTCAAAACTTTTTGAGCGGAAAATGTATCCAATGCGTCCGTTCTGCATCTGCTACGCATACGGGGAACATCCATTCTGCATCCGTCGTCATCCGTTACGCGTCCGCTACATCCGCTAGGCACCCGCTGTGCATCCGCGCAACTCAAATCTGCTCCAGCAAAAAGCGGACACAGGGAGGAAGTGAAATGGACGCAGAACGGATGCGCAGCGTTAGTAGCACGGACAGAGAAAGGATGAAAGTGGATGCAGCTCACAAAGAAAGCATTTAAAACGGAAAAAACGTTCGCAGAGGGGACCTATCTCGGATATTAAGGATGTGTATAGGATGCCTAGAGGATGCAAAAGGACACATAGTGGAAAACCTATATTGCCTATAAAAAGGGGGAGCAACTCACCTGGATCTCACTTTCAGTCCAACATCCCTGCTGTGCAGACCTCTGCAGCCTTCATCTGGATCTTGCTCTTCCACAGCATCCAGTCATGTCCACCATGGATCGTAACAAACTCCTTTTGGTAGCCACCATCGTTCTGCAACAGTGCAAATCCATCTAGAGGCTCTTTCAACTGTTCTACGGGAAGAAAAGGAGGCAGCCAAGAAGCGTCTGGGTCCGAAGATGGATCAGGAGAAGAGCAGAGTACGGACTGTACAACAAGCTGATGGTGGAGCTCAGGAACGAAGACCCTCGTGCATTCCATAACTTCATGAGGATGCCTCCAGCCATGTTTGATGAAGTTGTGGAGCAGCTGACACCCAGGTTGACCAAGCAGAGCACCAACTTCCGGCCCAGCCTGGACCCTGGGCTCAAGGTGGCGCTGACTCTGCACCACCTGGCCTCAGGGACCACCTACAGGAGCATGCAGTACGGCTGGAGGGTGCCACACAACACCATCAGCATTGTGGTCAGAGAAGTGGTGCAGGCCATCATCGAAGAATACATGGAGGAGCTCCTCCAGTGCCCCTCCACTGAAGAAGGCTGGAAGAAAGTTGCAGAGCAGTGGTATCAGAGGTGGAACTTCCCACACACCGTTGGAGCCATAGATGGCAAGCACGTGGCCTGCAAAGCTCCAACCAAGTTGGGGTCCACTTATTTCAACTACAAGGGCTTCTTCAGCATCATCCTCTTCGCCATGGTCAATGCTGACTACAAGTTCATGTACATCGATGCTTCAGGCAACGGCTCATGTTCAGACGCCCAGGTATACAACGCCAGTCACCTCAAGGAGGGGCTGGAATGCAACCTCATCATGGGCTTCCCAGATCCAGACCCCTTGCCCAACGACACACAAGATGTGCCCTACTTCATCGTGGGAGATGACGCCTTCTCCCTCAGAACCTACCTCATGAAGCCCTACACTTCCAGACTCCTTACCCGTGAAGAGAGGATCTTCAACTACAGGCTGTCCAGGGCAAGGCGGGTGGTAGAGAATGCCTTTGGCATCCTGGCCAAAAGGTTCCAGGTACTTCTCACCACCATGTAGCATCGCCCAGAGACCGTGAGGAGGATCGTGGAAGCTTGCTGCATCCTGCACAATCTCATGCGCACCCGCTATCCAGTCTTGCACAGCAGGCTCGTGGACCTCCAACAAGGCAATGGGGACATGGAGCCTGGTGGATGGAGGCAAGGGTGAAACCTGATAGACACTGAGGATGTGCAAGGCCCCAACAGAGCCTCACGTGAAGGGAAGAAGCAGCGCAACCTCCTGAGACAATGGTGCAACTCCCCAGCTGGAGCAGTGGAGTGGCAAGACAGGATGATAGATGATTAATGGATGCTTCCTTCAGCCTGTCTCATCACACTGATGAGATTGGGCCATGTATGTTGGGTGGGCCTACAATGAACAGGGCATTTAATAAAGAGTTGTGTTTATGTTCAAATGTGTGGATCAATGCTTACATTGTTATTGATAATGAAGGGCCAAAGGTGTGGCACCTGGGAGGGTGGACCATACAGTCCCACTATGCTTGCACTGGAGGTTTATCTATCCCACAGGTATCCCTGCCCATCCCACAGGTATCCCTGGCCATCCCTCAGCTATTACCCATCCCAAAGGTATCCCTGCCCATCCCACAGCTATCTTAATCCATCCCAAAGGTATCCCTGCCCATCCCACTGCTATCTTAACCCATCCCACAAGCATGCAAAGGCTTAAACCATTTCTAAAAGTTTCCACCAAGACTTCATTGAAAAAAATAAATGAAGCAAGTGTGTGAAGCAAAAATAATCTTTATTAATAACAAGCTGTAAAAGAAAAATGACCCAAGTCAAGTGTCTAAATAAAGTCAACAGGTAGCCACCCAGTCTCTGGCACTCCTCTTGATTACTCGGAGGTGTGCCCAGTCTCAGGGGTGAAGGGTCCAGGTGCTGTGGAGGTGACTGCTGCTGGAGTGCTGGTCTGAAGCGCCACTGGGGTGCCAGGCCCCGAGAGGACAACAGGGGACGGTGTGTTGAGGAAGCTCTCAGACAGCTGGCTCAGCCCCGTGATGTGGAGAGCCCCTTCCTCCATGCCATGGGGTGTCAGCCCCAGTACCAATGACAGATGTACTGAGGCCGGGCTTGGCTGTGGGGTGGAGGAAGGAGCAGTGTAGTGGGGCTGTCTGGTCTACAGCTGGGTGAGGACTGGCATGGGTGGCATCGGTGGCATCGGTGGCATCGGTGGCGTGGGTGGTATCAGTGGTGTGGGTGGCATCGGTGGCATCAGTGGCATCAGTGGCATCAGTGGAACCGGTGGCAACGGTGGTGTCTGATGAGTCTGTGCCTGGACTGGGAAGGGCTTCTGCCTGTGCTGCTGGACCTCCTGGTAGCCGTAGCCCTGGTAGGTGAGGGCCTGTGGAAAGCCTTGGAATGGGAGTGACATCACCTGGGGTGGAGGAGCAGACCTGGACTGGGTGGGAGCAGGTTCATCTGGGTCTGGAGAGTTGTGAAGCAGATCGGTGATCCTGTCATTCACCACCTGGTACTGGGGTTCCGCCATGTCCATGAGGGTCTGGTTCACATAGGTGAGGAAGGGCTTGCGGTTGGAGGATGAGGAGTCGGTGTGTACCAGCTGAGAGAGGAGATCTACGCTGCTCCTGATGGTGTCTCTTATCTCCAGCAGGACAGTGTGGCTCTGCCCCTCCTGTCTGGCTCTCTGCCTTTCTGTGGAGGTGGAGCTGGGGGTGGATGCGGGTTGGGCTGTGGTGGAAGTGCCATCTCCCACTGCGCCAGGGTGTCCTCCACGCGCTCTGCCACGGGTACTACACGCTCCACAGACACCTGCCTGGAGACAGGAGCTGACTCTCTGCCAGAAGAGGACTGGCTTTCAGCAGGCTGCCTGAGAGAGAGAGTTGTGAGAAGGGCTGCTCCTCGGTGGTGGATCTCACCCTCCAGGAATCTGCACTTGGCCATGACGTAGTTCTCTCTGTCCGTCAGCTTGACCGCAGCCTGGCCAGATTTCTTGAGGTGCAGCTTCCCGTACCAGGTGTGCATGTGCTTCCACCAGCCAAGGAGCACCTCCGAAGTGTAGCCCAGGCTCTCTGCCTTCTCTCTCCAAGCAGCCTGCTTCCTTTTGGTGTCCCTATAGAGCCTGTGTCCCTTCCGCCATACTCATTCTCTCTCAGCCATTCCAGCACCTCATCCTCATGTTCCTCTTCGATGTTGTGTTGCCTCCTCTCCCATTCTCGCGTATGCCTCTTCCTCCCTTTGGCAGGACCACATGGGCCCTCATCAGAGGGGCTTCCAGGTTGTAGGGGCTGCTCCTCCACACCACCACCACCACCAGCAGCAGCAGCAGTAAAAGCAGGACCAGCAGGACCAGCAGCAGCAGCAGGACCAGGATCAGCAGCAGCAGAGTAAGTACCAGCAGCACCAGAAGCACCAACAGGACCAGGAGCACCAGCAGGACCAGGAGCACCAGCAGGACCAGGAGCACCAGCAGGACCAGCAGGACCAGGAGCACCAGCAGGACCAGGAGCATGAGCAGGACCAGGAGCACGAGCAGGACCAGCAGGACGAGGAGCAGCACCAGCAGAGTAAGCACCAGCAGAAGCACCAGCACCAGGAGCAGTGCCAGCAGAGTAAACACTAGCAGAAGCACCACTGCCAGAAGCAGCTTCAGCAGAGTAAGCATCAGCAGAAGCACCACCGCCAGAAGCAGCATCAGCAGAAGCACCACCGCCAGAAGCAGCATCAGCAGAGTAAGCACCACCAGAAGCACCACTGCCAGAAGCATCATCATCAGCTCCTCCAGAAGCAGAAGCAGCAGAAGCCCCAGCCCCAGAAGAGTGAGCCCGTGCTACAGAAGCCCCAGCAGAACCAGAGTGAGGGCCAGGGTGGCCCTGTCCCTCTTGCCAGGACTGGCAGCAGATGGCTGAGGCTTTCTCTTCTTCCCCATGGTTGTGGGGTTGCTGGCAGGCTGGCAGGCTGGCAGGCTGGCAGGCTGGCAGGCTGGCAGGCTGGCAGGCGGGCAGGCGGGCAGGCAAGCAGGCAGGCAGGCAGGCAGGCAGGCAGGCAGGCAGGCTGGCAGGCAGGCTGGCAGGCAGGCTTGAGAGCTGTGTCTGGAAGCAGGTCTTTCCTCTGAATGTTGACCTGCTTGGGAGCTGCTTCCCTTTATATCCGCGGGGCTGATGCAATGCATCCTCCCCACATGCGCAGTGAATGCTACGTATCCGCTAGGCTTCCGCTCTGCCTCCGCTTCATCCGCTCGGCATCCACTGTGCATCCGCTTCATCCGCTCGGCGTCCGCTCTGCATCCGCTGTATCCATTCCACGTCCGCTTTGCTGCGGTCCCCCGGAAGCCTTGCGGATGTGCCATCCGCTCTCATCCGCTTCCATCCGCTAGGCTTCCGTAGAGCATCCGCTTACCATCCGCCCTATGTCCTCCCCCTGTCCATTCCTTTCCGTGTTGTCCGCGAATTCGGGGCACTTTTGAGAGCGGATAACAACGGATGGAACATTTTTTTCATCCGCTGTGTCCTTTTTACAAATGTTTTGCATCCGTCGGCCAGTGTGACAGGGCCTTAAACAAGTTGCAATCTGCCCAGAGTATGTGGGATCTGGGCATCAGTATATACATTTAAATAATAATAAAAACAATATGAAATTTTCTAAAAGTAAACGAATAAGAAATGTGGGAGGAACTTTTAGTAAATAAATAAACAATAGGATATAATACAGTTTGTTAGTGGACTATGTTTTCCTCATAAAATATATCTTAGATATATTTTTAGTGTTTCCTGAAAGACAATTCCATTGTGAATTGCAAGTTATTACTTATAGCATTACCAGAACTTTGCAACCCTAATTTTATCCCATCCTAATGGCCCTGATTTTATCTCATCGCTAGGAAGCTTATGTTTTTTTTTCCATATTACAAAATGCTACTCAGATGAAAAATGGAGTACAGGGAGCAGAGGTGATGTTATTGTTATACCAATAATTATTTTGATTGCCACAAGTGAGGACAAGTTTCCATTCTGCCTTACTAGCAATAAAAGGCACTATATATGATGTTAAAAGCCTTTGTCTTCAGGCATATTTGCTGTAGAAAAAAGGATGAAATTAAGCTTAAAATTATATTCTTTAGCAAGAAGTAGGATCTAATTTCTTTATGATTAAACACATCAGCCAGAGCACAATACCAAACTTCCAGCAGGAATGGAACTTTTCCAACTGTGTTTCTTTAAAGCAACAAGTTTTTTCCCCTCTTTCATAAACCTTGTATTGAGTCAAGTTGAGTTTAGATTTAAAGCCCTAACAAGAAAAAGAATAAACTACAGACTTCTGACATAGAACCAGATAAAGTCTTGATGGGGATATAAAGAGAAATCCTGGTTTTCTGTTACAACAGCTGCAGTAATTCTTAGTAACTTAGGCTTTCTGCAATATACTTTAGCCATATTTATCCATGGTATTAAACCTCAAAGGACTATTGCTTGTTTAAACTAAGGTTTGAGAAGAAGTCAGGATCTGATATGACAATTTCTCAACTTTTGCTGTTATGGGAATTGCAATCTCTTTAAAACTCCAGATAGAGAAAGGTGGAATTTTTGCAGCAATTTTTTGAAATATTAAGAAATCTTGGTTTGCTAAAATGTACTGTATAAGTTAGGAACAAATACAGGGATGGGATGTGTTTTGTTCGGAAAACACACGAGGTAGACCGGGTTCCAACAACAAATACTTTATTCTTCAACTAGTTAGTAAATAGGAACACTTGGCTGAAGCTGAGGCCAGCCTTTTATACAGG
Organism: Laticauda colubrina; assembly: GCA_015471245.1. Taxonomy (NCBI): domain Eukaryota; kingdom Metazoa; phylum Chordata; class Lepidosauria; order Squamata; family Elapidae; genus Laticauda; species Laticauda colubrina. Next base: position 9,602,739 of record BLBF01000037.1, read on the forward strand.
CTGGCTTGCCTGCTTGCAGCAATGGCAGTTGTTTAGATTTGCCGCCTTTTAGCAGCTCTTTGGATTGGTTCCTAGTGAACCAATCCAATGTTCATTTTATTGACCAATCAGGTTTGTAGATTTGGAGTCACCCACTTTACATATAGAACACCCCTCCCCCCTTAGTTCAGTCCTACGTGGTGACGTAGTCTCGCAGGTAGGCGGGGCTTTTCCGGACTCGACTTGACTTGCGCGGTTCATTCTTAGTGCAGACTTCGACCGGTTCGGATGGGGCTGTTGTGTCGTCCGTCCTTCTCCCTGGAACCGTCTGGAAGGGTGAGTCAGCCATTTTACCGCCGCCTGAGTTTCTTAGGCTGACGGTTTTGCCGCTCCCTCCTGTTTCCTCTGGGCAGGTCGAGCTGGCTTGGCTGGCCCCTTCCGATGGGCTCTTCACGCAAGTCTCTCCAAACAGTGAGTCTTTTATTTGCTCTTTTTGTTCGTATGTTTCATTGGGTTTGGTTTTAAACAGTTCTTTATTTATTTCTCGCCTTTCCCCCCCGACCTTGGTTTGCAATTCGCCGGTTTTTTCGGTGAATGTTTGTAAGTCTGTGGTTCTCTCTATAATTCGAGATCGAAGCTGGTCTATGTGCCGCTTCCATTCCCTGCCATCGTCTAATTTTAATCGGTAGGATTTGGGGCCTGTAATTTGGATAATCTGTCCTGGTAGCCATACCGGGTCCCCGGTGAAGTTTTTAGCATATACCAAATCGCCTATTTCGAATTGTCTGAACCGTGTAGAGGAGTCAGGGGGGTTTTCTGGGGTAAAATTTGGGTGTAACCTATCAAGGTGAGATCTTAATTTTCGCCCCATAAGTAATTCTGCTGGGGACTTATTGGTTATGGTACTGGGCGTTATGTGCTGGAGTGTGAGCAAACGGTTTACTTTCTGTTGGACATCTCCAGCGTCCATTCGTTCCAAACCTTCTTTAGTAAACCATTCTCTCAGCCCTGCCGTTCGCAGCCGGGTGAGCCGGCGCGGTTAGGGCATGTCTTATACCTAGGGAGGCTAGGTATTGCTCAAATGGTATGCTGGTTAGCTGTGGCCCGTTATCTGAGACAAGAACGTCCGGTATGCCATGAGTGGCAAAAAGGTTGTCCAGCTTTTTAATTACAGTTTCTGTTGTCGTTGATGGCATAACTTTTACTTCAAGCCAATTTGAATAGGCATCAACGACAATCAGAAAGGTATGCCCCTTGGTAGGACCCGCGAAATCAATGTGTATTCTTGACCAAGGTCCCCGAGGGGTTTCCCAGTCCTTAACGGGTGCTTTTGGTGGGGATGGTCTAATTGCCTGGCATTTGTGGCATGAGCTTACCCAATACTCTATGTCCTTATCAATACCCGGCCACCAAACATAACTTCTGGCAAGGCTTTTCATCTTAACCATTCCCGGGTGCCCTTCATGTAACAACTTAAGTACCCTGGGCTGTAATTTGGCAGGGATTACTACCCGATCACCCCACAACAAACACCCCTTTTGGATTGAAAGTTCAGTCTGTCTGGACCGGAAAGGTTTAAAGTTTTCAGTTTTTTGATTCTCCGGCCAGCCTTTACCTACCCAGCTAAGAACGCGGGCAGTCAATGAGTCTTTCACGGTGGCTCTGGCGACATCATACGCTGATATGGGTAGATCGGGGCAAGTCTCGATTTGTAGCATTGTCATCGCTGGTGCCGGGTCTTCGTCTGTTGCTGGTAAGGGTGCTCTGCTCAAAGTGTCCGCATGGGAAATTTGTTTCCCTGGCCGATGTGTCAGAGTGTAGGAATAAGCTGCTAGGAACTCTGACCATCTCGTCATTCTTGGGGACAGTATATTAGGTGTTGGCTTGTTTCCCGCCAAAATCCCCATTAGCGGTTTGTGGTCCGTTATGATTTGAAAAGTCCGCCCATATAAGTATTCGTGGAAGCGTTTTACTCCAGCGACAATTGCTAGAGCTTCCCTGTCCAATTGGCTGTAATTCCGCTCGGTTTTTGATAGAGTCCTAGAGTAATATGCGACGGGTGCTTCTCTGCCATCAGGTAGTTGGTGGCTCAGGATGGCACCTACTCCATGTGGTGAGGCGTCGCAGGTCACTGTTAATGGCAGAGTGTTGCTAAATTGGATGAGAACGTTTGTTGATGTTAGCAAGCTTTTAATATTTTGGAAGGCTTTTTTTTCTTTGTAACCCCAAGTCCAAGTTGCCTTTTTGTCTAGCAGACGGTGTAACGGTTCTGCTATAGTGGCTTTGTTTGGCAGGAACACGTTATAAAAATTAATTAATCCTAAGAATGCTTGTAGTTCGGTTTTATTTCTTGGTTCAGGAGCGTCTTTGATTGCTTTAACTTTTTTGTCTGTGGGGTGGATACCCTCTCCGTCTATTGAGTAGCCCAGGAATTCGACGCTGTTCTTAATTAAACAGCACTTTTCTCTTTTTACCTTGAGGCCAGATTCCCTAAACTTAGTGAATACTTCTTTGAGTCTGTTCCTTAATTGAGTTTCATCTCTGGCCGAGATTAGGACGTCGTCAAAATAGGGAACGACTCCTTGTATGCCATTTAGAAGGCGTTCCATCAGACTCTGGAAGACGCCAGGGGCCACGCTTACTCCAAATTGGAGCCGGTGACATTTGAATGCGCCCTTATGGGTGACTATAGTCTGTGCTTCTGCTGTTTCTGGGTCCACTGGGAGTTGTTGATAGGCTTGTGCCAAGTCGAGTTTGGCGAAAACTTTGCCTTTTCCCAGGGAATGAAGCAAATGCTGGACTACTGGCACCGGGTATGCGCTTGGTTGTAATGCGTGGTTCAGGGTAGCCTTATAGTCACCACAGATTCTGATGGACCCGTCAGGTTTAATGGGTGTGACAATAGGCGTTTCCCACTTGGCATGGTCCACAGGTTCTAACACCCCTTGGGCTATTAATTTGTCCAGCTGTTCCTCTATTTTTGCCTTTAGTGCAAAAAGAACTCGCCTGGCTTTTATTCTTCGTGGGGCTATTTGGGGGTTTAGACTGAAAGAAATGGGATTTCCCCGATACTTGCCAAGTGAGCCGTCAAAAGCGTCCTGGAATTCTTGGATGAGGTCGTCTTCCCAGCCGGTTGTAGTCACTCGATCGACCCCGGTCATCCCGATGCCCAATGGCGCGAACCATTCGATGCCCAGGAGGCTTGGTCTGTCTTGGTCGACTATGGTCAGCGGAAGCACCTTGATGTGATGTTTGTAGGCGACTCGGAATTGTCCCATGCCTACCACAGGGATTTGGTTTCCCTGATAGTCCTTGAGGGTTAGGTGCTGTTTCTCCAATTCTTTGGGTTTGATACCTGGGACTAGCTGTTTTATTGTGTCCCACGATACCATGGAGAGGAAGGACCCCGAGTCCACTTCCATCTTGCAGTGTTTTCCTTCGATTTTCACGATGACTTTAATTTTTTTTCCACTTTCCGTCTGAGCGCTCTGTATAATGACAGTTTGGTGTGTATTGGCTTGCTTCTCTTGTTGCCACTTTCTCTCGGCTCGTTTAGGCTCAGCTCGTGTTGGGGAATTTCTGCGTCTCGTCGGGCTGTAGTATTTTTTGTTCCTGCAGACCTTCTCGATGTGCCCTCGTTTTTTGCAATGCCGGCAGATGGCATCGAGAAATCTGCATTCGGCTCGGGGATGGTTTCCTCCGCAGCCAGCGCATTCCCGCCAATTTCTCCTTTCGCACTCTTTTTTGTTCGTGAGCAAACGGTGGACCTCGTCATCCTCTTCGCTCGATTCAATTGTTTCGCCCGACTCTTCGTAGTGGGTTGTGGTGGCAGGGTGCTTTCTGTCCTTGGTTGGTGTTTCTTCGCTGTGTGTGTTCATCTTTTTAATGGCTACGGCAGATTTTTTCGTGGCTTCAGCGGCTGTGGCTTCCGCGATGGCTTCGGTAACGGTGATGTTGGGCTTGTTGAGCAATTTACTCTGTACAGTCGAGTCTCTCAGGCCCAGCACCACGCGATCACTCATTGCCTCGTCTATGTTCAAAAATTCACACTCACCCCCTATTTGTCTGAGGGCAGCGATGAAATCGGCGACGGTCTCTCCCTCTCTCTGGTCTCTGCGGTAAAATTCGTGTCGCTTTATTAAGTTAGACACCATCGGAGCGTAGTGTGCTTTGAGGAGTCTTTGCAATTCTGTCCACGTTAGTTGTTTAACGTCCCGGGGCTTCGCAAGGGCCTTTGCCATCTTAAAAACTGTTGGCCCGCAGTGCGTCAGGAACACAGCTCTCTTGCGTTGCTCTGAAATGCCTTCCATTTCATTGCTCTCCAAATACATTGGGAAGCGATCAGCATAGGAATCCCAATCCTCTTCGTTGGGATTGAAGGGTGCGGGCGGTGCGTTGTTTCCAGACATCTTGGTTGTAATCCGGACTTCTTATCACCGCGTGCAGGTTTTTCCGTTCAGGACGATCCCATCCTCGTCGCCAGTGTTTTGTTCGGAAAACACACGAGGTAGACCGGGTTCCAACAACAAATACTTTATTCTTCAACTAGTTAGTAAATAGGAACACTTGGCTGAAGCTGAGGCCAGCCATTTATACAGGCTGGCTTGCCTGCTTGCAGCCAATGGCAGTTGTTTAGATTTGCCGCCTTTTAGCAGCTCTTTGGATTGGTTCCTAGTGAACCAATCCAATGTTCATTTTATTGACCAATCAGGTTTGTAGATTTGGAGTCACCCACTTTACATATAGAACAGGATGCTACTGGTTCGGCCCGATTCTATAGAACCTGTAGCTGCAAAGAGCAGCTGACACCGAACTGGTTTGTGTTTGGCCCACCTGCCTACCAGGTTCTAGGCTGTCCTTTATTCCCTGCTTTTTCCTCTTCAGCTACTTTGCACGGCACAGCGGAGGTTGAAAAAGCAGGAAACAAGAGGATTTTCAAATGCTGTGCACCTGAGCGCAGCACTTGTCAGCTGTCCAAGCAGCACAGCTGATGATTTCTTGCAAAGTCTGCACAAACAATTGTCCCCAGTTCAGAGAACTGGGAAATAGCTCCACTGACTGGCTCCTCCCCTCCCCACCCACTCACTCCTTAAGAGCCATCCAACTTGCCTAGTTTGGTAAATTGCTATTTTTCCTCCCCCCTCCCCCCACCATTAGCTGTTCTGCTCTGCCAGGAGATTTAGATTAGCTGGAAAGTTGGAAATCCTTGGATTTCTTGCTTTCTAGCTAATCTAAAAGCAGAACCGAACCTTCCTTAAGACTGAAGCTTTTCAGTGCACACTCAAGTAGCCAATTACAGACAGATAGATAGATAGAGATCTTGTTAATTTGTGATTCTGTGAGCAACTCAATCTGCCTGCCTGCTTTGGTGTAAAAGTTACTCTTTTTAAATAAAAAAAATTCAATATGGTGTGTTATGAGTTAATTTTGTGAGTTTTCTTACAAGCAAATTTTATGTGACAGGCTCAGGTTGCTGATTTCAGATAGATAGATATGTAAGTGAATCTGTGATTCTGTGAGCAACTCAATCTGTCTGCCTGCTTTGCCTGCTTTTGGGTAAAAGTTGCTCTTTTTAATAAAAATCAATATTTACATAAATATTTATAATATTTACATATAAGCCATGCCCATCCAGTCACATGACCACCAAACCACACCTACAGAACCAATTGTTAAGAAATTTGAACCCCACCCCTGTACAAATACTGAACGCAGTTGTCAGGAGGAATCTAAGCAAGCCACTCTTCATTTCAGAAGTAAATTCATTCAAATATAAGTACCCTGTTTCTCCAACAATACGGCCTCCCCCAATAGGAAGTCCCAGCATGTTTTATAGGCATGAAATGAGATTAAGCCCCTCCCCCCAAATTAAGACCTATATAAAAACATGCAAAGTGGGGGGGAATGGTGCGGGGGCTTGCCGTTAGGAAGTACTTTTGTTGCACACCCGGATATGGTGCTGCCTGTGTTGACCCCGATACGAAGTACCCCACCAATGGCAAGGTCAACATCCAAGCTGTCGCCACCCACCTGCCCAAAGATGCAAGGAGGGGGGGGGAATTAAGTCATCCCCAAAAAGACAGCCTAGCCATTTTGGGGAGGCTCAAAAAAAAATAAGACCCAGCCCTATTGTATGAGAAACACGGTAGATTTTAAGCATCATTAAACTGAAGTCAAAGGATGTATTTAGAACAAACTGTCTACTGCTTTTCCTTAAACCTGTTGATTTATTATGCTTTTAAGATTATTCTGCTTAGGAACTTGGCTTGGCTATTTTTCATTCATTTTGTTTGCTTTCTGTTTTCTCTGCTATTTGGGGGGGGGGGTTGAAAATAAGTAATATCAAGTTTAAAAAGTAAGTAAAACAGTATGTGCTCTGACAGGCCAAAATAAGGGCTGATGAACTAAATAGAATGATTTATCAGTTTTGTAATATGGAGTCATTTAAAAATAAAAATAAATTCATGTTACAGTCAGGAAATAATTAATTCTTACCTGAATGTAAATGTTCATTTCTTTTTAGCTTCCTGTCTTCAACGACTGTAACTCTATAATTGTTTTGTGTAAGTATTTGCTGATATAACTGAAGATCTTGTCCATTGCCAGAAGAAGGGATGTGCAGTATGGCTGCCTTAGCTTTATTACTAAAAAACTTAAAACTGGTATCCTCAATCTGAAACAAGAAAGAGAAATTCATGCATTACAATAAGCAATGAAATGTGAGGATGATGAGATAATGACACAGAAAATTGGATCGCTTTTTCCTTACAATTGTTTAATAGAACTGAGTTATTCACACAATCACAATAATCATAGGTGAATGTGGGCAATGGCTATTTAATACCCTGCTGAGTCCTTTTAGACTCCCTTTCTCAGGAATAGTAGTATTCCTGGAGAGGAAGCTATACTTAACCCTTGACTTATAACCATAGGTTGAACCAGAATTTTGGTTGTAAAATGATGTAATCATTAAGGTGAGCTGACCTGATTTTATGACCATTTTATCCTAGTCATTAAGCAAATCACATAGTTGTGAAGTGAATCACACAGATGATAAGTGGATCCAGATGCCCCAATTGACTATGCTTATCGGAATTGCCTGGAAAAGTTGCAGTTTGAGATCAAGTGATTACAAGATGCTACAACTGTTGTAAATGCAAGTCAGTCATAAAGATTGTGATCACAGGTAATGTGGCAGTTGTCACTTCAAGAATAGGTCAGTAGTTACTCTTTTCAATGCCATTGTAACTTTGAACCATTGTTAAATGAATGTCAATAGTTTATATTGACAAAACTTGGCACGGAAGCCTGACTATAGGATCCAGATTGTTGGGGGAAATCCGCTGACTCTGTACCCCACTTAGAGAGGGCTGTAAAGCACTGGGAAGTGGTATATAAGTCTCAATGCTATTGCTATAGCTTTCCGACACCTGGTAAATTGCAAAGAATTGAACCACATCTCTCAAAATTAATTGATTCACTATATCCATAGATATAGTGAATCAATTACCCCACCCCCAAAAAAGGCCCTACATGTGACACTCTGAATACCACTGAACTGATACCCATAGCATCTCTAAGAAATTTGTACAGTTGTGAGAGTGCTGAGAGCTCTTATTCATTAATATTTGGAGAGCTACAAATTGTTCACCTCTGCTCTGTACAGTATACTTTACCAAATTAACAAGGAATGGTGCATATTTCTAATCATGGCAATCTGTTGCTTAAACAGAGTATTTATTTAAAATAATAATCTCATTGTTGATAAGTGAGAACATGAATGCTGCATACCATTTAATCAACACTGAGGGTTTTCATAGTAGCATGTAAAATCCTGTGTTCCATTTGTAACAAACAGCTTGTTCAACATAAGCATCCCATGATCTGAAACTTACAAGGGCAAACATAGAAAACCAAACTAAATACATTTTAAATGGAATTCTGAATGAAGGGAAATAAAAGGAAGATTGCTTCAACTGGGAGATAATTAATGAAATTGCAAGTTTAAAAAGCAGATTTATTTTTTGCTACAGCTTTCTTCTGAAGCTAGCATTTGTATACAATTTTATTATCCTGGACAGAAGATAAAATTGGAAGTTAAAAAACCTGAATAATCAAAGCTTTGAGATAATTAAATAACTGGCACGCTTACAAGAACAATTGTGCAAACATGTTGTCGGGCTACAGAACTTTTCCCATTCACGTATCAAAAAGGAATCCTTTATTGAGATAAGACAATTCCTATAGGAATTCAAAGCAGTGTCTGAGGTCTCTCAGGCATACAGGGAGAGATAAGGGAGTTTAAAACCCCTCCCCTTAACTCGATGTGTATTTAGTGAAACAAAAGCCACTATGTTAATTCCTCCCCACCCCTTTTGTAAGGAACGATCTTTTTCACAGTTTCCCAGGGCATACTTAATTTCCCCCCACCCCTTTTTAGAATGAACTTTTCCAGAGATTCCCAGGACACATCTCACTGTGGAATTTTTATGATCTTCATATCTCCTGGTTGTGCCTCTCAGAGGTGATAGTTCTGGCCACCTGGCTTTTCTCCCTCCATTGTATCATGTGTGCGTTATACAAATTCGATATAAGATTAAATATACTCAGGTTACATCAAGAAAGAATTTCTTTATCAGCCTCCCCCTCCCCTTTTCTTCTTCCATCAAAGAAATGACACGGATCTGACACATTTGGTGTCAGATCCGTGTCACATGTGTAAATTTCAGAATGGGCATTGTTCAAAAGAAGAAAGGCAGATCTTTCAAGGTAAATAAGTCTAGCAGTTCAAACTGCTTTGAACTCTTGATTAGTCTGGTAGCCTGGTAAGTATAAAGTGATATTCACAACAGCCTTTTTATCACTTACAGGAAGTTGCTTTATGTTACACTTGGCTCAAGTGTTAAATTATGTTCAGGAAAGAGACACATAACTTGTATAACCTTTGATGGATGACTAATACCTGTCTAGTTTATTATAGAACACACATATTTTCCAATTAAAACTGATACATTTATCATGTGTTAAATTATTAGTTCACTGTTTCCATTTGTTAAAAACTCAGGACTACTAAAATATTCTCATCAAATGCATTGTGTTCATAAGCAAAAGTAATACAAGTGCAAAGGAAGTGCACGGGAATAAAATTACAGTTCTGTAAATATATCCGCTCTCTGTCCTTGCCATATTTATAACCTATTTGTCCAATAGTGAGGAATGAAATGTTCTTTATCCTCAAAACACCCCTTCTTCTGGAACAACCTTTGTCTTTTTTATCCTCTGCTTCTACTTTCTTATCTTTTCCCTTTTCTACGTGACTATTATCAGTTTGAGATCTACTAAAATCTAGGCCTTTTCAATACTGAGTACAAGCTTTTTCAGAAATAATACAATAGCCAAAATCAGAACAAAATTCTAAAGGAATATTTAAAATGTTTTAATAAATGTATTTAATTGATAATCTATAAATATAAATCAATAAAGTATATTTAATTTATTTAAATATTTAATAAATATATATATATATTATATTTAATAAATATATATATATTTATTTGTTTTCTTAGGTTTTTGCGGGTACTTACATGTGTGCTGTTTAGCTTCCTTCGGGTATTATCCCACGTCATTGTAGTTCTGTTAAAGTTGTAGCAACGTTTCAGCAGAATCTCATCTGCCATCCTCAGGCTTCTGTATGGCAGATGAGATTCTGCTGAAACGTTGCTACAACTTTAACAGAACTACAATGACGTGGGATAATACCCGAAGGAAGCTAAACAGCATATATATATATATAAAATGCAATAATCATATTACTATATTAATAAAAATCCCGAAGGTGCTTTTTCAACAGGCAACTGGACTTTCTGTTTTTTCTTTGAAGACATTTCGCTTCTCATCTAAGAAGCTTCTTCAGCTCTGACTGGATGGTGGCAAGTGAAAGGATTTATATTCCTTGCAGACAGCTGGTCATTTGCATTCTTTTAGAGAGTTGTTGAGGCCAGTTGGAAGTTTATTTGTGTCCTCAGAGTCACCTGAATAGTGCAGAGTTGAATCCTACACCACCGAGTGGAAGGCCTGCCAACCAGCAAAGATAGGAAAGAAAAAGAACTAAAACACATCAAGGAAGCCCTCTGAATGTGTGGCTATCCCAGCTGGCCTTTATGAAATCACAAAAAAGATCTAGCAGATCTTCCATAAAAGACAATAATGAGAACAATAAACGAAGCAATGTTGTCATTCCATTCGTGGCAGTAATATCTGAAATGCTCAGGAGGATCTTCAGCCAACACAACATACATGCACACTTTAAACCCAAGAATACACTAAGGCATAAGTCTGTCTACTCCAAGAATAAAACACCCAGACATAAACTGAGCAACATGGTATATGCAATACAATGCAGTGAACATTTGCAAATCTGTAAATTGGGGAAACAGAACAACTACTTCATAAATGTATGGCACAACATAAGAGAATAAATCCATCAGGACAAGATTCAGCAGTCCATCTGCATTTATAGCACAAAGGCCATTTATTTGAAGACAGCAAAGTCCACATTGTGGACAGAGAGCACCATTGCTTTGAAAGGGGGGTCAAAGTGGCCATCTATGTCAAAATTTAACAGCCCTCTCTCAACAGAGGGAGAGGGATATAACATCATCTATGTCCAGTCTACAACACAGTCCTTTCAGCAGTTCCAAGAAGGGTCCCCACCCATTTGCACTACTCAGGTGATCCTCCAAGTAGCCTCAACAACTCTGTAAGATAATGCAAATGACCATCTGCCTCAAGGAATATAAACACTTCCATTTCCCACCATCCAGTCAGAGATGAAGAATGGATGAGAAGCAAAATGTCTTCAAAGAAAAAAAAGAAAGTCCAGTTGGCTGCACAAAGGGACGCTCAATTTAATTGTACACATGTTGTGCATTGACAATAAAGGTTTGATTTGATTTGATTTGATTTGTCTCTTGAAAAAGCACCTTTGGGAAAACCATGATCTGAATGACTGAGAATCTCCATAGACATATATTAATGACAATGTGGCAATAACAAGGGATAGTATAATAGAACAAAAAAGAACTGGAGAAGATAACAAAGTATTAAGATCTGAAAATCAAAATTGAAAGATTATGGCACAGGTAGTGGTGGTCTTGTTGGTATTAAGAAGTCTTGGATAAAACTTAAAACATCCGTGCGTTGAAAAAATGTACCTGTCAACTGCATAAGGCCACACTTGGATCTGCACATGTACTTTGCCAATATATTATGACATCCTAAGTTTTTAGGAAGAACTTGATGAGAATGAAAGCCAACACCAGCTAAAAAACTTGCAGCTGTGATTTCACATTGCTATGTATAATATCAATAATAGAAACATTTGTGATGATTGATATTTATTTGGGTGACTGTTTCATTACTTCATGTATAACACAGCGTGTTGACCTAGATCAGACTCCAAATGCCAGAATACAAAATTCACTTTTGAAATTCAGCAGAAGAGTAATGAGGAAAAGTTTGCAAGGAGTAGGTTTCTATGGAAAATCTTGCTTCCCCTTAGATTCAAAAAAAAGCTGAGCAAAACTTATTTTGCAGTATTGAACTGCATTTTGATTTTTGCAGCACGCACCCTAAATAAAGCTAACATTTGTTTTAATAAGAATGGAAGACTTAAAATGCTAAACTAAAAGCCAAAATAGATGCCTTAATTTTGAAGCCAAAAGACAAACATGCTCTACATTTTTATCGGAATGTGGTCACAAATGCTTTTCCTAGTAGAGCATATAACAATGTATGTGTGTGTGTAGAATTTAACCATGAACATTGGGTCAGAAAGAAAGAGTTAAAATCTACGTTTCCTTCTAAATGGGGTGGGATGCTACCAGTTCGGCCCAGTTCTATAGAACTGGTAGCTCTGAAGAGCGGCTGACACCAAACCGGTTTGCTGCAACGACTATCTGGTCATCTGTTTGGTCCACCTACCCACCCAGGCTCTAGGTTGTCCTTTATCCTATGCTTTTACCTCCTCAGCTGTTTTGTGCAGCACTGCTGAATGCCGCTCATCTGCTGGAGAAGGTAAATGCTCGCCGAAGCCTGTAGCACACATGCGCATGCTCCCCGAACCAGTTGTTATGCCAGTAGGATCCCACACCGGCTGATACGCGAGACATTTCATAATTCTTATCTATTCTTACATATCTTTTGGTCAGCAGTACTATGCCCCTCAGAAAGGAAGATAATTTTTATAAAAATGTATTAAGATGTTATTTGTAAACAGGTAGTCTTTGATTTATGACCAGAATTGATTGCTAAGCAAATAATTGTTAAGTGTGGGTGTGAACCACACCCAATTTTACAACATTTTTGCCCCAGTTGTTAAGCCAATCACTGCAGTTGTTAAGTGAACCACACAGGGCCATCAAGATAATCCAGTTTTTCCCATTAACTTTGCTTGTTGGAAGGCAGCTGGGAATGTCATAAATGGCAATCATCTGACCTTGAAACATGGCAACCATTGTAAATACATGCCAATTGCCAAGCATCCGGTTTTGATCACATGACCGTGAAGATATTGAGACAGTTGTAAGCGCGCAGACCAGTCAAAAGTCACTTTTTCCAGAGTCATAACTTTGAACAGTTGCTAAATGAATAGTTGTAATTTGAGGACTACATGTACTTCAAATCAACTTCAATGAATTGTGGTAGAAAGCTATGTAAGGAATCAGTTTTGCCATGAAAAAATTGAAATAATATGGGAATTCAGGACATCCATTGTAAACAACAATATCAAACAGTTGCTGTATAAATGTGCTTTTGACAGAAAATGGCATTATTTGATCATGATTGATTTTAGATTTGGAAGAATAAGCAAAATCTGAGTCATGTTTGACAGCATCTCTGTCAAACTTTGACAGCATCTCTAATTTCCACATATAAAGCCTTATAAATGCAATATTCCTATGAGTCATCACATATGATCCAGTGGAATGTGACATATGGAAGAAAGTTTTCTTGCATTTACTATCTAAATGCCAGGTAAGAAGAGCCAGCAAGGAAGCACAAGAGACAATTTTAGAAACTTCTGTACCACAGTTACAGTCTGGAAGCCTGCCAAAGTCTAGCTATCTTCACACCTCTCACAAAACCTTTTGATTCATGCTAGCTTTTGTTAACTCAGTTAAGTCAAAGTATGCTTTGTAATATGAAGCATCAAAAGTTACAGATTAAGTCAGTCTTTGTCATGTACATTGCTCTTTTTTGTAACAAATACATTCATTTTAACTAACTGAAGGAATTGAAATGTCTTATGTTCTGTATGCAAATTGGGTTACTCCAAAACATGCAAATCTGATTGGTCAACTAAAGTAAGCATTGGATTGGTTCACTAAGAACCAATCCAAATAAAGTAAAAAAGGCGGCAAATTCGATCAGCTGCCATTGGTTACAAGCCGGCAGGCTAGCCTGTATAAAAGGCTGCCGCTAAGTCGGCCAACCGTTCCGTTTTACTGACTCCTGTAAATAAAGACTTTTAATTGTTGGAACCCGGTCTACCTCGTGTTTTTCCGAACAAAACACTGGCGACGAAGGTGGGATCGTCTTGAACACAAAAAACTGCACGCGGTGATAAGAAGCCCAGATGACAACAAAGATGCCTGGAAACAACGCACCGCCCGCACCCTTCAACCCCAACGAAGAGGATTGGGATTCCTATGCAGATCGCTTCCAAATGTATCTGGAAAGCAATGAAATGGAAGGAATTTCAGAGCAACGTAAGAGAGCTGTGTTCCTAACACACTGTGGGACAACGGTTTTCAAGATGGCAAAGGCTCTAGCGAAGCCCCAAGATGTCAAACAACTAACGTGGCCAGAATTGCAATGAATTCTCAAAGCACACTACGCTCCGATGGTGTCAAACTTAATAAAGCGACACGAATTCTACAGGAGAGACCAGAGAGAGGGAGAGACCGTCGCCGATTTCATTGCTGCACTTCAACAACTAGGTGGTGAGTGTGAATTCTCAAACCTCGACGAGGCAATGAGGGATCGAGTGGTGTTGGGGTTGAGAGACTCGACCACACAGAGTAAATTACTCAACAAACCCAACATCAGTGTAGCCGAAGCTATCAAGGAAGCCACAGCCACCGAAGCCGCGAAAAAATCGGCTGTCACTATGAAGAAAATGAACACACACAGTGATGAAACGAACCCAACCAAAGACAAAAAACAATCTACCACCACCACGCATTACAAAGAGTATGGCGAAACACCTGACAATAGTGAAGAAGACTGTTAAGCCTGGGTTCCCCAACCAGGGTTAGGTAAACAAGCTAAACAGAATGTGCAGCGTTAGTCAGATAGGCACACAGATAAATGAGTGAGCTAAGTTTGTATGTTTATTAACATACAGTAAAAATAACAGATACGCTTGTGTTATCAAGAATATGTTTTATTCCAGTATAAGTTTATAGCATAGTCAAAAACAGTCCAATATTCATTTACCATGTAGTCAGTCCATTCAGGGATATTCAGTTAGCAAAGTCCATGTAGAATATCCTATTGTCAGTTCACATAAATCAGTCCGTTGTTGTCTCTCCCGTTCGAGCAATGCAGTCTTACTTCCAAGCAGTAATCAGGGATCATCAAAGCCAGAGAGAGAGAGAGCAAGCTGTAGCCTTGCTACTTTTATATGGTTTTCATAACCACACCCACAATTGCTATTTTACATTTAAAGCTGCATACACTAACTATGATTCATAGTTAGTATTTCACCTAAAACAGTTAGGGTGTTACACTAACCGCCTATACACTAACAGAAAAGAGCGCAAAAGAAGAAATTGGCGGGAATGCGCTGGCTGCAGAGGAAACCATCCCCGAGCCGAATGCAGTTTTCTCGATGCCATCTGCAGGGTCTGCAAGAAACGAGGGCATATCGAAAAAGTCTGCAGAAACAAAAAATACTACAGCCCAACGAGACGCAGAAATTCCCCAACATGAGCTGAGCCTAAACGAGCTGAGAGAAAGTGGCAACAAGAGAAGCGAGCCAATACACACCAAACTGTCATTATAAAGAGCGCTCAGACGGAAAGTGGGAAGAAAGTTAAAATCATTGTAGAAATCGAAGGGAAGCCCTGCAAGATGGAAGTAGACTCGGGGTCCTTTCTCTCTATGGTATCGTGGGACACAATAAAACAGCTAGTCCCAGATATCAAAACCAAAGAACTAAAGAAGCAGCACCTAACTCTCAAGGACTACCAGGGAAACCAAATCCCTGTAGTCGGCATGGGACATTTCCGAGTTACCTACAAAGAACACGTCAAAGTGCTACCGCTGACCATAGTCGACAGAGACAGACCAAGTCTCCTGGGCATCGAATGGTTCGCACCATTGGGCATCAGGATGACCGGGATCGATCGAGTGACTGCAACCGGCTGGGAAGAAGACCTCATCCGGGAATTCCAGGACGTTTTTGACGGCTCACTTGGCAAGTATCAGGGAAATCCCATTTCTTTCAGTTTAAACCCCCAAATAGCCCCACGAAGAATAAAAGCCAGACGAGTTCCTTTTGCACTAAAGGTAAAAATAGAGGAACAGCTAGACAAATTAATAGCCCAAGGGGTATTAGAACCTGTGGACCATGCCAAGTGGGAAACGCCTATAGTCACACCTATCAAACCCGATGGGTCCGTTAGAATCTGTGGTGACTATAAGGCTACCCTGAACCACGCATTACAACCAAGCGCATACCCGGTGCCAGTAGTCCAGCATTTGCTTCACTCCCTGGGTAAAGGAAAGGTTTTTGCTAAACTCGACCTAGCACAAGCCTACCAACAACTCCCAGTGGACCCAGAAACTGCAGAAGCACAGACTATAGTTACCCATAAGGGCGCATTCAAATGTCACCAACTGCAATTTGGAGTAAGTGTAGCCCCAGGCGTTTTCCAGAGTCTAATGGAACGCCTCCTAAATGGCATACAAGGAGTCGTACCATACTTTGACGACGTCCTGATCTCAGCCAAAGATGAAACCCAATTAAAAAAAAGACTCAAAGAAGTACTAACTAAGTTTAGAGAATCTGGCCTCAAGGTGAAAAGAGAAAAGTGTTGCCTAGTTAAGAATAGCGTCGAATTCCTGGGCTATTTAATAGACGGAGAGGGTATACACCCTACAGACAAGAAAATTAAAGCTATCAATGAAGCACCAGAACCAAGAAGCAAAGCCGAACTACAAGCATTTCTTGGACTGATAAATTTTTATAATGTATTCCTACCGAATAAAGCCACAATAGCAGAACCATTGCACTGTCTATTGGACAAGAAAGCAATTTGGACTTGGGGTTATAGAGAGAAGAATTCCTTCCAGAAAATTAAAAAATTGCTAACATCAACAAACGTTCTCATTCAATTTAGCGACACACTGCCATTGAGGGTGACCTGCGACGCTTCGCCATTTGGAGTCGGTGCCATCCTGAACCACCAACTGCCTGATGGCAGAGAGGCACCCGTCGCCTACTACTTAAGGACCTTGTCTAAAACCGAGAGGAATTACAGCCAACTCAACAGAGAAGCTCTAGCAATTGTCGCTGAAGTGAAACGCTTCCACGAGTACCTTTACGGGCGGACTTTTCAAATTATAACAGACCACAAACCACTAATGGGAATTTTGGCGGGAAACAAGACAACACCAAATATCCTTTCTCCAAGAATGACTAGATGGTCAGAGTTCCTAGCAGCCTATTCCTACACTCTGACACATCGACCCGGGAAACATATTTCCCATGCGGACGCTTTAAGCAGAGCACCCTTACCAGAAACCGAGGAAGACCCGACACCAGCGATGACAGCATTACAAATAAAGACTTGCCCCGATCTACCCATATCTGCTTATGATGTTGCCAGAGCCACCGCAAAAGACTCTGTGACTTCCCGCATCCTCAGCTGGGTAGGTAAAGGCTGGCCGGAAAATCAAAAAACTGAAAACTTTAAACCTTTCCGGACCAGACAGACTAAACTTTCGATTCAAAAAGGGTGTTTATTGTGGGGTGATCGGGTAGTCATTCCTAACAAACTACAACCCAGGGTACTTGGGATGTTACATGAAGGGCACCCGGGAATTGTGAAAATGAAAAGCCTTGCAAGAAGTTATGTTTGGTGGCCGGGTATTGATAAGGACATAGAATATTGGGTAAGCTCGTGCAACAAGTGCCAGGGAATTAGACCGTCCCCGCCTAAAGAACCCATTAGAGACTGGGAAACCCCGCGAGGCCCTTGGTCAAGAATCCACATCGATTTCGCGGGTCCTACCAAGGGGCATACATTCCTGATTGTCGTTGATGCCTATTCTAATTGGCTAGAAGTAAAAATCATGCCATCAACGACAACAGAAACTGTAATCAAACAACTAGACAACCTTTTTGCCACCCATGGTCTACCGGACGTCCTCGTATCAGATAATGGGCCACAGCTAACCAGCCTACAATTCGAACAATACCTAGCCTCCCTAGGTATCAGACATGCCCTAACCGCGCCGGCTCACCCGGCCGCAAATGGCAGGGCTGAGAGAATGGTCCGGTTTACCAAAGAGGGATTAGAAAGAATGGACACCGGTGATGTCCAACAGAAAATAAACCGATTGCTCACTCTCCAACACATAACGCCCAGTACCACGACCAACAAGTCCCCAGCAGAATTGCTCATGGGGAGGAAATTAAGATCACACCTTGATAGGTTGCACCCAAATTTTACGCCAGAAAACCCCCCCGACTCCTCCACACGATTTAGGAAATTTGAAGTAGGCGAGTTGGTTTACGCTAAAAACTTCACCGGGGACCCTGTTTGGCTACCAGGACAAATAATGCAAATAACAGGCCCCAAATCCTACCGGTTAACAATTGACGACGGCAGGGAATGGAAGTGGCACATAGACCAGCTCCGTTCCCGAAACATAGAACGAAATACAGACATATACCCATACATGGAAAAAACCGGTGATGGACAAACCAAAGGGGGGGGGAAATGCGAGAAACAAATAAAGAACCGATACAAACAAAACCCAAAGAGATTAACAAACAAAAAGAGCAAATAAAAGACTCACTGTTTGAAGAGACTTGCGTGAAGAGCCCATCGGAAGGGGACAGCCAGGCCAGCTCGACCTGCCCGGAGGAAACGGGAGGGAGCGGCAAAACCGCCGGCCTAAGAAACTCAGGTGGCAGAATGGCTGACTCACCCTTCCAGACGGTTCCAGAGAGAAGGACGGACGACACAGCAGCCCCATCCGAACAGGTCGAAGTCTCCGCCAAAAGTGAACTGCGCAGATCCAGTCGAGTCAGGAAAAGCCCCGCCTACCTGCGCGTCTACATTACCACGTAAGACTGAACTAAGGAGGGAGGGGTGTTTACTAAGAACCAATCCAAATAAAGTAAAAAAGGCGGCAAATTCGATCAGCTGCCATTGGTTACAAGCCGGCAGGCTAGCCTGTATAAAAGGCTGCCGCTAAGTCGGCCAACCGTTCCGTTTTACTGACTCCTGTAAATAAAGACTTTTAATTGTTGGAACCCGGTCTACCTCGTGTTTTTCTGAACAAAACATCTTAAAAATAGCATCTAGGCACCAAATAGGTGTTTCTCAACCTTGCAACTTTAAGATGTGTGAGATTGCCAAAGTTGAGAAAGGCTTTTTGAAAAGGGCTGCTGAAGCCTAAAAGGATGCAATCGTCAAGCGCTTTGCTGAAGAGAAAGGAGGCCCGGAGGGCCATGTGAGGCTTTCCAGGGCTCCTTTCTCGCTGAAGATCTGGCCTCTGGTGACAAAAAAAAGGAGGCCTGGAAGGCTGAGCGTGGCTCTCCAGGTCTCCTTTTTTGTCACTGGAGGCCTCATCAAGTGGATCTTTGACAAGAAAGGAGGCCTGGAAGGCCATGTGTGCTCTCCAGTCCTCCTTTTTCATTGCTAGAGGCCTTGTCAAGCCCTTTGCTGATGAGAAAGGAGGAAGCAGGCAAAGAAACAGGCATGAGAGGAGACAGATCTTCATAAGGT
Source organism: Laticauda colubrina (assembly GCA_015471245.1). Classification (NCBI taxonomy): domain Eukaryota; kingdom Metazoa; phylum Chordata; class Lepidosauria; order Squamata; family Elapidae; genus Laticauda; species Laticauda colubrina. The sequence continues at coordinate 9,621,743 of BLBF01000037.1, forward strand.
AAGTCACCCAGTATGGCAGGATGGGGGTGGGGGGGGGGAGAAGCAATTGTGGGGACATCAGGAGAGGGAGAATGAGGTATCTATTGATCTGGGGAGAACTTAAATGGTCTGAAGTAGGTGGCCAGTTCCATCACTAGCCCCTCACCCATGCCCCTCAGCCTCTACCCTGAGATACCTCATGTATACTTAACAAGCTGCACATTTGATTATCAAATGTGGGGTGAAAGCAGGGAGTGATCTCATTCAAGATATGTGATCTCATTCAAGATACGAGATTCACTTTTACAAATCCTCAGGTTACGAATGGAATGGTCAAGGTCCATTCCATTCATAACTCGAAGCCTACCTGTATAGCCAGTTCCAGCCATTTTTTTTACTATGGGCAATTATCATAATTAAAAATAGGTCTCTCCTGAAAAAAAAAACATTTGCAATATACAACAAATATCTAATATTGCATTTTCAAAGTGTCTAGAAAAAAATTACAGACTGTTTAATTCTTGCTCTGAAAGAATGTTCAGCTTTTATTTTTCTCTGTAAATGCTCATTATAAGGTAGGTATTGAAACAATACAATGTACATCAAGATCTATAACAATATAATTTGAAACTGAAAAAATGCAGAATTTATTTCATTTGGTTTTGGAGTTGATCAGATGAGAGTGGCTCTGAGGGGCTCAACTTTAAATAGCACAAAATGTAAAAAGAGGTTCATTTGACATTTTGCCAGGTGCGTTTTCTTCTGTAAAGAGGCTGCTGTAGCACCAATTAATATGCTTGAACTGAATATAAATATGTTTGAACTGAAGCATAAAGAATTTGGCATTCATTAGTAGAAACTATAGTTCCCCTTTGAAATTAAGGAAACTTCATTTTGAAATTATGCTAGAGAGTAGAATTACTTTCAGGACACAAACCAGACATTTTATTTTGTTCTGCATATGTTAAAGTTTTGGAAAACCTACTTCAAATTGCAGGTATTATTTCAGTCTTAATTCAGTTATGTCTATAGGCAGTGAGTAGGTCTATCTGCTGCCTTCCAAACCTTTTTTGACTTCAGTTCCCATCAGTGTTAGTCACATGACCTTTAGCAAGGGATTGTGGGAATTAAAATCCAAAACTGTGCAAGGTTTCTACTAATTGTAAAATTATGCGGTGAACTAAATAGTAACACTGAAATCAAGGAAGATATTTCCACTTCTATCCCTAATCTTCTATAGCAGCTTTCAAGCATATTTCAAATGCTAAGGAAATAGAGTGGGGAGTGGGGAGAAAGAAGACTATAGATAGCCCTTGACTTAACAACAGTTCATTTAGTGACTATTCAAAGTTACAACAGCTCTGAAAAAAGTGACTTATGAGTGTTTTTCACAGTTACAACTTTTATAGCATCCCCAATGGTCAAGTAACCAAAATTCAGATGCTTGGCATCTGGTTCACATTTATGATCCTGGCTGCGTCCCAAAATCATGCGATTCCCCTTTGGTGACCTTCTAACAAGCAAGGTCAATGGGGAAGCCAGATTCACTTAACAATATCTTAACATATCACTTATATGTTACTTAACATATCACTTAAGTAGTTGATATGCTACTAACTTATCAACTGCAGTGGTTCACTTAACAATTATGACAAGGAGTTCATAAAATGGGGCAAAACTCACTTCATAAATGTCTCATTTAACAACAGAAATGTTGGGCTCAATTGTGATCATACGTTGAGGACTACCTGTATTGGTTTAGCATTGAATTTTGCCCTTTACCATTTTTTACCCTGACAAAATAAATCTAATTCCTAGCATGTGGGGGTATTTCCCAGCAGTTCTCTGCTGAGATCAAGGCATTCCTACTTTCCCCCATCTGCCCCAGAAGTTGCAGGCATGTTCCTAGAGTTTTCTTTTTCTAGTACAGTGCCCATTGTTCAAAACATATGCATTGTTTCAGTGGTGGGATTCAAAAAAATTACTACTACTTCTGTGGCTGTGGCTTGGTGGGCTTGGCTTGGTGGGCATGGCAGGAGAAGGATACTGCAAAATCCGCATTCTCTCTCCACTTCTCTCCACTTCTGGAAAGGTTACTGCAAAATCCCCTCCCCACCCCACTAACCTGCTTTCCAGCTCCGTTCTCTTGTGCAAGGCAACAAAAGAAGACCCAGCCAATCATCTGGGACTCGGGAGGCAGAGAATAGATGGGGGCAGGGCCAGTCAGAGGTGGGATTTGCCGGTTCTCTGAGCTACTCAAAATTTCCGCTACTGATTCTCCAGAACTGGTCAGAACCTGCTGAATAATACTTCTGCTTTGCTTTCCCCAACTCAACTGCTCTAACAATAAGCAACTATAAGATGAAAAATCATATTCATATGCCTTTCTTACCATCCTCTCTATTCATAAAACTGAGCCTCACCTAACATAAGCCAGAATATACAATGCTGTGAATCAGAAGAAACAGTGCTGCAAAAGATCCCTTAAGCTTGTTTCAGCTGCTTAGGCTGAAACTTAAAAATGCAGCTTGCCTCAGAAATAGGACACAGCGGCAAATTAAAATTATAATTAAATCCCTCCCTGTCACTTTCTGAACACACATATGGCTTCACAAATTCTGCACATAGACACATACAATGGGGCAAGAATCCACACTCCCAACAAGGCAAATTTTTTTTTTCATTTTTCCCCCCCCCCCCCCCCCCACTGGATTTGCACCTGAATAAGCATTTCAAATGACCTGCTTACAGATTTCAGGAAGGACCATTTTTTTTACAGATATTACCAGTCTCAGCACCCTGATCTTGTAGCTATCTCAATTGATGAACTCCATCTATTGATGAACTACTTCTGCTTCAAGTAGCTGGTCCGTGCATTTCTTTCATGATCCAATTCTGAACCAAACCAGAATTTTTCTTCTAATACAATTATGCAAACACATGTGATTGCAAAATTTCCAACACAGTAGCGTGGTATCAAAATAGTTAATAAGTTGTCTATTCTTTCTCATGCTCATTGGGAATTAATAATAATAAAAAGGCAAGAGAAAACACTTGGTCAAAATGAACTTTAGTAAGTGATAGGACCAGGAAGATCCCCCCAGAATTATTTATGTATCCCAGATCTCCGGTAGCAATCCCTGATGTCTGTCTCTCATCTTTACCTGGCTCTTTGAAGAAACACTGGAAACTGTGAAGGTGGTTGCCCTATTGTCAGCCATGGCCAGGAAGGTCTTGCACAGGTCAATCTTTCGTAGCATTTACAACTTTTCCTGAATCAGCACACGCTTCTCACAATCATGTATACCAGGGGTCTTCAAAGTTGACAGCTTTAAGACTTGTGGACTTCAACTCCTAGAATTTCTCCTCCAGTCATGTTAGCTCAGGAATTCTGGGAGTTGAAGTCCACAACTCTTAAATTTACCAAGTTTGAAGATCCTTGATTTATACCCTAATCATCTCCCATTTGGAATATTGCAATATTTTCTACATGAGGTTAATCTTGAAGACCAATCAGAAATTATAGCTAGTCCAGAATGCTGTGACATAACTAGCAGTAGGTGAATATTTTTTCACCTTGAAACATCATTGTAATTGAGGAAACCTATACATTTGATTATATACACAAATCAAGAGTTTTAAACCAAATAAATGTCATTTTTTTCATGATAAAATAGTGGAATTCTGTTTTTAAAAGACAAATGAGACTGCCTTTTTATTTCATTTTCAACATGAGACACTTTGCTAGCCTCTCGTATTCTCTTTAATTTACATAACTTCAGAGTAACTTCTGTTTAAATATGATGTTGGTCAGGGATTTATTCACAAACCAGATAATTACTGTCCAATTGCTGCCCTCCTTTTGTTTAACTATGAGTTCTGCAAGATTTCTTGCCCTTTCTCTGAGATAAACTGTCACTTTGATATAAACACAACCCACCAATGTATGTAGACATCCTGCAGCTGGTTAATATCCCATCCACATACTAAGTACAGCCATTTGTTTTCCAAAATGGATGCTCAGAACTATTTTTCTGGGGTGAATTTATCTCCCAATAAGAAATGTCACGAACTGGAAATCCTTAGAAATAATTTTGCCCTGCATTGTAAGCATATATTATAAGCTGTTTGTAAAACCCAAGAGCACATGTTTCAGAGCAGATTCCAAAAAGCATATCACATTAAAGTTATGTCACAACAGTTAATGCATTGCTAGAAGAAAAAAGGGTTACATTCAAGCTATCAGCCTCATTCAGTTTAGAAGTTTTAGGAGTGATCAAGATAATTTTTGGAAAACAAACTAAATTGTGAGTTACCATAGCCAACTGTGTCAAGACTCAGTTTGCAGGGCCACCCTTGTCATTAAGCAAAACAAAGAAACTGTTTTATTCAGCAAATGCTGGGAGTGGGATGTTAAAGGAGAAACCTGTGCATTACATGGCCTCCCTGTGCTCTGAACTAGCCTGTTGCCTTTACATATTAATGTTGAAGAAATATGTAGTTATCAGTCTACTCAATGTAAAGAAATCTGAAATAAGAAAGTGGAAAGTGGAATACATAACTGTAAATGGTTGATTAATTTGTATCTATATGCAACATAAATTACTGCTTGGGGTATAAAAAAAAGTAAGAAAAAAAAGGTCAACTAGTTAACAGTATTTAGTCTGAGGAAAGAGGTGGTGGTTCATCTGAAGAGATAGGAAATAACATGAATATTTCTCAAACATACTTCTTTGCATTATTACGAGCATTTCCCTACAGTCTCTCAACATGTGTCTTGTGGATGTAGTTTATCAGTTTTAATACTTTTATGCTTCCTGTATTTCAAGAAATCAGTGAATTTCCTTTTTGTTGTTCCTGTTTTCTGAAAGCTATTTAAAACGTGTTAGCTTTTTATGTCTGTAGTATTTTTGTTTGGGAAGGAGTAGGCTTTGGACTGAAATGACTGGAATGTTCCTGTGTTTCTCATTGTTTGCTGCCTTAATACAGAGCAGGCCACAAAAATCAGAAGATATGCTTTGATTACAGCCACATTAAAGGAGGCTGAGCAATTCACAGTTAGATCTGCTGTAGTTTGCTTCAGAGAAAGAATGTCACTAAAGCTCAAAACTCCTTGCCTCACTTATTTTCAGTGCATGCATATTGCAGTTCATGATATTGCCAGTTGTGATCAGCTTTCCACTCTCTGACTGCCTCCAGGTGTGAGAAGACTAAAGCTGCCAAAATTCTCAGACATGAGATTATAAATCAATATAAAATGCAGAATCTTTTCCTAAAACATATTTTTAGAATCAAAGTTTCTTCCAGAGGAAAAATACTGGTAAAATTGCAATCAAAATTACTTCACTGCAGTTTCCTTGCACCAAAACAAAATAATTTGCCATTTATTCTAAGCCATAATTCATAATCAGAATGGGCTCTCTAACTAGCTCCAAGTTTTCCTTTCATTTCTTATCTCCAGATTAAATAATTTGCATCTCCTTCTATCCATTTATAGGAAAGTGTGCTAGATAAGGATAATTATAAATATGAATTGTAGTTAATCATGGTTTAATCATCCTGAGATTAGAATTCTTGATATGTAATACATGAGCATGCCAGTGGTGTAATGTTACAGAAAATGCCAAAGAATCCAATGGTTTTGGAGCATGCAAGGGAATATGATCTGGGACTTAGAAAAGAAAAAAAAAATGTATCATCAGTGAGAGCACTAGAATAGACCAAACTTCCTTATAATATTCTAGAAACCTGATAAAATGATACAAATGGACACTGGGAGGCCAGAAAATGAAAATAAATAAAAGTTATAAAATTTTTACTTTGTAAATTGGTAATTTAAATGGATTTGATTTAAAAATGCTGATTCTGATTAAAATTCTGATTAAAAGGTAAATGTGACATTTGGGCTACATAATGTCAGTTAAATTTTATAATTGGAGTTTGTACTTAACACATGCATTTTTAAACTAAGGGATTTTATTAGTAGTTTGTTTGCTCTGGGGGTTCTGAAAATAATGTGTGTACGTATGCATATTTGTGCATGGCTATATACAAATACTTTATTTGTGTGTGTGTATTGCTACTGAATTATGATTATAAGATTGTCATAATTACAAACTACACTTTAAAATGTTGGAACACCAAAGCTAAGATTCTTCTAATCCCCGTTTTTCAAGATTTTGTTATGTTATTTCATTGAGTCATAGCTGAGCCCTGGTGTCTTCAGGGACAGAAACTGTTCAAGTGCTACTGTCATCTCCCTTCTGGTGCATCTCTGTAATGTCTACTATGCCAATATCCACTTTGGGCGCTGTCAGCTCTTTCTTCTTTTTCTGTCCATCTTACTCAACAATACAATTTTTCCATAAATGCATTAAGCCCTCATGATGTGGTCAAAATATGGTAGTTATTGTTTTGGGATACTTGCTTTCACTAAACATTTAGGCTTGATTTCCTGTAATACTTAACCGTTGGCCCCGATTGTTGTCCCCAATGCCACAATTCAAAGTATTTTTCCTCTCCTTTCTCTTCAAATTTCATCTCTCACATCCATTCACCATAATAAGGAAGACCACTGAGTGAACCTTTGTGATTTTTATCATGATTCAAATGTCATAATCCTCAATTCCTTTTTGCCTATGATTATATTCTGAATCTATTTTGCACAACACCATCTATCTCAATTTTGGTGCCTAAAAAAAATTGTCATTTTCAACCGCTTCTATAACCACATTATTTTAACTTTAATTCTTCTATTTTTCTAGTAGCCATAATTTCTGTTTTCTTGATGCTCAAAGGGAGCTCAAATTTTCACTCTTTTGTTTTATTTTTAGGATGATCATTTTTAGGTCTTCTTCCATTCCTGCAATCAAAATAATGTCATTTGCATGTTTCAAGTCATGGACATTTCTTTTGATTTTGATCCCACTTTAAATTTTCTAGCCATGCTGTCTTTATAACGTTTGTAGATAGAACAAATATGACGATAGAATACAGCCCTATGTGACTGCTTTTCTATCAGCCAGACTGATCGCCCCTATAATGTGGAAATGATATTGTTCATATTTTTGTGATATTGGGATTCTTATGCTATAATTTGAGCATTTCTTTAAAGCAATTTTTCAAGAATTTGAGCTATGTGTATATGTGTGTGTATTCCAATCTGCTTTTTCTTCCCATATTTGCACTGTTAAAGATCATCAGAAGCAGCAGCTCTTATGTATTTGTGAGGTACCTGGGCAAAAGAACATCTGGACTCTCCTGTTTTTATAACCTCTTAGCCCCTAAAAATACACACAAAGGTTTGCTGTTTAACATAGCACCTACATTGTCATCGACTCCCAGACAGTCAAGCTAGCCAACAGAGAAAAATGGATATAACTGCCTTTGTAATGTTATAGGCAAGCAGATAACATGCTGCCTTGAAAGAGTGCAGTTAGTGGAACAAATCTCAGCATTTCCTTAGCTTTGTTGTTGATCTTGGAATGTTTCCAAATGGGAACTAGATCTCTATTCTAGTCCTATCCATCACTCTTAATTCTAATGATGCTGCCACAACTAGTCCAGAAAAATCATCAGAATAAACTAGGAAACCAGACTCATCCCAGTTTCTCATCAGAGCTTTTTTTAAGTTATGGGAAACTTCTGACATTACATTCCCTTATATTTTTAAAACACATAAACAGGGGTAAGATAAACATCTGAATATGATTTTAATCATAGAAAGGTAGATGCAAAAGTAAACATTTGAAATCTAACAAAGTCCCTGGAAGATTTATTTGATATAGATTAAATATTATAAACTTTTATAATTTTTAAAAGGTTTTCTACTTTGAAACAATTATTATGAAAATCATTCTTAAGGAAGTTTCTAATAATAAACAAACTACGTTACTAGAAGGCAACCTGAATTTTATCTTATACGAAGATAAGTTTGGATTGTAAAGGAAGGAAATAGATATTCAGGAATGATAGGAGTTATTTTACTTGTGACACAGGATTGCTTATAATAAGAACAATCTTGCCCAGAGGACATTTAATTTAAAAGGCTGTCTGTGCATTTCATAATTTTATCTTCCAGAGATTTAACACTGATGCAACTGTGACAGCTGATTCCACAACCAAAATAGCTTGTGCAATTGTAAATACACTTTATGAAAAACTAACAAATAGTTAGTAAGAACTATTTACAATAGTTTTTACTATTGTAAAAACTACAATAGTTTTTGTAGTTTTGTAATTAAAAAAAAAAAGCAATTGGTTGTAAGGCAGCCAGGATAAAGCAGGGTTTAAAACACAAGTGCTTAAATTTGTATCATATTTTTTTTCCTTTTCCATTATTTATTAAAAGCATGTATATCTTTAAAAGTCTTTAGATATCTGTACACATAGATGGGAGGTCAGGAGCTTACATTAATTATCTTCAGGAATTTGACTGAAGCAGGCCATCTGAGTTTGGTTAAACTTCTATCAAGTTTCAATCTTGTTTTGTTTGTTTGTTTGTTTCCTGCTCAGGACAACAAACATATCCCACACACCTTTGGCCTCCTATTTTTCCCATGACAACAACCCTGTGAGATGGGTTGAGCCAAGACAACAACTCTCCTAAAGTCACTCACCTGGCTTTTTTAATGTTCTTACCAAATGGTGAGGTGAAAACTTGCTAAAAAATTGAGAATTAATGTGTAGCAGACATTAGCATCTGAATAATGCCCAGTTTTGGGGTGTTGGGGTTATATCTGGAATTCTGGGAGTTATGATGGTACTGTCAAAAAATGGCTGCCATTGCAGACCCTACACATTTATGCAAACGTATACATTAATTGTCACAGTGGGGCTGATATTTTATCACTCTTTTTTTCCAAACATTGGTGAGATTTCCCTCCACAATCCCCTCTAGTCTCCAAATAGCTTTGCTTTGGGTTTTTCTGGGTGGAGGACCATGTGAAAGCAAAACATTGGGTTACAACCGCCGCTGCCCCCCATCATTTTCATTTTCTAAGAATGCATTTAGCATGCACTTCAGTTCTGGTACTTCATTGAAAATAAAGATTATGACAGAAGTGAGTGGAAAGCAATGCAGAGCACTTGTTTGCAGATTCTTAGCCAAAATGTGCTTTTCCCAAGATCCTTCAGTAGTTGTGGAGATTTTGAAAAAGATACAGTAGTACTGAGATACTACTGTATGCTTTGAAACATTTTAGCCTTCGACTAGGGAGCCCTGCTTAGCTCTTGTGAATACTAGTTTCTTATGTACTAAGTTTAATTAGAATTAATCCAAAAAAGTAGGAAGGAGGTTGACCAATTGTTGAGGTGGCACTACCAAACAAAAAACAACCAATTTGTGCCAGCACCAACAAATAACTCAAGTCTGCACATATTATAAATAAGCCTTTTTACAGGTTTTTAATAGCATGAAAATGGGACAGAATTCTATAACTGTGTACTTTCAAAATGTGTTGGGATTGTAAATGTCATCAGCCCTAGTGACAATAACTGTAGGCAGGCACAATGACTATAGGAAGGTACGGTTGGAGAAAATTGTACGCCATAATACATTTACAAAGAAGGGATTACAACCCTCAGATGTTTGCTTAAAATCCCAGCTTCAAAAATAAACAATTGGTATTTTCCAGATGGGTTAGAATTCCAAGGTTGAAAAACCTATGAATTGTATTCCAATATTTAGAGTTCACAAAGTTGGGGAATGATGGTATAAAACAAATCAGTAACGTTACCCACCTAAATCCAAGAATAGACTGTTACAAATTGCAAAAAAGCAGAGAGGATTTAACCACCTTAAGGCTCTAAGGATAAACCTAAACACATTTACGAATTCACTACTGAATGAATGCACACTGGATATCAATATGAGTTACCATTTTGTTGGCTGAAAAGAAAATACTTTCCCTAGAAATTTCATTTCAGTAGCTCTCATGAGTTGGGCAAGCTTTGAAAAGTGTAGAAATACCAGAAGTTATTGTCAAAGGTGATGAGTATTATTTCTTTCTGGGAAAGAAGACAGAATAATATTGTGTACACTCTGATGAATGCTATTGCTCCTTTCAAATCTATCTGCAAATTAATCCTTATCTCTTTTTTCTTACTGCCTTTCTATCATCATCTTCTTTACTGAATCTTAGAATCAAAATAAGACAAGGCTTTAATCATATCACTTTTGATCCTTAGTTATGCAATATGGAACAACGTAAGCATCAATTTGCACAGAGATGGTCACAACATTATATTCCATCTTCCCATCTTTTTCTATGTTGCTTTTGATTATTCCATTCCATTAGGATAGTGATGCTTCATTCCAGGGAATCATCATTGGTTCACTTCACTGTAGGCTATGCAACTAGAGCAAGGAATTCAATCAAAGCACACCACTATTTCCTTTTCCCTGACATATGTGATTTAGGAAGCAAAAGTTAATTTTAACTGAAAGTCTGGCTTATCAACAGTGTTTATTTGAAACTTGTAGAATCTCTCTTACCTCCTTCTGCCCCTTTTGTTTGTTAGAAGGAAGGAAGCAACTGACTCGCCTTGCAAGGACTTGGTGTGTCTGATGTGGCATCTCAACTGCTTTGTTGAGCAGCAGTCCATTGCCACTTGTAGGAATTGCTGGTCTCTTGGATCTTAAAGGCATCAGGGTCTGGTAAAAGAGATAGGCAGCCAGAACCAGCACCATCAGGAATGGGCGAAAACGACACCATCTCCGGCCAGGCACAATCTGCCGGCAAGCCATGGCACCTCAGATTTCTGATTTGTCCCATTTCCACATTATAGGGGCGATCAGTCTGGCTGCTTTCCACCAGCATGAAAGAAAGGCAGAAAGGTATGTTTTCTGTCCTCAAGTTCTCTCTCCATCACTTCTGGACTTGAGTTCTTCCATGACATCAGCAGGCAAGAAATGAGAGGCCCCCAGCAGAGAAAGGCAAGCAATGTCTGACCTGGAAGAAACAATGGGATTCACCGAAAGAGTGAGAGACCAAAAGAAGTAACATATAAACAGTGTGGATAGGAAATGAATACACATTAAGTTTCCAAGTATTGCAAACAGAAGAAATGTGACTGTTCAAAGCAAAACTCCATTGCACAAATACCCAGGAAAGGACCAACCGAGCAGTTACATTCAAAAAAAGATATATTGGCTAAAAACTGCAATGGGCTTTGCACATAAAACTGAAAAATACAAAGGCTTTTCAAGCAGGACTCTTCTTCTCCTCCCTCCCCTTCCAGTTCCTCTCCCGATAGGTTCTTTTTTTAAAAAAAAATCATTTCCTTCATCTTTTAAATTGCCTTTTTCCTGCCAGAAAACATACACAGCCTTCCCTCCCTGCAGAGTTTTTAACAAAGCAAAAAGTCTAGTTTTTGCTCGATCAGATTTCTTTTCTCTCTCTCTTTTCCTCCATGTCTTTTGGAGTTCAAAGTCATGTTTACTTACTCAGTTCTTCACCCTGTCAGACGTTTTCCATTCTCCTCTAACGGGTTGCTGATTAAAACCACTCCAACAGCTCAGGCTCATGACTTCAGCTCATCTCCACACACGCACGCAGCACTCCATCTGAACTCCGTTGGACCACAGACATATAAATAAAAATCAGGACTGCCCGGAGGGGTGGGGTTAAGTTTACCAAGCTCTGAAAAATCTCTCCATCTGGGGACTGTACTGGATCATAGAAACAGTTTACTTTTGCCTCCCACATGTTGTTTTTCAGCATTGTAAGAACTTCAGAACTGCACATAAGTTCCAAAAAAGTGATACAGAGGAATGCAAGTACGATGGCAAATGGTAAATTAAGAAACGAAGTGGCTCTGGGCTTGCAAAATCACTTCAGGATGTTCCACTTTATTTGCGAAACATACAGAGGAAAGGGTATGAGAAAGATTAATTATGTGTCTGAGGCATCCTTGGGTTTATATAGCACCACTTATTGTAAATCTGTGCAGCTAAAAGTTAGACCAATAGCTGACTTTAAGAACAGGGAGAAAAAAAAGGAAAAAAATAACAAAATTAAAACTTTTGAGTTAGGCTTGAGTCCTGGCAACTTCTTCTGGTAAACCTCTGCAATTTTCCTGGCAACAGATTTTGGAAGGGGTCTGCCCTTGCCTTCTTCATAGGGCTGAGAGAGAGGGACTGGCTCAAAGTCACCCAGCTGGCTTTGTGCCTAAGGAAAGACTAGAATTCACAATCTCCTAATTTCTAGCCTGATGCCTTTAACCACTACATCAAACTTGCCCTCATAGCTGACTGTAAACCATAGCAAAAGCAAACAAACCTACATACAACTATGATAGAAATTTCAGGAGCATTTAACAGGAAATCTCACTCCCTCCTTCTGCCATAGATCATTATTTTTCTCCTCTTTTTAATATTACTGGTGAAAAATGTTTTCTTTCCTGGAACCTAGCTAAAAGATGATTGGCTAGTCAAAAAAAGTGGATCCTGGGGAGTAGGCAGGACATGGTAAGATTACGTGGTATCCCCAAGCTCTCCATTCTAGTGGCTTTCTTCTTAATTAAGACAATATGGACAATTCTTCCCCACATTTGCCAAATGTTTTCCCCCATGCAGAATAGAGGATGACATTGAGTTCTGCTATCCATCTCTATTTAACTGCTGGTTATTTACATTAAAAAGATAGTATAACTAAAGGCCACTACTCCCTTTCGTTCTGTCCATACTCATCGCCTATAGTAGTTTTCCAGAATGGGTCAACTCTCCACAACAAATTCTCCACAGCAAATCTTGCCACAGAACTCACTGGCCAGGTCGCTGCGGGACAACTCATTGCAGGACAATTCAACAAATACAAAAGTTCAATTAATTTTGACAGAACCATGGCCAATAATAATAAAATAAATTTAATCCAGAAAATATCGACGTTACAATAATTTCAATCAAAATGTAGTCACCAATGATAAAAGTACTGAATGAAGCTATTAATGCAGTTTTGAATTATCCCACAGCAAATTGGCAATGGTGAGTTACCCTACACCCTTGTTTCTGATGGCTCTGGAAAGTTTTGCATATTTAAGAGACCTGTAGATAATGTATATTGTTATTATTTATTCTTTTGCCTTTTTATCTCTTGCCAATTGGACAAGTCTAACTTTCCCCTTTGGCCTGTCTTTTCCGTTTTGCGAGATAACGGTTTTGATATTTGATAAAATTATATAAACACCAACCTTTATTTTTGGTAGAAAATCTGAGTGGTCTGTATGCTATGACCAGGAAATAGAGAATGACTAGGCATATACTGGGTGCAAATTAAATTGGAAATTGCTATGGAATTTTCCATTTTGAAAACAATTTTGGTTGTCTTGGAAACTTCTTTCCCAAGGTTCGAATTCAATCTGATGGAAAGGGAATAATTTCAAAACATCTTCAAAAATTTGGATGATTTTTTTCTTTCCATAATTATAAGGTGATCAAGGGATAGATGTGAACGCATCATCCTGCATTGTGATCTTTCTCAAGCTACAATTAAGTACCAATGGAAAGACTTCCTTCCTATGATACACTTTTTCAAATCAGAAATCCAAAAGGCAACGAGATGTTGCATGGTATTGTGTAATTAGTGTAATTAAAAGCAGCAGCAACTAGCCCCTCTCCTTCCTTTAATAACTAGTAGTGCTCACCATTACTACACAACGATAACCTAAACTTAAAAGCGTTGCCAACTTGAAAAGTTAAAAATGTTCTGAAAATTAGGTACCCAAAATCCCATTGAGGACACTGAGGAACATATTTGGTCATAGGTGTGATCAATGTCCATGGTGGTCCTTAATAAGACTTTTGATCACCTAAATCTGATTGTACCAGGTCAGATCTGGCAGGAGAGACCCTTATGATTCTGACAGCTCTCCTTGCCTGGGCAGTCTAGGAAATGAGAATTGCTACCATCTAGAACTTTTCTATCAACTGTGATAGTCATCCCTGAAACCAGAATGAAGACATCTTAACTCTTAAAATCATATTTTTTTGACCTTACTGGAATATTTTAATAATACACCATTTGTTCCTACTAAAATGTATATGTTAAGTAACAAAACTCGCATTGATCAAATTGATTTATTTTGTAACATGATCTCAGATCATAATTAGGGGATCATAATTTTTTGACTACTCCATTAAGTAGTGGCTTCTCTACAGAGACAGCCTCTAACCATGGTGGCAGTAGGACAGCCAATAGGTCAGAAGCAGAAAGACATGAAAGAAACATTTAGTTCTAATAGCTAATGAGATGAAGTTCTAGACTTGCGTAGCCATATCAAGTAATGCTCCAATTGCAACAGATGTTTCGAGAAATCTGAATGTCAGCTTACTAAAGAGTTTCTCAAAATCAGGTTACTTGGTTTCTCAGATGAACCTCTAGAGGCCTTGTTTTTGAAGTTTTTTTATATTTAAACAAGTGTAGCTCATTTGAGGCTATTCTACACTTATGCGAATCAACTTTCAAAATTGCATTTTACACGCCATTCTGGAATTGACCTGTTATCATATTACATATCACAATTTTTGTGTATAAAATTACTGTTCATACTTTCTGTTCATGTCCCATCACTGCTAACAATGACTTCATCCATATATGAAGTTGTTTCTCTACAGAAGCAGGCAATGATACAATCATCATCTACGACAGAATATCAAACATTTCTGTATCATAAGTGGGGTTGACTTGCATATAAGGAGGCAGAGAATCAGAATTCAAATTTCCTTCTGATCACAATATTGGACTTCACAGCAGCCAAGGTTGTCAAGAGGAACCTCTAGTGGCTGCAACAGAAATTCTAGCCACATCTTGCTTAGATGGGTGGTGGGAATCTATTATATTCCTAAGCTAAACTGTAAGTCTGAGATTGTGCAAGTTCTATTTAAAAGGGAAAGCTGGAATTGTTTAATCTTTGAAAATGTCTGCCTATATGACTTAAATGGGTTAAAATATGCTGACATTCATACTTCCAGCATACCAACTATTTAGAAGATGCAATTATTACAATAAATGTCCTCACTATATCATAAAACTATATTTCATTTAGAGAAATGGGCACACTTATTTATACACGTGGCTCACAAAAAGTAACAATATAAAACTATGTACCTTAATCCACCAAACCTTTTTTCAATTATTGTCGTCGATCTATCTTTAGCAAGTTACTAGTAAAATAACTTGTATTTTACATTTAATTCCAGAAAAACTAGACACAAAAAATTTCTATAGCAGAAAACAGTAATAAAAACAAAACAGATGAATATACCAAAAGGAAAACATAGAGCCTCATGGAGTCTTAAAATACCATTTTAATTTGACATGAAATACCCTAATGTAAACACTTCCAATTCCTGAAAATAAAGCCTCATTGCTCACCTTTATCCATGATAACTGGTATGAATTTGAATCCAATATCTAGAGACCTGGGTTTGCTTATCTCTAGAACAAGACTTGTAATTTTCCAACGTCCAATGTAATTGTAACTATGTTTGAATGCCACTTGGAAAGAAAATGTAGTTCTATAAGCTTATGGAGTCATTTGCAAGCAGACTAAATCCAATTTTGGATTCCACCTGCTGCACAACCAATAAAGTGGTTTCATATTACTTTTCGGAAGATACTCTTAAAAACTATTACAAGACAACTAAAAAGCTTAAGCTAGAAGGCACTCTGCTTCATGCATCCCATGCAAGATGGATCATGAAACTGTAGGGCAGACTAAGGGTGAGCATTAAAGAGGTAAATGTTTTTTTTGCAAGTATTGAGCAGTAACTAAAAAAAATTCTTTCAGAAGTGTGAAATCTTCCTTAAGTCTGGGACTCATTACTCCGAAAGCCTAAAAACCATGGTGACCAAGATTTCTGGCTAAGGTTCTCTATCTGTCTGACTTTTCCTCTTCCATCTCAAGACTGAACTTGAAAAAAAATGATTTGAAGATTGTAACATACATACAGGAGAAATGTCCACTTTTTCCCAAGCTAAGAATTCAGTTTGGTGTTTGATTTGCTGGAGGTCACATTCCAGCAGGTTGAACCTTTTCACCCAAATTTAGGACATTCATCATGCCTTCTATGGATATTGTATGATCTAATAGAAGAATCCCATTCGATTCTTTCTCAACCATACCATCTTAAAGAACTGCTCTGAATTGCTGAGGGTAGAAGAGTGTTGGAGATGGCATGAGAAGTGGCAGGAGATGAAACTAGAAAACAAAGAAAGCATGGTATACTCCACTAAGGTAATTTCCTTATGATAGCAACAAACTTGGGATCCAATTCACCGTTTCTTACCATGTGCTACCAGCTGACTGACCTTAATTCAACATAACTTTGAATTATGCATTTTTATGCATAAATGCATTTCCTAGATGTAATATAAACATTAACCATTTCCAGTCTGAAAGGTTTTTTTTTTTTGCTTACGTGAACCACGTTATGTGAACCAATTATTTAGCATTATAAATAAGGAAATAGTTTTTTTAAACAAAGAACCACCCACCACACAGTACACATATTGCTTAGTATGTTGGAGATGGAAACCTTTTATTTATATATTTTATTAAAAAAAATAAAAACTATTTAAAATCCTCCAGTTAGACTGCATATTATGAAAGCTTTCATGAAATGTTGTACTGTCCTTCTTTGATACAGTATGTAAAGCATTAATACTACTAGCATTTGATTTTTTTTTCAAAGTTGAACACCGAATACAGTTTCAATTTAAAGGATCACTTGCACAAAAAATAAACACATTTGGTATAAAAGGTTTATCACTTTAACACCATTTTTAATGACTATGCCCTGAATGGACCCCAAACATATAAAGATTAGTGGTATTTTTTTAAAGGTGTACAAGAGTCTCTTGCTATGTTCCAAGTACTCCAGAGGATATTAGCCCAGTGTGTGTATACAAGCACCATCTTCAGCCTGCTGAATTCCATTTCAACGAGACCAAACTCTAAAGGCATTTGAAAGTCCATTCTCTTGACAGCCTGACTTCCTTTTACCACTTATATACATAAATTCCATAACAGTTCTTGAGCACAGAACATGCAGCAGAATGTCGGCTGAATATAAAATGATTTGAAATGTCCTTTTGCTGGAATTATCTGAAGACAAGTTATCAGAATGCCCATTGCTTAGAGAAAATGGTCAGAGTACAAATGTCTGCATACGTTTGCCACTGGAACAATCCATGGCTAACTTGAAAAGTATTTATAGCACAGCAGTAGTGCATAAATAATTTAGGTACAATTTTAAAACACAGCTAGCAAAATTAAGAAGTCAATATTTTTGACAACTATATCAATCCTTCTTTGACTGGCTGCAAAGAAGCATTTCCTCCTAATCCACCTCCCAAAAGGAATATGTTAACTGGAGTGAAGATAATGCAGCATTTATTTATGCCTATTGCCTCTTCTTTTCATTGCAGCAGTACACTGCGGACAGTACCATTTTCCTTTTGGTGCTTCTGTCAGTCCAACACAGCCATAATGGAACCACTCTATAGGACACTGTAAGACAAATAAAAGAGAAAACACAATATTCTGAAACACCAGTGGTAAAAAAAGATGCAATGGATTAATATAGGATAGATTCACAGAGACTCATAAATAAAGGAAAGTACCAGATCTCTTTAGGAAGTCAGGTAAATTTAATCTCAGAGAATATATTTCTTGGCCATCAATATTAATGGGACAACTACTACGTGCTTATTTAGACAGCTTTGTCTGTAAAATCATCTGAAAATTCTCAAGAGCTGTATTATTTTTTTCCCAAAACCATCGAAGAGAATCTAAAAATTACATCTCGGGTTTAAAACACTTAGTCATATGTCTGATAGACTCACTGAAGTCCCACAGGAAACCTGAAGCACTTCTGATTGTACATCCAACTCTTTCCTCAAATGTATTATTAGAAGCAGTGAAAAAGAATTGAATGCTGGCATGCATATATATGTATGCATTATGTTTATGTGTGTTCCATCTGAAGCATTAGATCTAATTGTTTAATATGCTTCTTAGAAAACTAAAAAAAAAACACAAGATAATATTATTAATAATTTCATTTCGTTTTCCATACTTACATCTTGATTATCACAGCCCACCATTTCACCGTATGACACCTATGAAAAATCATATCATTTGCACATCATTAGATTTTGTATGATCAGAGAACATTTCATACTAAAAAGTTACTAGGAGAGATTGAGATTGACAATTTTTAAAGTTTTAAATGTTGAAAGAATAGTCATGCTATACACTCACTTTCCTATTATTATAACTTTTGGATTGGAGATGACTTCCAAAAATTCCCACTGAAATATTCAAGAGTTACTAAACTTTTTTCTTTGATCATTAACATTTTAAATTTGTTTGGGAATCACTGATGAACTGCCTGTTTAGAAACATTGCCATACCAGTTTATGGAAAACATTTATATTTTTCCATTAGTATCAACTGCAACATATAAACACAGGTAACTTATTTTTCACATATTTACGATCTGTAATCTGGTTTATTATTTGTAGAATATCAGCCTTATATATTAAGTAGAAGGTTGTTTTGAGTTTTCAAATACAAATCTGAAACAGCCAATTTGTATGAATGCTTGAATATAGCTGCCTTAAGAGATTAGCATCAACATTAGATTTTATATTTAACAGCTGTGTTTCAAGTTTATTTTTCAACAGAAAATAGTTCTAATATCTAATTTGAAGCCCAATTGGCAATGAAGACCTTCATTAAAAGTAATCAAAACTGAGGAAGCAACAGTAATATTCAATAATATTAAAATCAAAGTTAAAACTGTTTCTCAATCTAGTCATTATTTGAATCAGCTCTGTAGTATATCATCTTAGTGAAATGAACATAATTTTCATTTATACTAAAAAGTATTATCATAATATTTTAAACATTTAAGGCTATTTAGTTATTATATCTGTATACTATTTTCTATTACTGCAAATCTCTAAAATGCTGAGAATCCACAAATCACTTACAGAAATATCATAATCACAATAAAAAGACTTAAGAATCTTGTTTTCAGAAACTAATTGTGAGACCACTCATTCTACATAAATTTATGCTATATATTTTTAAGCAGTATTTGAGAATCCATTTGTTTATTTAGATTTTCCTGTGTGTTATATTTTCTTTCAATGTTTCCTTAGTGTGGAAGCCTACAACCAGATTTATTTTTTGTGTTTAATATTTACATAACATAAATCTGCTAAACTCTGACAAGATTTTACATCCAAAGAGATTTTTGGATGTTACTGAATAAAATGATATGTACGTTTCTTTATCAAATTCTATAAACTGAATAAAAATGGACTGATTGATGATGAGGATAGCAGAAAAATTGGATACTGGAAGCAGATTTATTTATATTTCTTTGACACTATGCAGACATTTTCAAAGGTTAGATTCAAAGATGCACTATATTCTGCATATATCAACAAACTGTTAGTCATCTAGCTTTATAGCATTTATTGTAATTTTAAATTATATAAATATTTACAATTGATGATACATAATTACATATTATCACATCTGTCTCCTCTTAGCAAATCAGCCATGATCAATAAACTAGGCAAACTGCTCTGACAGAAACATTGTTCTTTCTCTGACAGAATATACCTGATTACAAATGCAGTAACGTGGCTCATTTGGATCATAGGTCCAATCAACCTGGCTATTAGATTCAGACTCGGGAATGATTGCTGTTTGCTGGGAGAGTTCTTGGGCTAGTGCAGAGGATGAGGAACATGATGATAAAGAAGAAGATGAAGAAGATGAGGATGACTGTTGACTTGAAGATTTGTTATTGTTTCTGAAAAATTAACATAAACAGATTACTTTTGCCAATCTATTTGCCATGACAAGGAACACTCTGAAAATAAAATGATATTTAAAAACTGTGACTTGATACAATTTTAAAATGATTTCTAAGTTATGTATGTAACAAATACTTTTTCCCTTCAATTACAAAAAGCCTGAATTTTCTGTCTGGGGATTTTGCATAACATCTGAATAAAATAATCTACCTTTTCTTCATAAGGGGAATGTTGAGGTCCAATTAAGATTGTGGTGTGGGTCATCCTTCTTCAAACTTTTCTTCAGTGATTTTTGTTAAAGAAGGCAACGTATCACAAATGGCATACAATGGAATTTAGGAACTAATTATAATTCATTGAATATTCTTTTGTTAGAGGCCTTTTATTTGAATATTAATTTATTTCAATATGGGAGAAAACTTCTTAGAGACTCAGAGAATGCATTTTCTTGCCTTCGCTGTAGTAATTCATCTTCATATTGTAAAGTAAGTGCAAATAATATATTTTAAAAACCTTCAGCAACCATAGCTCTCGAATTATTCCTGAAGGAAAGTCTGAATACTGAACATTACAGAAATAAAAAGGCTTAGAAGTTTGATAACTAAATTGCTTCTGAGCCTTAAGGTAATGAGCACCTCATACTGCCCCCCCCCCCAAAAAAGGTGAAAATTATTGTAGTGGTAGCACTCCATCTGGTGGCCAAAACAAATAGTTCCTATTTTCTAAAAAAGTTTTGGCATGAAACTTTGGCATAAAATTGAATTCATAAACGTGGAATCTACCCTCATTACATTCCTACTCAGAGGCACCTTTGCTTGACAGGCCAGAATGGTGAAGAAGCAGAAGGCACTGTAACCTATCTACTGAGACATGCATGAATTCTGTGCAGGCTGCTGCAAAAAAGTGTTTAGCACGCTGAGTTTTTTTTGCTCTTACTTTAACTACTTGTTGCTTAATATGCATTTTCTTTTTCTGAGTCTTGGGAAGTTGAAAATAGCTGGGAGATTGTGCAGAAAAGCAGCAAAAGAAAAGTTCCTGTTTGTTACTACTGATGCTAACAAAGAGCATAATAGATAAAGGTGGTCTTGGAAAGACTTAATAGAGGGAACACAACTAGAAGTCGTCCTCAAGTTACAACAATTTATTTAGTGACCATTCCAATTTACAACAGCACTGAAAAAGGGACATGATCATTTTTCACACTTACCACAAGAGCAGCATCCTCATGGTCATGCGATCAAAATTCAGATGCTTGGCAACTGACTCATATTAAAGATAGTTGCAGTATCCGGGTAATGTGATCACCTTTTGCAACCTTCTGACCAGCAAAGTCAATGGGGAAACTGTATTCACTAAACAATTGTGTGACTAACTTAACAACTGCGGTGATTTGCATAATAACAGTGGCAAAAAACATCATTAAAATGGGACAAAATTCACTTAACAGATGTTTCACTTAGCAATAGAAATTTTGGACTCAATTGTGATCGTAAATCAAAGACTATCTGTAGTGTAAAAGATTTATAGATAGTCCTTGTTTACAATGGCAACTGAGACTGTAATTTCCTTTGTTAAGCAGTGTGGTTGTAAAGAGAAATGTCACATAACTAGATTACTTAAGTGATGGCAATCCCAGCAGCTTAGTTGCCATTGTAATCCAAAAACTGAACAGATTATTAAAGAAGGATCTCATGGAAACAGAGTGCTAGGCAAGCAGAGTCCTAGGCAAGAGCTGTGTGGGTGACCTGGAAGGGACCCATGAGTGGGACTTCTATGTACTGGCAGAAGGGGTGCTATGGAACACAAGATCCTGGAGATTTCCTAATCCATAGCAAGGTTCCTTGGGAGAAAAAGTAGCAAGAGCAATTTACAGGAGAAATCTATGACCTTCCCTGGTACTTTCCCCATTGTACAAATTATTAATTGCAAAGTTAATTGCAAGCCAGGTATCTGAGAACACAGACTGTGATCATGTGACTGCAGACACACTGATGGCAGGAACTCTTGAGAAATAGTTGTGGTAATCCCACATGCAGCATTGTTGTAATCTGAATGGTCACTACACAAGGAGTTGTAACCTGAGGACTCTATGTAGGAAAGTAGAAAAAAATATTTTAATGCTGTAAAGAATTGAGGTGTAGTTCAAAAGCAATAAACCCCACATTTCTTTCATATAATTTTGTCTTTCCTAGAAAGTGGGACATTGCAATCCACTTTTGAATCTCTCTTACAACAAACGAAGAAGCTACAGTTTTAATGAACGTACTTGCTTTTTCTACCACTCCGTGAATCCGTGGTTGATGAACTCAATGTCTGTGATAATGTAGATGCCAAAGCAGATGATGTATATCCAGCTGTGTCCCTGGATAATGCAAATTCTCTTGTGAGTTGGAAATCATTGTTCTTAAAGGCTTCATAGCTTGCCTTTAAGCTTGATGTCCGTCTTCCTTCTTTCATCTAAAAGAAAAATAGCAATATTATATGGATGATTTCAAATTCAGCCTCATTTATAATACATTGAGTACAGAAGTTAAATACTTGACTTTCACTGCTTTCCTTGAAATATTAGTAGACCTTGAGCTAATTTATAAGTATCTTATGGAGCAATTAAAGCTTGTTTACTGTATAATCATTTAATGAGCATCTTACTTTATTCCCTAAAAAATACTATTAGCTGAGGTTTGATCTTTCATGTTCAAAACATTGCAAGAAAATAATTCATATTTTCCTTTGACTCTTGTCTCAAGCACATGTACATAAAATTACAGAATACTTACAAGTTTAATCTAGTGGGAAAATGTTTCAGAGTGTCCCATATAAATCTTTCCTTTCCTGTAAAACCTATGTCCATGAAATGTCAACCAATACAAATGACATTTTTGAAAACAATCACGTTGAAGTTCCAATAGCAAAAAATAAAAGTTGCTGTAACCACGTGTTTGGGGCAGACATATTAAAACATGCTTTGGATTTCTTACCTGTGCTGTGGCTTGCACTGCCTGAGCTGCTGCCATGGTAATAGCACCAGCTCCAGCTCCTGAAGATAATGAGCCCAGGTTATACGATGCCAATGGCTGAGAAGAATTTGCATTATATGCACTGTTGGATGAGGATGATGAATTACTGTTTCGACACCCTTGATGAATAAAGGGAACATATTTATATAGTCTAAAATGAAAACTAAAAAAATGTCAGAAAACTGGAAATCAGCTGTGTATGAAAGAAAATTTAGATGGTGTGCTAATTAAGAAAGGAAAATATAGATTTAATGATATGGAAGGAGTTTTGGTGCTGTATCAGTTTCTTTCTATTGTTTGCTCTCCCGCCCAAAGACTAAAATGTAACAAAGTTATGGAAGAAATTAATTCTTTATTTCATGCTTCAATAAACCATTTGATATGATTAAAAAAGGAGTGTTCTTAAAATTTAAATGTAGGGTGATTTTTAAAATAAGATGGTACGGTAAATATTACAATACTCAAAATTGCATGTCCTGAGAATCAAATTGTTAGCAATAAAATATTAACCTTTTTCTCTACTTAGTCTAACTGTATGCTATCACAAATAAAATGAGAGACACATATATTAAGATGCAACATGAATATTTTTTGGACAATGCATATTAAGATGCAACATGAATATTTTAAGTAGATGTAATTTAAAATTACACAATGGCAAGTAAAATACATACCACTAAGAAAACTGAAAATATTTATTGTCTTAAAAAATATTTGGAGCCATAAGTAAATTTGGCCTATGATAAATATCACTTTATCAAGAAGCATGTTTTCTCTAATTCTCTTTCCTGGAAAGGCAGTAATAGTGATATCAACAAACCTGGTTCTGCTGAATGATTGACTTATGATTTATATTTGTCCCTGCTCTTATGTCCCTGATCCTATTTTGTATATGTTGTTCTTTTTTTAATTTTGCTAGCTATCCAGACTCATGTTTTTGATATGGGTGGGGTCAAATAAAACTAATAAATACATAGGTCTCATTGAACTGAAAAGCATGGATGAAGAGTAAGTATAAACTATAAAAAAATGCATTACTCACTTTTTTATTGGGCATAATCATAGCAGGGAGATAACCAGAAATCATCTGCAATTTTGGCATTTGATTCTATTTAGTCTATTTTCCCCATGTTTTGTTAAAACTGTTTTTAATTTTTGGACTACTTCTGCACTTATAGCTTATAAATTCTGTCACACAGTTTTTAGCAGAAAATGCTGTGGCAACCACTTTTAAATTAAAAATGTATCTGCTTTTTTCCTTAAACAATACTGTTTCTGAATATAGGATCCAAAAATGGTTCAGTTTGCTTAGATTTTCACTAAAATTTATAACAGAAATTACCTTGTGCATTTTCTTTAGAGGCATCTGAAGTGAGAGTTGATAGAAGAGCTTCAGATTTAAACTTCTTTTCAGGTACGTGGTCTGCTGTTGCATGATGAGAGGATGGATTATGTTTCCTTTCTGTATAAAGAATTTAAAAAACTATCAGTCCAAAAGTGTAACCCTGAGGTATTGAAATATAAATGACATATTTCTAAAAACATACAAAGCAGAGCCTTATCAAGCTGTTTTTATCAATTTTAGATCCACCAAATGCATTCAGGCATTTGTGCAAATTCCAATGGAAGCTTTAGGAGACATCCGACTTTTCAAGCAGATAATCCTATATTAGTTTTACATTCATACTAAATCAAATTAAAGGGAAATATTCAACTTACTTTCTACTGGAGTGTGAGAATGTGCGTGATGATTATTCAATGGTTGTGAAGGTGTATCCAGTTCCAAAGAACCTGTCAGGATAATAATTCTTTTAGTCCCAAATATGGTTCTGACAAGGTATTGTAAATATGGCCAAAAAAAGGATCCTGACACCATGGATTGTTTACTTATCTTTTTCATTCTGCTAGATTTTTATTTTGTAAAACTAGAACATTCCTAATTGAAAACCTCAAAACTATGTAGTTAAAACTAACAGGGTTAATAACCCTCTTAAAATAAATCATTTCTACCATTTCCATTCTCTTTTTTCAAAATATAAAGCAGATTCAAGCATTTTCATGCCTTATTATGTCTATCATTCTTTTACTGGATCAAATTTAAAATATGATTGAATTCACACAGAAAAACATTGCAAATCACAATTTTACTTGAATTTTTTAATTTCAGATCCAATCATGCTACCTTTGAACTGGATCTTGGATGCTTTGCACACTATGAACTACTGTTAAACTAGAATTTTATCATCATACAATGACATTATATGCACAAGCACAATTCTAAAAGATTATCATACATACTTACGTCTTTCCAGTATTTCGGTAATACCAGCATTATCAGCTTCAAGTTCCATTTTAAATTTAGCTAACTCCTGGTCCAATTTTCTTAAATGACGGTCTACCTAATTTAATAACAGATTTTTAGAGCTGACAGCTTATTTTCAACCAGCATTATCATTTCAGATCTTTAGAAAGGTCTTAAGAAATGAAAATTTGCCATATAAAACACACGTAACAGAATCCCTTAACATAGTAGTATTCATACACTTACACAAAATACATTTATTCATTCATTACATTTATTTAATTCTTATAGAACCCTCTACTGTTTTAAATATTGTATCGAAATCATGTTTCACAGTGGAGAGGATATTTGTAATAGAAATAATACTTCTGTTTATACCCAGATGAGATTCCAGAAAACAGCAATAAGGTATCTGCTTCACCACTTTCCAGTTATCTTTTGATTCCATTTCATCACTCTATTCTGTCTTGTTTCCCTGCACTCATATTTTTCATTGCTTGTCATTACATAAGGTCATCTGTCAACTGACAAGTTGGGCTACATTGAAACATGGATGATAATCTTACCTTTGTGATTTATAGTTCAGGATGTATTGTGCAAACTAAGACAACTGATCTGAAAAACCACTGGCTAAATTAATACAAACTTTAAGTCTCTATATACCTTATCAGATTTCATTTAACTATTGCTTGATAAAGACTAGCATGAAATTAAATGGACCTTTCTTCTGAGAAAATAAGCTGTAAGTCAGGCTATGTGAACCATGTAGTCAGCAAGGAAGCTAACACAAAAACCACCACAAATTTGTTATACCAAAAGTGGTACAAATCTAGGCAGGAGCTCTGGGATGTTCAAAAATTAGGGCAGACCTGCATGTGTTAATGAAAATATATTTCTATTGTTATACATTTACATTTATGTACAAATGTTTAAAGAAAGTATCAACTGAAGACCACCATATAAATCAACTCAAAAATTTATATTTTACTTACTAAATCATAAATTTGATTAGCCAACTGTACTTTTTCATCTGCATCTTCTAGCGCTTTGTAGTAATCCTGCATCAGAAATATTATGTAAGCAAATTGGTTACAAATATTATTTAGTAACACATTAATGATTCCTAACTTGAATTAGGAAAAAATTATCCATCAATGCGTAATTACACTATATTAATATATTAAAATAAAGCATATTTGAATGAAGATTAATATGGGTAGACTACTGCAATTTTCTTTATATGAAGACGTCCTTGAAGAACACACAGAAAGTTAAACAGCATTCAGAAACTCAGATGGGTGTATCTAGATTTGTCTACCTGAAAACATTACTGTAAGAGCTATACTGGCTGTTTGCTTCCAGGCACAAATCAAAGGTGTTGGACATCACTTTTAAAGCCATACTAAGGACAAGCAATCTTTAGACTATTTGGACTGAGACTGCTCATCCAGTACAAACTGGGGAAAAATGCTGTAATGCTTTTCATTGATTGTGTACCATTGCTACCACAATCCTAGGCCTTGAAAAGCTTGCACTTTAATATCTGGAATACCTCCTTCTTTTGGGGTTTTAAAAAAACATTTTAAGACTTGGCTTTTCAACAAAGGATTTGGAAACAATGAAGATTAATCTACTTCTATAGGTGATGCTATTAGGCAGTGTTCTAGTTATTATTTTAAATTTTTCTTGCTGGATATGACCTGTTCAAAGGAATTTTGAATTAGCAATATATAAGCTGTGGTAAATAAGTAAATATAAATATATTTCTGGAACCATGATTTAACAACTATTCAGTTTGGGGAAAGATAATCAAGAAACTTGAAATGAAATCCTATAATAGAGGTATAAGTTGAATATATTTAGTTTTAGAAAACACTACTGAAGACAGTATTGTATGAGGGAACTGTTCAAATATTTCTATGGACAACTTCTATTTAGCAGGATATGTGATAACAGATTTAAATCTCAAGAAACCCCAGTTGAAAGTTAGATAAAACTTCCTTACAAGATGAGCATTTTGATAATGGAATCCACTATCCATGATGATGATAGGATATCTTTCATTGTATATATTCAAAGCACAGGTTAAATAGTTACTATTTGTCTGAAATATTTAACTTAGGTTCTGAGTTGAGTGTATAAATGTTTATAATTTTCTAATCAGTGTTCATAAGGGAAAAATGTTATTGAAGTAACCAAGACCTTTGATTTAACTTGTTCATTTGGTATTTATTCATGCTACTGAATCAAATAGCTATCAAAATCAAATTTAAAGATGTTAGTTGAAGTTTAAATAGTTCCATCTCTTTCCACTATTTTCAAGCATGGAATATACTGTGTGACCTTGAATATGTGGAATTAAAATGAAAACCAATATCTATATTGAAAATACACTGCATTTCAAAAATCTATCAATACTATTTGTTTGTAAACAGAACAAGTCATATAAAAAGTGTATAGATGTAGAAAATACATCAACACTGAAATATTCTACAGTATTTTGATTCTGAAAGAGTTGTTTCAAAGCTGAAATAGATTGTTCTAGACCATGGGTGTCAAACTCTCAGTGTCACATTGCCGTCATGTGATGTTTTGGGACATTTTCTCCATTCACGGAACTGGGTGGGCATGGCCTGTGTGTGACATATCCGGGCTGCAGGCCGCCAGTTTCACACCCGTTCTAAACATTCCAGGAACATTTCAAGCACAAAATTGACCCCTTTCTAGTTACTTGTTTAGACTTCAAACACCTGAGTGCAAGAGTTCTAGAATGGTTGGGGCAACCCGATTCTAAATGAAATGGAGCATATATAATGTGCAAAACATTTCAAATTTTGCAGTCCTACTAAAATGCAAAACCATCCTTGAAGACTGAAGCATTAAAGTCTGTACTCAAAATGATCTTCATTTAAAAAAGAAAGCCCTCAACCATTAAATTCATTTTCCAAGGTCATGATTCATGCTTTAAAAACTCACTATATTAATTATTTTGTTGTTATATGCCTTGTACTTTAATACCTGTCTAAAATAAAAATAATTTTCTCTAAGTAGTAGGAATATTCCTTTGCTATAGGAACTCGCATGTTATAGTTCTTTTTCTGGTTAAATTGAGAATCATTTGTGATTAAAATTTTGTAAGTTTTATACAGAAAGAATTCTGCATTTTATCCTATATGTGAAGGGTTTTTTGTATATCTAAATATATTTTTTGTATATCTAAACTCAGAAGTAATTTAAAACAAATTCAAAGATCTATTTTGGAACTTTGTTATAAGAAGGCTTTTGCCTTATTATTACCTTTTTAATTGAAGTCATTTGTTCTTCTCTCCATTCCTGTTTGTTTTTCTTTGCATTCATAAAAAATTCATTTACTCTTTGCTCCAGCTGATCCATTGCATCTTAAACACAAAGAACATTCGATATGTTCATTTATCTAGATAAATATGTAAAAGTTTAAAATAGGATAACACTAGTAAGTAAATATTTTTAAGATGTTAAGAAAATGACTTGCCATAAGGCACAATTTAATCTGTCCACTGATATTTGTCCGACATATCCCAGGAGCTCAAGATAACTAACAAGAATCTTTCTTCATTTTTAATGCACATCAAAAAGATCAGAAAAGTTGATTTGAGAACATGACTTGTCCAAAGTTCACAAGTGCATTTGAGGATAGGCTTGAGTGTGAGTTTCCTCGCTCCAATTTGATATCTTAACTGCTAAACCGTTGGCAGTACTTTAACATTATAAGAGGCAGATGACAACAGCTTAACAATATTTTTATATAAAATTAAGTCTTCCTAAATCCAGTGAAATTCTAAAATAAGGAAATATAAGGTCACAATATTAGCTGAATAAAGTACTACAAATTAAGTTTACTTCCAAATAGCATATTTTTCAGACACATTTGTCATGAAAACTGCAGGGAAGAAAATAGTTTCAAAATTCCAAATTATTGAACTATCTATATACAGTAAAGCTAGGTTATTTCCCTAGCACCCAGAATGAATAAGGCCAATGGCGTTGTTGGACAGTACTGTAAGCCAGTCTGGCTCAGTATAGTTAACACATTAGGTTAAAAACCAGAAGAATGAATTCCAATCCTGCTTTAGACAGCTTGATGACTTTGCACCAGTAATTCTCTCTCAGCCCACATATCAGGCTTAGGCAACAAGCTGATTGGTCAATTCCTGTCACAAAACTTGATCCCAAGAAATCTGACCATACACTTGTAGGAAAGCACCAGATAGGGAGAAAAAAAATCACTGGATAGTACTACTCAAATCAATTGCTATTGAGAGTGGGTAAATATATCTGAGAATCTTTTTAAGCTATTAAATTCAAATGCCCCATAAACAGTGAGCAAGTCTCAATTACACCTATGTTTCCAAGCTATTGAGAGTGCATAAATATATGAGAATCTTTTTAAGCAATTTAATTCAAATGCACCATAAACAGTGAGCAAGTCTCAATTGCACCTATGTTTCCAAGAAGGTTGACTTAAGCATGGTTCAGTTAGGGGGAGCTACATGATATATTAAATCATAAATTAACCACTTTGATTAGTCAAAGGGTACCTGCTAAGAGTAATGTAGCCTTTTTATGGTTTAGTGTGAATCTTTCAACAATTAGACAAAAATAAGAAAGATGTGAATAACATCAAGAAAATAAAACTGAAACATTTAGGGCAAATGGTGCACACAAAAAAAGCCAAATACTTCATACACAATAAAAGATTTGAAGGAAATTTGGAACTGGAAGCGATGTACATTCAGACTGAAAAAAAAATCTATATTAAATTATTGGGCAAAAGTAGTGTTTTGGACAGTCACTGTTCACCTTCCTCCAGCAGAAGGCATCAGAAATAAATGTTGCATATCCTGTACCATATATATCAACAATATGCAGACAAGTGTTTTTGTGAGTTCTGCTTGTGTTTGTTATGCATGAGGTCGATGACACTTTTTATTTTACAGATGGTTCTGTATCGTGTTAACAACTGGATGGGAAGATTCGGGTTCAAATCCATCCTCCGCCACAGAAACTCTCAAAGAACAAACTTAGCTCAGAGGCTTGAGGGGAAATGGGAGAAAGTGCTAGGTGTGTATCTTCCTGAGCTGCTGAAAGTCAGGCGAGAGATATCCACGTCGTCAAACATCTCTCTTCACCCTTATCCATTTCCTCCGCTACCAGCTTATTTTCATCTCCCTACGAGTGAATTATCCTTGTGAACTTATGTTTCGTGTTGCTGCAAAGGCGCTTAAGCGGTTGCGGGGACTGTTTGTTGAACCCTCTGTTTCTGACGTGCGAGCAGAGCCTTAAGACGACGTGTGTCTTTCCTTCGACAGCGAGGCCACACACGGCTGCGAAAGCAGCGCTTCCCACCCTTCCCTCTGGAAGCCCGCCTCAGCGGCCGGCTACTAGCCGGGCTCCGCTCGAAGCCGCGCCAGGGAGGCGGTCGGTGGGCGGGGCTGACTCACGTACTCTGCACCTGCAGGTCCATCTCGCGCATCTCGGTGAACCTGTCGCGGAGATCCATGGGAAGTTGTTCGATCACTGCAGGGAGGGAGGGGAAGGGTGGAGAAGGAGTGAGTCAGTTAGATGCAACAGCCGCCTTGAAAGAGGGAGGAAGGTGGGCGGAGCCTACGCTGCGCTCTCGCCGTTCCCCCTCCCCTCGGGCCTCTTGCCCCCCGCCGCGCTCCCACTGCAGAGACTCACTCTCGAGATAGTCCTCCAAGTACAGCATGGTGGCGGCGGCGGCGGCAAGGCGCGAGCCCAGGCGGCTCCGTTGTTTCTACGACGAGCGAGGGGGGGGCTGGGTGGGGGTGAAAGGGAAAAAAAAAAAAACACCGCCTCGTCCCTTCCAATATGGCGCCCGCACCGCCAACACCACCAGAGCTCGACTCAGCGAAAACAACATTGGCGGCTGACGGCGCTCGCATCGGCCGCGGCGCGATTGGCTCCTTGAGAAGGTGACGTATGTTCGCGGTTCACAGAGTCCCACTGCTTCCTGGGAAGTGTAGTTGTTTGAGCCAAGGCAGCGTGGACAGAGGAATGCAAAAACTACATCTCCCAGAAGTCATTGACTTTGACGCAGAAGGAACAGGAGGATGCTATAAGGACGCGGGGAAGTTGGAATTGTCCCTCGATGGCTTAATTACTGACGGCGTTGTTAGGTATGTTTACGTAGAATCGGTGTGTTCGAGCTAGTTCAGACGAGCTGAAAGTCCCAAGTTAATGCAGTTAAAATGCTGCTACCACGACAGGTGAAACTCGAAAAATTAGAATATCGTGCAAAAGTTCATTTATTTCAGTAATGCAACTTAAAAGGTGAACCTTATATATGAGATAGACTCATTACATGCAAAGCAAGATAGTTCAAGCCGTGATTTGTCATAATTGAGATGATGATGGCTTAAAGCTCATGAAAACCCCAAATCCACAATCTCAGAAAATTAAAATGTTACATGCAATCAATAAAACAAGGATTGTATGTAGAACAATATCGGACCTCTGAAAAGTATAAGCATGCATATGTACTCAGTACTTGGTTTGGGCCCCTTTTGCAGCAATTACTGCCTCAATGCGGCCTGGCATGGAAGCTGTCAGCCTGTGGCACTGCTGAGGTGTTATGGAAGACCAGGATGCTTCAATAGGGGCCTTCAGCTCTTCTGCATTGTTTGGTCTCATGTCTCTCATCTTTCTCTTGGCAATGCCCCATAGATTCTCTATGGGGTTCAGGTCAGGCAAGTTTGCTGGCCAATCAAGCACAGTAATCCCACAGTCATTGAACCAGGTTTTGGTGCTTTTGGCAGTGTGAGCAGGTGCCAAGTCCTGCTGGAAAATGAAGTCAGCATCCCCAGAAAGTTCATCTGCGGAAGGAAGCATGAAGTGCTCCAAAGTCTCCTGGTAGACAGCTGCGTTGACCCTGGACTTAATGAAGCACAGTAGACCAACACCAGCCGATGACATGGCTCCCCAAATCAACACAGACTGTGGAAACTTCACACTGGACTTCAAGCATCTTGCAGTGTGTACCTCTCCATTCTTCCTCCAGACTCTGGGTCCTTGATTTCCAAATGAGATGCAAAAGTTGCTCTCATCAGAAAAGAGGACTTTGGACCACTGAGCAGCAGACCAGTTCTGTTTTTCTTTAGCTCAGGTAAGACACTTCTGACATTGTTGTTCAGGAGCGGCTTGACAAGAGGAATACGACATTTGAAGCCCATGTCTAGGATCTGTCTGTGTGTGGTGGCTCTTCATGCACTGACTCCAGCCTCTGTCCACTCCTTGTGAAAGTCCCCAACACTTTTGAATGGCCTTTTCCTGACAATCCTCTCCAGGCTGCGGTCATCCCTGCTGCTTGCACACCTTTTTCTTCCACACTTTTCCCTTCCATATTTGGAAGGGATTTGATTCAGCACTTTGGGAAGATCCAACTTCTTTTGCAATTACCTTTTGAAGCTTTCCCTCCTATGGAGGGTGTCAATGATGGTTTTCTGCACAACTGTCAAGGTCAGCAGTCTTTCCCATGATTGTGATTCCTACTGAATCAGACTGAGAGACCATTTAAAGG
Source organism: Laticauda colubrina (assembly GCA_015471245.1). Taxonomy (NCBI): domain Eukaryota; kingdom Metazoa; phylum Chordata; class Lepidosauria; order Squamata; family Elapidae; genus Laticauda; species Laticauda colubrina. Next base: position 9,654,452 of record BLBF01000037.1, read on the forward strand.
CTCAGGAACCCTTTGCAGGTGTTTTGGCTTCATTAGCTGATTAGAGTGGGACAGTTTGAGCCAGGAATATTAAACCTTTTCACAATATTCTAATTTTCTGAGATTGCGGATTTGGAGTTTTCATGAGCTGTAACCCATTATCATCTCAATTCTGACACATCACAGCTTGAACTATCTTGCTTTGTATGTAATGAGTCTATCTCATACATTAGGTTCACCTTTTAAGTTGCATTACTGAAATAAATGAACTTTTGCATGATATTCTAATTTTTCGAGTTTCACCTGTTCTTTAGGGAACATATTACAAAAATGTAATCTATAATAATTTATTTCCACCCTTTATATTTCAATGTTAAACCATACGGTTACATGAAATGATCCAAAATGTTGCAGATTTAGGGCAACTATGCCTTGGTTCTTTATTAATTGATTGTTTTTCTAAATTCAGTAGCAGGGTGTGTGAAGAAAAAAGAGGTTTGCAAATGTAAATTACAAGGGGTCCTTTTTATAAGAGTGTGTTTTCTTCTCCTAGACTCGTTCCATCCTTACATAATTGTAAACAGCATTTGAGAAGTGACCTCACCATCCCCATCTTATGCTAAATTGTTCACCAACAATTTCTTTTGTTTGAGGAGAAAGTGAATGGGATGCTGAATGGAGAATATCCACATTGTCCTGTAATTGCAACTGCGGAAAACAAGGTGAGAGCAAAACGGTAATGTTACTTGGCAGGAAGATGGAAATCCCAAAATCCGAGAGGCAAGATAAAATAGCAGTTCCTGCTGCAGGGAAATTGCCAGTCCTGGAATTTTAGAGCAAACCACTGACTGTCCAATAAAGGTTTCATCTGGAATAGGAGCCAAGGTGAGGGTTCATTAACTTGGCTTCTCAAATCCCACAGAAATTTAATGAAGTTATGGAGGAGGCTGTTCATTTTATATTACTTATTAAATTGGGAAACAAAACATCAAGGTACAAGGGAAAAAAAGATTGTTGTGTGCTTCACAAAGGAAGCCTTATTACATAGCCACCTGCATCATGCACACCCACAATTTCATTAAAGGAAGAGCTAAAATTTCTTAGCTGGCTCACTGTTATTTTCTCCTAGCTGGTCCACACAGGTAGTCTTTGCCATATTTTTTCATCTATGATGAAAATATTCTAGAGAATCTCTATATATAAATGATAATAAACATAAATAGTCTCTTAAGCCTTCATTACACTAGTCCAATAATTCCTAAAAGGGCAATAGGAAATACTGGGTTTTCTCCTCCAGAGTCAGGAGGAGTTTAGTCATGGAGGAGATCTGACTTATGATTCTTCCCCTTTATTTTGGATATAATTAAATGAGCACTATTATGATTCTCCTTCATTTAATATGCAGCAGGCTACTGGATCAATTTATTACAGTAGTAGATTTTGAAACCACATGTTCTTATTCAATTTTCTCTATCTTTAAATATTTCAAAGTAAAACAACACTTTTTAAAAAATGTCAGGGTTTTACAAGTTTGACATAACTTCATTTTAATTCTTTACAATTTTTTTTTTAAAAATCTCTTCAAGATAAATATTTTTAGCTAAGCTATTTTCTTTTCTGTGTCTGGCTTCATCCTTGCTGAAACAGTATATGTGGCTGTCTCCATAAACTGCTGTACCAAATTAGTAGCAGTGTTAAATGAAGAACATTGTACAAATGAATGGTTGAAGAATGAAGCTAAATTGCCTAGAATCAAACACATGTTTTTTTCTGATGCACTATATTTTTTAGGGCTATTTCTGAAAATGAATCTGTGGCTTCAAATAATTTAAAGAATGAGAGGATAGAAAAACTATTTGCCTTTGGGTCTGAGTTACTTTTGTCTGACTGAAGCAGTTATCCATTCATTTACATGTGAAAAATTATCTGCAATTGAGTCTGTTCAAATTACTTGCAGTTTTCAGTAGTTTGTTATAAGCTACAAGACATCGCTGTTTATAAATTAGCCGGTAAGGCTGGAAGTTTTAATGATGGCTGAGCAAGTGCTATCTGAGAAACTTAAGCATATCTTAGACATCTGTTCCCGTACTTTTTTAACAAAGCAAAACATCAGTATTATCTCACATACAGTATACAGATAATCCTCAACGTACGACCAATTGCTTAACAGCCAAAAAAAAAAGGCCATTTGGGAAAGTGGATTCAGATCAGTGGTTCCCACAGGGGCGATACCACCCCCTGGGAGGCTGTGGGATGCCTTAGAGGAGCAAGGGGGCCAGCAGGGGGCACTAAGAGGCACAGGGGTGTGCTGGCACTCTGTCCGGCAGCCTCGGGGGGGGGGGGAGAAACAGGTGACACGCAGATGGCTATCTTTCTCTCCCCCCTTGACCAGTGCAGCAGCTCTTCCCATGGCAAAATCTACCCATGAAATGAATGTGTGTGTGTGTGTCAGGAGGAATGTGTGTCGAGAGGGAGGAAACATTTTTCTTGGAGTTTTGAGCTGGGAGGGGCCAGAACGAGCTGAAGCACCAATGGAGATTCTCCCTGCTCCAGTGTCATCAGTCTCTGGGCAGAGTCTTCCTTGACTTCACCCGATGGAGGAGAGAGTTCCGAGCAGAGAGGGAAGTAGAGAAAGTGGGAGGGGGGATCTTTTCAGTCTTGGGGGGGCTGCATTCTAGGTGGGTCTATCATGCCAGCTCTGGAGGGGAGGGTGGACTTCCTTTTACACCCCCCATTCTCATCCAATCTCCCTTTCTCTGTGCACCTGGAGGGGCAGACTAGATGCCCTTTGAGTTCCCACAGCGCCCAGAGGGCGCCCAGGCTGGAGCTGCCAAGACTCCAGACAGGCAAAATGGAGCCAGAGCTCAAGGGGTCCTTCGGGCTTCCCCCCACTCAGTCTGGGAGGAGGGACCCCCAGAAGGTGCTGCAGAGGACAAGGGGGGAAGTGTAGCCCCACAACAAGCCAGGACTTGGGGGCCCCACACTCACCCCAATCCAAAGGGAAGCAAGTAAAAACCTCAGCTGACAGTCGATGCAGGAAGAGATGGAAAGGATCTGCAGGGATCCCCCCAATCTGGCCAGATCCTCTCCCAGGCCCCCTCCCCTTGACGGGGGGGATTTCCAAAGGGATCTCTCGACTTTACAGGAGAAAATGATGTTTTCCGTCCTTGAAACCTGCATCTCTCTCAAAGAGCCCCTTCCTGTCCCCCCTCAGCCCCCAATGGGAAGGCATCTCCCCCTTTCTTTCTGTGGCTTGGGATCCCACTTCTTGCAAAACAGCTCCTGATAAAGATCCCAGAACAAAGTTTGGCCATTTTGCCTCAATTTTCTGCTTCTTTCCTCAGACAATTTCAACATCTGCCCATCATTTCAAAGTGCAACAATCAATACTTTCATCAGAAAAAAAATATACAAAGTAACATTTGGTGGGGAAATTGCCAATATAAAAATGCGGACATGGAAATGGAGTCGCGATGAACTTTTTTTCCCTCAGAAATTTGCATATCTTGGCTGTGGAATAGGAAGTGCTGTAACAAGGATCCTTTTTTTTAATAATTTTTTTTATTGATTTTCAACAAACATATACAAACAAAACACAAAACATAAAAACATAAAACTTATTTTTGGAAAGCGGCTTAGTCTCGGGTCACTTTTTATCCCATTTCATATCTTATTTACCATTCTACATTTTCTATATAGTTTCTCCCCTCTTTTCACTCTCTTAATTCTATTTATTTCATCTCAATTTAAAACATTATGTAAATATCTTTTGTCTGTTCTATTTCAATATTCTATTATCTTTTCTCATTAATACAAAATGTTTCCTGTAATCATTGATTGAAGTATGATGCCTTTAAATCTTTCCCCTAAATTTAACACTTAAAATAATATATACTTTTCATTCTGATTTTGCTTAGTACATTCTAAAGCTGCATACTATATTATAAAATAAAGAAGAGTAATAAGTTTATGATATAATTAAAACAATAATCCATAGCAAATTAAGCTCTTATTATTAAATCCAGTTTTCTAATAATATTTCAAATATAAATACAACAAAACAATCTTATGTACTTTTGCAGAATCTCTTTTTTAATCATATTTTTACCCACTATCTCTGAATAAATCTTGTTTCTTTACATCTTGTTTTAAACCTTTGTAACTTCTCTTCCCTTTTTCCCTTCCTTTCTTCTCCAATCCTGCCTTTTTACCCCCTTGTCTCTTAATCTCCGCCTTAATCCACACCTTATTCTGTATTCCTCTTTTCTGTTGCTTTCTGACATTGTATTGATTTTTCACCTTATTTTTCCCTTTTTTGGTTGGTTTTTTTAAGTCTTAAATTCTCCATTCTCTTTCCCCTCTTTCCCTTTTCTTCCCCAGCTAAAGTTGTTTTTTCATTAAAGATGGCTTCTTCTTCATCCCAGTCTTCTTGTTCTTGTAGTTTCTGTTAGGTAGAAATCGCCATTTCTAAAAAATGGAAAACAGATCCAGAAGAGCCCTTCCCTTCTTGTTCCTCTTCTTTTAGCTTTTTAAACTCAATTTTCAGTTCATCAACAAGTAGTGCCATTGTGAAAAGTTTTTTTATACAACCCAAATGTTTTTTTGTCTTTCAAATAATGATTTCCAAAAGTCCCAAAGTCACCAAGCAATCCAAATACACACAGTTTCATTTAGCACTTTCTTTTTATACTTTCTCTTCCTGGGGTTATAGTTCAGTTACAAAGCTCCAATTAAAATATATCTTTTAGAAGTCTTGTTACATTTTAGCTCTGATCTTATAAATTCCAAGCAGCCTCCTCCAACAAAATATTAATATTAATTCTTTTCCTCTCCCTTCCCACTTATAGCAAAAAAGAGGTTGTTTTTTTTCCCCAATGCTCAGAAATCTTTATTGTCCCCTTGGCTTTAATATTCAGGATTACCTGCTGATGCAAAAACGGGTTTTTCCGATTTCTCCATTCGTTTGCTATCATCGTAAGGAAGGAGAGTGAGAAAAACCAAACTTTCCTTTTTTCTTTCATTCGCCGCTTTTTCCGTCTTCATCGGGAACAATGTATCTTTAATGAAACTTAAAATCCAGGTATTTAAATGTTACTTATTATCCCAGTTAGCCAAAAGCTTTCACTTTCTCAGCTTTCTCCTGAACATTCTTATCCAGATGAAAGCTTCTTTGTGGTGGCCATTGCTGACCGCTGTTCCACTGCTTTCGGAAAAGGGAGTTAAGCCAGCTGACGAGGGGGGTTGCGATTCCCCCGGACCCCTGCTGGATCTCCCCTATCTTCAGTTACCTCTACGAGGTAACTATAGCCTCCAAATCCAGCTGAATCGGGAGCACTCCAGCGGCAAGCGCAGCAGAAACCATGCACGATCACGGATTCCTGCTGCCACTGAAGTCTTGCAAACCGGAAGCCAAGGATCCTTTTTCTAATAGTTTTTCTTCACTATTTCTTTATTATTATTTTATCATGGTGTAAAATAGAAAAAAAATAAAGCAAGTGAGGATGTGAGAAAAGGAAGGAAAGGGGAGGAGAAGTGTGGGAGAATGGAGGTACCGGCCCTGCAGGTACATAGGGAAAATAGCCACCATTCCTGAGTTCTAGGTGCCAGTCCCATAGATCCACCCCATTGAGCCTGCTGCACCGGAGGGATCTGCCCAAGCTAGTCCAAGCATCAGATTGAAATGAGGCTGTCAGCTGGTGCAACATTCAAAATCCAAGAAAGAAATACTTAGGCTCCTTTAATCAGAGGAAATATATCTTTTACTGGAAATCAAGTGGTAGAAACAAAAGAATTCTAAATCTGAGAAAATGGACACGTAAATCACATATACAAAATAATGGCAACGTTCCCACCTCCAATAGTTCAATTGGCTCATCCAATTAAAAGTTGTGTATATCATCATGTGGGCATCTCTCTGTTGACCTTGACATATTTTGATAAATATGCAGCTGTGCATAGCATAGGATAGAAGCCTAAGCAAGAATCTACCCCCCCCCCCAGCTTATACAGTTCTGTTTTGTAACACCTCCAGCTCACTTCCCATAACCATATCCCCCCTCCTCCCGTTACTTATGACAGTGAAAGATGCAAAGCAAACAGATAAAATCTTGAAGGCTGACATTCGGTCCTCCTGCAAAAGAGACGTTTATCCTAGAAAAGATAAAAATAGTAGGTAACAGAAAATATACATGTAACACCATAATACTATTTTTTAGGGTTTATCAGGATATTTAGTGTGAAATTCCTTGGTAAGCTTAGGAGCTCTAACATCCCTCTCATTCAACCATTCAGATTGGGAAGGAGGAAAATGTTTCCAAACAACCAAATATTGGAGTCAACTCCTTTGTTTTCAAGAATCCAAAGTTTCTTTAACTTCAAAATGTTCACCTTCAATTAGCAATGGCACAGGGGGACCAACCTGAGTTAGTCTCAAGTCGGAGGTATGTTCAGGTTTTTATAAACTAACATGGAAAACAGGGTGGATTCGTCAGAGGGTTTTAGGTATTTTCAGTTGAACTGCCACAGGGCTCATAATTCGTTCAACTGAGAAACGTCCGACATACTTAGGTCCAAGCTTTTTTGACTTTTGTGTGGTCTGCAAATATCTGGTGGGTAAAAAAACCTTGTCACCAACTTGATATGGTTTGTGGAGTTCTCTTTTTATCTGCAAATTTTTAATGAGCTTGATGAGCATCATCTAATACTTTACGGGTAACCGGCCAGGTAAGCTGGAGCTGTGTTATCCATTCATCTAGTGACTGAATGTTAGGTTTCTCCTGTGGAAGCTCGGATATGGGTACAAAGTCTTGTCCCGAAGCCACTTTAAATGGAGTAAACCCAGTATTACTATGGAGCTAATTGTAATATGCCACATCAGCCCAATTATCTTGCTGATAATTTATATAACATCGAAGATATTGTTCCAATACTGAGTTAGTCCTCTCACAAGCCCAACTGGTTTGTGGGTGGTGGGTGGAGCTTAAGCCCTGGGTGGAGCCCAATAACTTCAGGAACTCCTTCAAAGGTTTGAGGTAAACTGGACACCCCTGTCTGAGATTATGCCTTCAGGAACTCCATGTAACCTATAAATACGTAAAATAAACAGTTTAGCCAACGTTTTCACAGATGGGATTTTTGGACAAGGTATGAAATGTACCTGTTTGGAAAACAAATTGGTTACTACTCAAATAACTGTATTCCCCCCACTTTCAGGTAATTCCACTATAAAATCCATAGAAATTTCCTTCCATGGAGCAGTCGGTCTAGCCACATTTTGTAGTAAGCCTGCTGGTTTACCAGGAGGCTGTTTGGCTGAGGCACAGAAAGGACAGCTAGCCACATAAGTCTCAATGTCCTTTTTCAAGGTAAGCCACCAAAATTGCCTTTTAACCAAGTGTAAGGTTTTCACGAATCCAAAATGTCCAGCAGCTTTAGAGTCATGAGCTTGCTGTAATATTTGGTTTCTCAGCTTTGCTGGCACATATAATTTGACCCCCACCCATGCCAATCCATCTCTAACTGTACAGTTATTTGAGTGAGCAAGGAACCAATCATCAAGTTTTAGAGTGTCTTTTAATTGTGCGGTTAAATCATTTGATAAATCAACTGCCTTCTTTTTCTGGGCTCTGGTAACCACTGGAGCTGCCAACTGTTTGGTTGGGACAATAGGCCATACCACTTCTTGACAAGCACTATTATATTGAGGTAATCTCGATAAAGCATCCGCCATGAAGTTTTTTCCCCCTGGAATGTACTTCAATAAAAAATTAAACTGCTTAAAGTACTGCGCCCAGCGAACTTGCTTGGGAGACAGCTTCCAAGGCATTTTCAAAGCCTCCAAATTTTTATGATCTGTCCACACTTCAAATGGGTGTTTCACCCCTTCTAAGAAATGCCTCCAGGTTAACAGAACCAAACGAACTGCAAAAGCTTCTTTTTCCCACATGGCCCATCTTCTTTCTGTTTCAGTTAGTTTACGGGAAGTATATGCACACGGTTGCAGAGTCCCCGTCTCACTTGCTTGTAATAACACCGCCCCGACTGCTACGTCACCCGCATCGGCTTGGATTACAAAAGGAGCGTCCATGTCCGGGTGCTTGAGCACTGGTTCAGCAGCAAACAATCATTTCAGCTTCTCAAAAGTGGCTTGACATTCCATGGACCATTCCAGTGGTTTACTAGACTTCAGTTTCACCTCCCCTTTGGTTTTTAGGAGATTTGTGATAGGCATTGCAATCTTCGCAAAAGCAGGGATAAATTGATGGTAAAAATTAGGAAATCCCAAGAAACTTTGAAATTGCTTCCTGGTGCAGAGAGTGACCCATTCCAAAATGGCACGAACTTTCCCTGGATCCATTTCTATGCCATCAAGTGATATGTGATAGCCTAAATAGTCAATTTTTTCCTGGTGGAATTCACACTTGGACAACTTTGCATAAAGCTCAGCAGCTTGAAGTTTTTCCAGAATTGACCGCACTAGTTTCATATGTTTATCATGAGTCTCCGTGTAGATAAGAATATCATCAAGATAAACCAAAACCCCTTTGTATAAATATTCATACAACATCTGATTGATCATTTGCATGAAAACTGCAGGTGGCCCCTGTAGGCCAAATGGAAGAATATTGAATTGGAAACAGCCCATTGGGCAGTTAAAAGCAGTTTTCCATTCATCCCCTTCCTTAATTTGAACTCAGTAGTATGCTTCTCTCAGGTCGAGTTTCGTAAAAATGTTCCCTTTGGCCAAGTGGGCCAACATGTTCTTCATCAAGGGGAGGGGGTACACGTTCTCCACCGAAATAGTATTGAGGTTTCTATAGTCAACACATAAACAAAGAGAGCCATCTTTCTTCTCACGGAACAATACTGGGGCTGCTACCCGGGGTCTAGCAGGTTGGATGAAACCATGTTCCAAATTTTTATCGATAAAATGACCGCAGCTCTTCTAGTTCCCATGGTATCATCGAGTACAGTTATGGTTTTGGGAGTTTCAGCCTTGGTAAAACTTCAGTGCTGCAATCTGTTGAGCAGTGGGGGAGAAGCTCATCCGAGGCCTTTTCGCTGAATACCTCCTTTAAGTCCCAATATTCCTCTGGAATTTTCTCCTCCCCCTTCAGACTCTTGGTGCCAGTGGAGGCCAGCTCAGTGGAATTCTTGAGTTTCGGTTGAGATTGCCCCTCCCCTTCTAGGCATTGGTCAGTACGTATGCACAATGATCCCCTGCTCCAATCAATGTGGGGGTTCCATTTCTGGAGCCAGGGCAAACCCAGTATTAGGGGGTGCTCCATCCCAGGAGCCACAATAAAACACAAAGTCTCTCTATGCCTCCCCATCGTCATTTCTACTGGTTCTGTTATGAAATGGGCAGGGCATTCCCCAGATACCGATCCATCCAGTTGGCAGAAGGCTATGGGCGTCTTTAAAGTCTTTAGCCTTAAGCCCATTTTCTCTACTACCTCCGAGCTGATTACACATTTTGTGCACCTAGAGTCTAACAAGGCCAGTATTTCTCCTTTGGCACCTGACGTGGGTACCCTTAATCTCACTGGAATGGTCATAGGGTGCTTGTTTGGACTTACCAGTGAGTCGTCTTCCGATTTGGATTTACTCTCTTCAGAAGAGGTTGGAGTTCCTAGCTCCTCTCCTTTCGGAGGGGTGATCTCTGCCACCTCCTCCATTTTAAGCGCCGTTTTGCGAGGCTTTGCTGGAGTTTTTTCAGGTTTTCTGCCTCTTCCTGGTGCCCCCTTTGGCTCTAGCTTGGCACGGCAGTCTGCCACCCGATGACCTTCCTTCCCACATCAGAAGCATGCAGTGGTCTTGAGTTTTGCCGCCATTCCTCCCTTTTGAGGTTTTAAGGCTTCTCGAGGGCTGGTGGGGGACGACTTGCTCCAACCAAGACCCCCCTAGCATTTGTTTCGGGTCAGATCAGTTTCCATCTCTGCTGCCAGCATGTACCACAGCTGCAGCTCACTGGGGTCTCTTCTGGCAATGCAGCTTTGATATACATCTTCATTCAACCCATCTTTAAAAGCTTCTTCCCTGGCACCAGCTTCGAATATGACACACCAGCTCTCTAAATTCCTGGGTGTAGTTGGCCACTGACCTCCGCCCTTGATTTTTGGTCTTCATCCTGATTTTGGATTTACATTCAGCAAGTGGGTCTTCAAACCTGGCCCGCAGCGTAGTCATGAACAGGTCATAATTTATCAGCTGAGGGGCATTATCATTATGCAAAGTCATCATCCACTCTGCAGCTGTTCCCTCCAGAGCCCTTGTAACACATCTAACTTTGGCTGCTTCTGAGGAAAAATCCTCTCCACATTCCTCCATATGGCTCCAGACTTGTGCTAGGAAGAATCCTAACTCCTTGGGATCCCCCCCATATTTTACTTCCAACGGAGACACCTTTGGAATTCAGTGTCTTCTGGCAATTACCCCTCCCACTGGAGGACCCTGGGCTGCTGCTGCCTGTTGTGCTAGGCCGGGTGGATTTATGGGGATGGCTGCTCTGATTCTTCTGGCTGGGGCTGCCTCCCCCTCCTCTCCCTCATACCTTTGATCAGTTTGAGGTTCTCCGATAGCTTCATTTAAAAGATGCATGGCTTGAGTTAGTAAAAATTTCTTTCCTTCCTTCTCTTGCCATGGCTCCTCTCTTCCACACCAATGGGTAGTGGTCACTCCTGGAGGAGGCTTTTCCTCAGGATCCTTCCAGCCGACTCCCAGGGACCATTTGGGTTTTACAGCTGTTTTTTCACCAAGACTTAATTCTGCTAACAAGTCAGCTTCCCCTGCTTCCTCTAACAGCAGAGAATCTTGTCCTCCAGTTGCTTCCAGGTCTTCTTGGTCGCTGGCTGGATTTGACATTGTGTTTAAATCCCCTTGGAAGAAATTTTATTTATTCTCCGGGTGGGCTAGTAATGTGGAGATTCAGAATAATGTCAGCTGGTGCTCCATTCAAAATCCAAGAAAGAAATATTTAGGCTCCTTTAATCAGAGAAAAGATATATTTTACTGGAAATCAAGTGGTAGCAATAAAAGAATTCTGAATCTGAGAAAATGGACACGTAAATCACATATACAAAGTAATGGCAACGTTCCCACCCCCAAAAGTTCAATTGGCTCATCCAATTAAAAGTTGTGTATATCATCATGTGGGCATCTCCAGGTGGTGATGAGGCCTCTGTCCGTTGACCTTGACATATTTTGATAAAAGAGTTGCAGCTGCGCATAGGATAGAAACCTAAGCAAGAACCTCCCCCCCAACTTATACAGTTCTGTTTTGTAACACCTCCAGCTCACTTTCCATATCCTCCCCTCCCCCCGTTACTTATGACAGCCAAGATGCAAAGCAAAGGGAGAAAATCTTGAAGGCTGGCAGAAGTCTAGTTTAGACTTGAGGCCCTTTTCCACATTTCCATATCTTTTCCAGTACATTGAAACATCTTTGGCTTCTATGAAAGGTTTTGTGGACAAAACATGGTCAAGACTATGAGGAAGCTCTCACATTTTGTTGAGGCTTTAAACAAGATCTATTGACCAGACCTCCACCCTAAAATGTACTTTTCCCCCAATATACTCCAGTGCCAATTCTGAAGAAGCAAAACCAAAATGTACTGGTAAATTACAAGAAGAACACACATACACTCCCTTCTAACCCTGCTGGAGCAGGTGATTGGACTAGAATAGATATCTCATTATCTTTCTCCTCCCTCCCTACTTTATTTCTTTTTCTTTCTGTCCCTTCCTTCCATCCTCCCCTCTTTCTTTGTATGTCCCTTTTTCTTTCTTTCCCTTTTTTCTTTTCTTATTTCTCTTTCTCTCTTTCAGGCTCACCCAATTGACTTGGTGCACCACTCCACTCGGACTTGCTTGGGCAGGTCCCTCTAGTGCAGCAGGCTCAATGGGGTGGACCTGTGGGACCGGCACCTAGAACACGGCAGTGGCAGCATGTTTGAAAAGTATAGCAAAGCCAGAGGTCAGTAATTTTTGCTGCAAAGAATCACAAAAACTTCTGGGCTGTGCACAAGAATGGACACACATGTCAATGCAATTCATCAACATAAAATAATGACATACAAATAAAACATATCAACAAGAATCGGCAAAGGATCTCTGATCAGATTCTATTCACTGCTAGAATCTAATCAGAGATGTTTTGCTGATTCTAGGCCCTTCAAACCAATATATAGACAGTAAAGCTTTATCGAATGATCATTTATCTGAGAAAACATAAAATTGGATTTCTATTTATAAACATTATCAGTTTAACTAACTGGATGTTAGTTGTCCTCCTAACTGGATGTTAAGGAGAACAAGTTAGAAATGGTTATGTATTGGCCTGATCAGCACTGAATTTCAAATTCTAATTTTTTAAACATGGGAGAAAATAATGCTTAGAACAGCGGTAGCCAACTGGTGGGCCGCAGCCGACTGGTGGGCTGTGAGAACATTTTGGTGGCCCACAGACAAATCTCACCCCCAGAGCACCCCCACAAAGACTGCGCTGCCCACATGGCCCGCCGGAACCCTCCCCGCCCACTCACTCCTTACCCGGTAAACTTGCCTGCTAAATTGATATTTTTCCTTTTTCCGATCATCATCTGTTCTGCTGATTTAGGAAGCAGGAAATGATTGGATTTCTTCCTTTCTAGCTAATCTTTAGATATTCGGCTCAGCACAGCCAAACCTCCCTTAGGATTGAAGGTTTGCTTGCAAGCAAATTCAGTGCAGACTCACATCAAGCAAATTTGAGAGACTGAGCTAGCCGATGGCAGATAGAAAGATCATTGAATGATTTTGTGAGGAACTCAATCTGCCTGCTTTGCCTGATTTTGGGTAAAAGTTGCTTTTTTTATAAAAAATTCAATATTTGTATAAATATTTATAATATTTACATACAAGCCATGCCCAACCAGTCACATGATCACCAAGCCACACCCACAAATTAGGCCATGCCCACAGAACTGGTTAGTGGTCCCTGGGATCTAAAATTATGAGTTTGGTGGTCCCTGAGGTCCAAAAGATTGGCAACCTCTGGCTTAGAATGATCAGAACCCTTTTTCAAGATCATCACTAGACTTTATAAAATGATCCATCCAATTTCTATGAGAATAAAGTTGTTTTATATGCATCTTCTGTACCTATAATGCATAACATTAAATAAATTCTGTGCTTTATAATTTTCCCAATCTCACATATACTATACAACAGTTTCCAGATATAAAGTATTTTTTTTTTATTTTGGGGAATATTTACCATATTTTTGGACTATAAGACACATTTTTTTCACCCAAAAAAGTGGGTGGAAATGTCTGTGCATCTTATAGAATGAATATGGGCCTGTTTTTGGCCTCCCAAACCCTCCTTGCATCCCATTTTTGCCCTTCCCAGCATCCAGGCCAAAAACAGACCCATTTTTGGCCTCCCAAGCCCTCTGCCCATCCCGTTTTTGCCTGGCAGAGCTTCTGGATGCCAGGGAAGGCAAAAACAAGATGCACGGAGGGCTTGGGTGGCTAAAAATAGGCCTGTTTTTAGCCAACAGAGTGCTTCTGGGGATCAGGGAGGCCAAAAAAAGGGCATGCAGAGGCCAAAAGCTATTTTTTATCTTGTTTCTAAATCTAGGTCTGTCTTATGGTCTGGTGTGTCTTATAGTCTGAAAAATTCGGTATTTATTTTTAAAATTTATTTGCTGCCTATCTTGCTGTGGGGCTACTATAGGCAACTTACACAATAAAAACAAAAATGAAAAGAAGTGTAAACATAATACTAGCGAAGTAATGGAACAATAGAATAAACAATAAAAAGAAAACAAAAATAAAAGATATTCAAGTCACTTCGGTCTCATATTGAAAGAATGATATTTACATGATTATTAGAGCTTTGTATTTTTACTGGTGAAGCTGCAGTCTACTTGCCCATTCCACCATAAAAAAAGAACCTTTAAAAAACATTTTGGAATGTTTTGTAAAAGTTTCATCTTGTAAAAAAGGGCCAAAAATTCCTCTGTGTACATGCCTGTTTTAAACTATTTTAGATGATAATTTGATAAGTAGTATGTAAATATACTCTTGGCACAAGTTTAAAACAAATTATTGATAACATATAGTATATTGTATTACATAGATAATTTCATTATTAATGTATACATTTCTACTTTAGTTTTCAGACTACCGTATTTTTCAGTGTATAAGATGCAATCCCTCAAAAAAAAAAAATGGGTAGAAATGTCTGTGTGTTTTATACAGCAAATATTGCCAAATTCCTGCCCACCCCACTGGCAAATTGCCTCCTTGAAGCAAACAGCAAATAGCCTGGTCAGCTTCAATATAGCCTGATTTAGCACAAGCAGCTGATTGTCAGTTGGATCTGCCTCCCAGAATACCGTCAGTCAGCTGGTCCAGTCTGCAGGGATCACCTATCGCCTCCTCTGCGCACCCCATTTTCAGCCTCCGTGCATCCCATGGGGCACATGGAGGCCGAAAATGGGGCATGCAGAGGTGGCGATAGACAATGGCAATCCCTGCAGCCTAAAACAGCTGATCATCGGGAGGCAGATCTAACCAACAATCAACTGCTCGTGCTAAATCACGCTGTGCTGAAGCTGACCAGGCTGTTTGCTGTAAGTAGGCAATTTGCTGGGAGGCAGAAGCAGAGGCAGATTTTTTTACCTTGTTTTCCTCCCAAAAAGCTACTTGCGTCTTCAGAGTGTCTTACAGTCTGAAAAATATGGCATATACTCCAATAGAGAACACAGCTCTATATAATTCCCCAATGTGGGCTTCAATGCAAGTACTTATGGATTTCTTAAAATCTAGCAATGAGTTTGACATTTTTTTCCAGAAGCGGGTATTCAGACATTGTGGCACTATCACAGAACATAATATAAAACAACATTTTTATTCAATCAAAATGTTACTTTTAGTTTTTAGCCTGTTGCAATGTATAAGCTATATTATAAACACCCAAAAGGAGAAATTTAAAAAAAGTTTATTCAGAAATGTCATGGTAGTGTGTTTTGCCAAGTGTCAGGGCAGTGGTCAGATGCCCAGACAAATGATTCTTTTGGATCCAGAGACAATAAGCATGTCAGTGAATAAAGTTATGTTAAACTTTAGTATTAGCTCACACAGAGTTAGAAGCATAACATAAAAATTATGCATAATGCGAGATAACATCCAAATCTCTTACAGGCTTCCAGGAGCTCCTTAATAAAGACAGCAGGGATGACTGAATGGGTGGCAAATTCATCAACAGTAGTTAAGTGTCAGATCCATGTATCTGTCATTTCTTCAGTGGAAAAAGAAAAAAGGGGGGGAGGCTGATAAAGAAATCCTTTCTTGATGTAACCTGAATATATTTAATCTTATATCGAATTTGTATAACCCACACATGCTACAATGGAGGGAGAAAAGCCAGGTGGCCAGAACTGTCACCTCTGAGAGGCACAACCAAGAAATGAGAAGAGCACAAAAATTCCACAGTGAGATGTGTCTTGGAAATCTTGGGGGGAAATTAGTTATGCCCTGGGAAACTGTGGTAAAGATTGTTCCTTACAAAAGGGGTGGGGAGGAATTAACATAGTGGCTTTTGTTTCAATAAATACACATCAAGATAAGGGGAGGGGTTCTAAACTCCCTTATGTATCCCTGTGTGCCTGTGAGACCTCAGACACTGCTTTGAACTCCTGCAGGAATTGTCTCCTCACAATAAAGGATTCCTTTTTGATACGGTTTGATACATTCTGTTCCAGGTGCTCTCCCCTAATGACAATCCTGCAAGTTGTATCAAAATTTGGCGCCATGACTTCATGGCTCTGCTCTGTTCAGAAGACCTGACCTTGGCTGGCTGGCACCTGACCCTAGGATAGGAATCGAAAGTCTGGGACTTTCACAGTGGGAAAAGCTTTGAAGCTATGTGAAGATTCCTCCCCCACCCTGTATCTTCTCTTTTGTTTAGAAAGCAAAAGTAGAAAATAAGCAGGCTAGCTCAGAATGAGCTCTACGCTTGTAGACTTTTCTTAAGATGAAGGAAAATCAAAATATGTCTTAACATTTTGAAATAACAATGGCTCTTCCGTGTTACCACTTTATAGAGACTTTTTGATATCCTATCTTCCAGGCTCTTTACCTTATTAATAAACTGCATTTAAATTGTTCATCCCCAAGTAAATTGAGACTGAAGGTTAATATATCATCATAACTACATATTTCAGTGTTTCACATTTTGGGATGAAATATTACTGGGCTTCCAATGTTTAATAAACAGTATAGAATTTATGTATGTGCCATATTTGTGTGTTGCCACATTGAACCATTATAGTGCAGTGTTTGTTAAAGTTTGGTTAAAGACCCCTAGGGGATTCCCAAGAAATTATTAGCAAGTCAGGAAAAATCAAAATTATTTGCCAATTTATGTTGAAAAACAATACTACATTAAAATCTCAGCAAATAATTATGAAAAGCAGTAGCAGCAAATGCATCAATTTTGAATACAGTAAAAATCAATAAATTTAACCCATGAAAACAAACACTTTTTTTGTGATCCTCTAAACATTTTTAAAGTGTTAAGGCGTCCTGAGAGAAAAAATAGTTTAAGAAATGTTGCTGTAGTTAATATAGAACATTTGCTTTTATTCTTGGGTTTATACCCTTTCATTCTGGAATTGTACATAGTAATCCATCTTTGCATTTCTCCTGACACGAAGTTGTGAAATAACATTCAGCAGTTATCCTTAATATACACAAAAATATCAACATTAAAATATATCTAAACTCCTAAAGCCTTGCCAATCTTGTCAACTGTCACAGAAAATAACTAAGGCAATTTCAGCTGCCCAAATTATGTTTCATATATTTTTTATTTCAAAAAGTAACTGTTGAGGTTTGCAAAACAATATCGAGAAGTGTTAAACATGTGTATCTATTATAAGTAGAAGAACATAGAATAGGTGCAGATGGTTTAGATTAATTATTTATTACTTTTTTGTGCTGCATTTTATCTTGGGCACTTCCTTGAAGGAATATATGTTCTTCAAAATATTATAATAAATTTTAAATGGATAAAATAATGCAGTGTTTTCAAACTACCAATCTAGAATCCTACTTTCTGCTGGGCACTCCTGTGTGTGTTTATTTTGAAAACCATCTAAAGTTGTTTGTGATATGACAAAAGGTAAAATGTAAAGGTGGCTTTCTTGTGACTTCTCTGAATACATCTATGAAATTATTTTGGCAACAATATTGAAATAGTTTACACTGCCCTATCTTGCCAAAAAATTCTGCAATTTCTTAGTAATCTCCCATCTAAATACTAACCACATAATCATATTGGCAGGACAAGGATCTGTTAAGAGAAAAATCCACAGCTAAGCACAAGGGATTGGGTACAGCTGATAAGTATGGATCTTGCCATTGGTAATTTTTTATCAAAAGGAGATTTATGGTTACTGTTGTACATTCTGTTTATGAAATTTAAATTATTCTATGCTTATGTTTTATTCTATAATAAACTTAAGTTGCATTAACAAAATATGTGGATGTGTTCTTATTCTGCTTCTGCTAAAGATGGTGAGCATTAAACTCATTTTTTTGCAAATGAACGAGCAATATTTCTGGCTTATATCTGCAATACCATTCAAACTTGATTTTTAAGGACTAGAAATTGTACTTCTAAGATGAGCAATTTGCTAGAATTCAAGGTCATTGCTGCTCAAGGCCTATTTGAATGATTTATTCATTAAGGAATCCTTCCTCCACCCCCCCCCCCCCCCCAAAAAAAAAAAAGAAAGAAAGAAAAAGGAAAAGAAAGGAACAACTACAAATGTTTCTAAGCATTGTAGATAATGGAGCATATCTCCCTTGCACCATCATCTACAACCTGTAGAGGGGGTAAACACACTTCTACAAACAAAAAAAAGGGGACATGAATGCAACAGACAACTCATATTCTCTCATATCATATTTGGGAAATAAAATAGCAAGCACAAAAAATAGGCAATGTGAAAAATTATCTAAAATTTTTTAAATATATTATTGCAGTGCAATGCTACAGGTCTCAAAGGAATGCTTTGAAAATAGAGGTTTGCAGGATAAATTTTAAAATATCAGCTTTTAAAGTGATAAAAAGTAGGAACTCTACCAGTTTCCTAATGATAAAAAAAATGGTCATTAATTTGAGGCACAGTTAAAGTGATTTCATTAATATATTTTGTAGGAAGATAAAGTTGTGAATGCTGACCATGAACTGAATACTTATAGAATAAACAGTTCAAGTACTCTTCCCTGCCCACTTTAAAAAAAATAAAAAACGGATGTAAAAATAAAATATTATTGGAATTCTTTGTATCTGTTTGCAGAAGACTTATTTCCAGATAAATGAGATTGCATAGAAATTAATTCATACCTACTCACTTTGAATAGTAATAAATTAAGTATCAAGGCATATGAATTGCGACTTCTTAAAGCTTATTACATCAAATAACTTTATTGATTGTTGTGGGTATCGTTGCATTTCCACTTCTTAAATATGAATGTGTATCTGTGACACTTTTAGATCCAAAATTGGAGATAGTACTAACATCTGTAGCACACAGTGCTTCCATCAACTTTAGCAAAGGCAACCTCGCTACAATTAGCTATTATCCAGCTACAGGACAAACTAATCCATTACCTCCAGAAAAGGGCACTGACAAGGCACTTATAATTATAGCCAAGAAAACAGCATAAATATGTCCATTCCCTCACCAAAAGTTTGAGGGAGGTTGACCTTTTTAGTGAATAATTTATCTGACTAGCTGATACCACTTTTGGGAGCATGGGCCTTTTGCTGAATGGATTATGTGCCTGTTAAAATACCTGGCTTACTATCATTTAATGGCTGCATGAATTGATCTCTGGGGAATGTATCACTCTCTTGTTAAAAAAAATAATTGTTCTTGGGTTAATTTCCAAACCCAAAATGCAACATTGGCCTTTTCTACTACATTATTTCCCCCCTGTATGTAGGATTCTTTGCCAACTTCAAACAGGTTAAGCTTCAAGATCCTTTGCCTTAATAAAATTAACTTACAAAAATCACTGTTATGTTCTCTTGACACCAAGGTCACTGTGAATTAGATAGCCTATAAAGTCCATTTAGAATCAGAATAACAGAGTTGGAAAGGACCTTGGAGGTCATCTAGTCCAACCCCCTGCTTGAGCAGGAGAGTCTATTCCAAAGATTAGCCTGTGCCTAGGATCGAACTCACAGCCTCTCGATTGTGAGGTGAGAGCTCCACCTCGTTGGTGCACTGCATGATACTTGAGGTAAGTTATATTTTTTTAATCTTCTGCCATCACTATTTTATTCTGATCTATCTTTGGAAATCTATTACATTTGAACTGTTCTGTTGTGCTTTTGTGATATAGAAATCTTAAAAACTGAATAATGATCACATAACACCAATAGTTTATCCAAAACTCATTCAGTAACACCATCTTTCTCTACATCAGGGCTGTCAAATTCCCGGCCCATGGGATGGATGCGTAACATGCCTGCCACACCCATGCCTCGTTTAGCGAAGGGGAAAAAAGTCCTGATATGTCACATGATGCAGCCGTGATGATGTGAGTTTGATAGCCCTGCTCTATATGGTCATTAAATTCACTTTCATTTGCTTTAAGGTTCTCATCTCTTTCTTAGGATCAAACAGCTCTCTCTAATGACAGCTTCTAAGGAACTCCTTTCTACTCCCTTCATCCCTTTCTCTGTATGACCAAACCCTGATGATTTAATGTTAGGCTTCTGTCAGTATCACCTGATTCTTTTTAATTTAACATACATAAGTAATCTGTGGAAACCACACATACATAATCCTAGAGTTATGACTCAGATTGGGACAAATTTTTCCTTTGCTAAGCACTGTAGTTGTAAAATGACTTCTGCCCCATTTTATAACATTGTCTTCGCTTTTTGGAAGCTGGCTGGGAAGGTCACAAAAGTAATCACATAAACCTGGGATGGAATCATGAATACATGTTGGTTGCCAAGCACCTGAATTTTGATCATGTGACTCTTATGGTCATAAGTATTGGGACCAGTTGTAAGTCACTTTTCAGTGCCACTATAACTATGAACAGTCACTAAATGAATGGTTGTAAGGACTACTTGTAAAAGAATTAAAATTTGTTTAACCCAAAATTCTAAGAGAATATGTATTCCACACAAAACCTAAATATATCTTTGATAGTACATTCAGGTGTTTAGAATCACCTTCAGCACAATCCACAACTTCTCTTGGGCAAGCTACATTAAAATGAGTGAGAATTAAGAAAATAATAAAATAGGACATTACTATGATGTTTAGTTTTAAATGTGCCCCTAACTTGCAATGGACTAAACTTGAGGGCTATATTTTGGCATTCTTTGTTAATAAATAATTGGAATAAACTTTTACCCAAACAGAATATTCGTTTAGTTGCCTATTGGGAGCTTTACTTATTTAATGGCTGAGTCAATTTCAGCACTGCAGACTTGGCTCTGCATTTAAGCAGAATATAAAATGAGAATGGACTTGTAGCATTGGAGATTCTTTACCTAGAAAAATTCACCTATCTGAAGAGCAGATTCATGTTAGGAAACTAGTGCTGGAATTGTCAAAGTAATTTTCATGTGGCAGGTGCTAGACTAATGATTCAAAGGGCTTTAGGCCTTTGGATATTTGCAGAAATATAATTGTTCCATGTACCATCTTCCAGTACCACTCATTACCAATTTCTAAAAGTTCTTTTGCCTATGCTATAAATATAATACATAATGAAGATTAGTTTGGCAACTTAATGCAGGCAGCAATGAGACCACTTCCATTATGTCTGAGGGCAAAATCCTAGATTAGGCAGCAGTAAAATAGCTTCTAATATAACATGCCATGATAATGAATATAGTTGATTAAATTAAAGCACCAGAAATAAAGTCTGGAGCACTAGTGAAGGAAAACGAGAAGTGAATCTAACTGAGCCCAGATGCATGCCCATGTTTTGGCCAACACCATGGCAATATGGGAGGCAGAGCATGTTTTTCCTCCATTGTTGGTTGTTTATTTATGGCAACAAACTTTTTCCTGGGGAGGTATCAACAGGAATATCTTCAACTTGGCAGCTGTGACCAATTGCACAGCATTTTGCCAATAAAACCATGCAGGTTTTCTGAAGCTATGATGACACATGGGCAGAGTTTATAGTGGTAACTAGGACATTGCCCTCCAATGTTATTGGAGATTTTCTGACCTATGACCTTGGAGTAATTAGAATGCCATCTAGGTTGGAGGCTGAAATTGAACCCAAGTGAGAGAGTAATTGGAAGTCCTCAGTTTACGATGGCAATTAGGATTATAACTGCCTTTGCTAAGAAATGTGGAAATAAATCAGTGCCAATCAATATCTTGCCATAACTCCAAGACACGCAGATTGTTAAGTGGGAAGAGAGTACCAGATAAGGAGCATGTGGAGGGGTGGTCTGGGGAAGGAAAGGCTGGGAGAGGGCTTAGAAGACCTGATGAGGTTGTGTGTGAACACAGAAAGATCAGGGTGGATGATTTGGCAGGGCACAAGTGCAGAAAGGCCAGGGAGACTTATCAGAGAGACTTGCAACCTTTCCTGTCAATTTCTCCATTGATTTTGCTTATGGGAATTTGTCAAGGATGGTTTCAAATAGGGATCATGGGATGGTGGGATGCTGTTAATATAATGTGAGCCAGTTACCAAGCATCCAAATTACAATCTATCTGTGAGGGTGCTATAATGGCCAGAACTTCAAGGACCAATTGTTAAGAACCATTCCTTAAGTGACATCACAACTTCAATCGGAATAAGTGGCCAATAAATGAGGACTATGTATACTATTTACATTGGATTATCTATTGACTATATGGGCAGGGAACAGATGGGGAAGAGACGCTTGGCTATTTGGGAGTCCTATATATTTGAACTTTGAAGGAGCCATGATTAGAATGTAGTATTGACAGTTAATTCTGCCCGTAGCCAGATGGACAGAGGTTGACTCAGCCTGCCATCCTTTTGGGGTCAATAAAATGAGGATCCAGAGGAGGTAAAGATACACTTGGAACTTTCATGATATTTCAAATGTTCAGAGGCTTTGCTGAAAAAGGTTTACATTTGGGGCGGATGAGGGCTTCGAGACCCAGGTATGTGTTTTTCCTTTTCCATTACCAGAAGTAACATAAAGTACAAATTTCCTTAAAATAAATAATTCATGCAATATGTAGATTCCAACTTTTCTTGCACAGCTAATGCACAACATACAATTAATTTTAAGGACAGCCTGTATCTAACTTCCAAAAGAAAAAATTGTGAAACCGAAAGCATTACTGTGGTTTAGTGACAAATTATGCTTCAACTCTTAAAACTGGCTTTGTGCTTAAGTGCAAAATTTAGATCCCTACATGTCATTTTCTTGATCCCAAATTTCTTTCTGTTTCCCTCCATAATTGACAATAAAAACAATTTAAACACTTTTAATTCAGTCAGGATGGCAACCCATATCTGCAATAAAAGAGAAAGGTTTTTCTCTTTTATTTAAGAGAAAGCCCAACCGAATGTAACAGTCTAAGAAAACTGACTCAAATCCTCAATAAGATTTAAGTGTGACTTGTGCCAAGTTTATAATATTACATCCATATGGAACATACCCTGTCATATATTTTTAGATATTTGCTTATAAATAACATGTGTCTGCAATTGTTGAGCCTTCCTGTTCAGTAGATAAATGCTATGCTAATTCTATGCACCTTAACAAAAAGCCTAATAGACTAATTTACTGAGGCCATTTAACTCTCTGATTCTTTTTATTTGCCTGAAAATGTCTGAACTTAAGCGTGGGAAGGGAATAATTAACTTATCCAAGAAGAGGAATTTTGTTACTTAGTCATGCTATGGAAACAAAAGACAATGAAGCAAACCTCTACCTATGTTTCACAGGGCAATCAAAAGTAAACATATACACACCCACCCAGAGGTCCCATTTAGCTGCTAGGGATTAATGGTATGCATAAAAGATAAAAGTAAAGCAACCAACACACATGGCAACATAACACCTCACTTCCTACGCCAAGGCCCAGCGGCACTGTTTAGATCTGGTCTAATGTTGTCTAGATCCCTGTAGGAAACTACCCTGCCAAGGGACATCATCTGGCAGACATGAAAGAAGTCTATTCAATTTTCTGCCCAAAGAGGCTATGATGTTGTTTCAATATAGACTTGCTTTACCACCACGCAGTGTGAAGTGGCCTCTAGCAGCAGACCTTGGGTATCATGTAGGAGAATTGCTTTGTTTGTTCTTACTGCCAAACACAGATTATGACGTTTTTCTGCCTTGTGGTCAAAATAACATAGCTGTACCTTGAATGGACTCAATAGGGACAGAGATTTTTTTTTCTAGTCTGCTTATGCAAAAAAATCTATTTCAACAGCCCTGCCCTTTCAGTTTTTCTTAACCCTTAAGTTTACTTTTTAAGGTGTATTATTCCCTGCAAGGAAAAAAAAAAACAAAGTGTACCCCTGCTTTAGTTCATCAGCTGCCCCATTGGAAGTAGGCTTTCTTATAGCTAGTTGTATGCTCCAATTTTATTGTAACCCATACATTAATGTTGTTAATCTTCTCTGTACCATATCTTATCTAAAAATAAGAATGGGGTGCTAATTTTTCATTCCCAATGATTTATACCCTAGGACAAGGCTCCTTTTAATAGTAAGACTTTTGCTAGCAAAGCAGATTAACACTATACAGCCCGCTCTAGGAAAATGGTGATAACTTACTTTAAAAGATATAGATTTTACCATTATTATTAATGAGACTGCTCTGCATGGAATGCCTGCACTTTGTCATTTAAATGGCAACAAAAGATACTTCGCAAGAGTAAGATTGCAATCCATTATATAATGCATTGTAAAACTGCATAAACGGTTATGGTTCTTATGAATCCTGCCTTTTTATAGTACGGCCAGCTGCTTCTGGTTTCAGTACCAATTGCTCCCTGAGCACCATTCTGTCCTGCGTCATCCACTAAGCCTTTAAAAAATATGTTAAAGAAAGGAGGGTTATTGCAGATTGTTAGCAGCAGTGGCTGATATTAAGGGAGGAGTAGAGGATATACTTCATTATATCCAGATGCAATAGACTCTCAATTATATTTACAAGATTGCAGTGTTCTCCTGAGAGAAAGTTGTTCCACCTGGTTCCTCTTTTTCTATCCTATAATCCTGGGTTGAAAATAATATTGCTTTTAACTAGGGATCAGAACACTGGAACACCTGCTATCAGTCAACACTTCGCCTGAATCACAGTTGCAGCACCTGGCTTTTTCATAAAACATCCAGTAGCCTGTCACCATTTAGAGAATAATGGCAGTTACAATAGCTAACAGATTTCTTTCTCTTGTACTTCTGCTGCCAGGTAGAGGTTGATTTGTACAAAGCAGAACACTTGTATTACTCTTGACCATGTCATTGTGATTGAAGGAACAGAAGATACAGATTAACAGAGTTGGAAGGAACCTTGTAGGTCATCTAGTCCAACCCCCCAACCCAAGCAGAAGACCCTACAACATTTCTGACAGACTGCTCCCACAACTTCTGAAGGCAAGTTGTTCCATTGGTTGATTGCTCCCACTGTCAGAAAATTTCTCATTATTTCTAGATTGAATCTCTCCTTGATCAGTTTCCATTGATTATTCCTTGTCTGGCCCTTGGGTGCCTTAGAAAATAGCTTGACCCCTTCCTCCTCTCTGTGGCAGCCCCTCAAATATTGGAAGACCACTATCATGTCTCCCCTGGTTCTTCTCTTTACTAGACTAGCCAAGCCCAGTTCCTGCAATCAGCCGTCGTATGTTTTAGCCTCCAGTCCCCTAATCATCCTGGTTGCTCTTCTCTGTACTCTTTCTAGAGTCAACATCTTTTTTATAATGTGGTGACCAAAACTTGATGCAGTATTCTAGGTGTGGCCTTACTAAGGCTTTAGAGAGTGTTATTGGTACCTCACTTGATCTTGTTTGTATTCCTCTGTTAGAAGCCAGACATTTCCTGTACTTTCAATGTAATAGGCCTTGGGGATCCTATAGTATTGAAAGGCAGAATAAATTTTATAAATTTAGTCTTTAAATAAGTTTGCATTTTGTTTGGGGAGACATAAAATCTAGAAATTTCCAAGGATATGTGTATAATAGCACAATTTTTTTAAACCTGGTTTTGGCTCGTTCATTTTAAAAGGCTAATACGAACATTGATACATCAGGACAATCCATGATTTTTTCTATTTAACTTCATTTTCTGAGATCAGGTTTTAGCCTCCCTTCTCCAATAAAGTACAGTCATCGCTATATCTGGACCAGAAGGACCAACAAAGAAACTGCTGAGTTTTCTCATACTTCCTTTGTTGCAGATTCTGCTTTTTTAATATATTAAGACTCCTCTGTGTTTTCTGCACATCTTCTAGTTTGAATAGATGTTTGTATTATAACAGCATTTTTAGATGGGAAGATTATAAAATAATTTTTATGATCTTTCCATCTAAAAAATGCTGATTAATTTTTCCATTTAGAAACTCACTTGCCTTCCTTTTTTACCCATAACCAGAATTCTTCCCTACCATGGTTATTGCATCAGGAAGTAAATTCACTTTACTGTTTAGGACAGAAGGAATTCTTGCCAACTTCTGACTCCTGTTTAACCATTTAATTCCCATGCGATATCAAGGCATCTTTTCCTTTCTGAATTATTTAACATAATGCACATAGTGATACCAGTGTTTTGGTGTTTGTATATATTCTTCATTTACACTCAACCATTACCAGTTTCATGGCAGACTATTGTTGTAGTCATTTGAAAACCTTTTAAATATAATTTTGATATTGTGTTTATACCTATTTGGGCTGGAAAAACAGGATTGCTAGATTTCCAAAGGTCAACTGGAATTTAGAAGCCCAGATATAGTAATCCTAGTCATATTAGCAGGATTCAGAGTCTATCTTAAGCCCCTGTCACACTGCAGCAACAGATGAAAAGAGGAAGTAAAACGGAGAGAAACAATTGCCATCCGTTGGAAAATGCGATGTACTCACTGCCTCCGTTTTGCTTCCTCTCTATCCGTCCAGCATCCGTTTATTCACGTTTCATCCACTCAAAAAGTTTTAGGCTGCTTAAAACTTTTGCGTGGAAAATGTATCCAGTTCGTCCGTTCTGAATCCGCTACGCATCCGTTACGCATCCGTTACGCATCCGTTATGCATCCGCTATATTGGCTAGGCATCCGCTGCGCATCCGCGCAACTCCATCCGCCAGGACGCAGGGAGGAAGCGGAACGGACGCAGAACGGATGCAGAACGGATGCAGAACGGATGCAGAACGGATGCAGAACGGAAACAAAGCATTTAAAGCGGAAAAAACGTTCGCGGAGGGGACCTATCTCGGATATCAAGGATGTCTAGAGGATGCCTAGAGGAAGCCTAGAGGATGCCTAGAGGATGCAAAGGGACACCTATACTGCCCATAAAAAGGGGAAGCAACTCGCCTGCATCGCACTTTCAGAACAGCAGCCAAGCTGTGCAGACCTCTGTAGCCTTCATCTGACTCTTCCTCTTCCACACAATCCAGTCATGTCCACCGTGGATTGCGACCAAATTCTTTCGGCAGCCACCATCCTTCTGCAACACTGCAAAACCATCTACAGTCTCTGTGAACAGTACTACGGGAAGAAAAGGAGGCACCCAAAAAAAGTCTGGATCCAAAGATGGTTCGCCAGAAGAGCACAGTACGTACTTTACGACAAGCTGATGGTGGAGCTCAGGAGCGAAGACCCTCGGGCGTTCCAGAACTTCATGAGGATACCTCCAGCCATGTTTGACAAAGTTGTGCAGCGCCTGACACCCAGGTTGACCAAGGCAAACACCAGCTTCCCTCCCAGCCTGGACCCTGGGCTCAAGGTGGCACTCACTCTGCGCCACCTGGCCTCAGGGACCACCTACAGCATCATGCAGCACGGTTGGAGGGTGCCACCCAGCACCATCAGCTTTGTGGTCAGAGAAGTGGTGCACGCCATCATCGAAGAATACAAGGAGGAGCTCCTCCAGTGCCCCTCCATTGAAGAATGATGAAAGAAAGTTGCAGAGCAGTGGTATCAGAAGTGGAACTTCCCCCACACCGTTGGAGCCATAGATGGCAGGCACGTGGCCTGCAAAGCTCCCTCCAACTCAGGGTCCTCTTATCACAACTACAAGGGCTTCTTCAGCATCATCCTCTTCGCCATGGTCGATGCTGACTACAAGTTCATGTACATCGATGCTTCAGGCAGCAGCTCATCTTCAGATGCCCAGGTATACAACGACAGTCACCTCAAGGAGGGGCTGGAAAGCAACCTCATGGTGGGCTTCCCAGATCCAGACCCTCTCCCCAACGACACGCAAGATGTGCCCTTCATCATGGGGGATGACGCCTTCTCCCTCACAACCTACCTCATGAAGCCCTCACCCGTGAAGAGAGGATCTTCAACTATAGGCTGTCCAGGGCAAGGCGGGTGGTGGAGAACGCCTTTGGCATCCTGGCCAACAGGTTCCAGGTACTTCTCACCAACATGCAGCATCGCCCAGAGACCATGAGGAGGATCGTGGAAGCTTGCTGCATCCTGCACAATCTCATGTGCACCCGCTACCCAGTCTTGCAGAACAGGCTCGTGGACCTCCAACAAGGCAATGGGGACATGGAGCCTGGGGAATGGAGGCAAGGGCAAAATCTGATAGATACTGAGGATGTGCAAGGCCCCAACAGAGCCTCACATGAGGCGAAGAAGCAGCGCAACCTCCTGAAACACTGGTGCAACTCCCCAGCTGGAGCGGTGGAGTGGCAAGACAGGATGGTAGATGCTTAATGGATGCTTCCTTCAGCCTGTCTCATCACACGGATGAGATTGGGCCATGTAAGTTGGGTGGGCCTACAATGAGCAGGGAGTTTAAAAGTTGTGTTTATGTTGACGTGTGGATAATTATTACATTATTATTGATAATAAAGGGCCGGAGGTGTGGCACCTGGGAGGGTGGACCATACAGTCCCACTATGCTTGCACTGGAGGTTTATCTATCCCACAGCTATTACCCATCCCAAAGGTGTTCCTGCCCATCCCACAGGTATCTTAACCCATCCCAAAGGTATCCCTTCCCATCCCACAGCTATCT
>BLBF01000037.1:9682653-9698634 GCA_015471245.1 Laticauda colubrina
TCCCTTCCCATCCCACAGCTATCTTAACCCATCCCAAAGGTATCCCTGCCCATCCCACTGCTATCTTAACCCATCCCAAAGGTATCCCTGCCCACCCCACTGCTATCTTAACCCATCCCAAAGGTATCCCTGCCCACCCCACTGCTATCTTAAACCATCCCACAAGCATGCAAAGGCTAAACCATTTCTAAAATTTTCCACCAAGACTTTATTCAATAAAATAAATGAAGCAAGTGTGTGAAACAAAGATAAACTTTATTGAACAACAAGCTTTAAAATAAACATGAACCAAGTTAAGTGTCCAAATAAAGTCCACAAATATCCAGGCAGCCAGTCTCTGGCACTCCTCTTGGTCACTCGGAGGTGTGTGCCCAGTCCAAGGTGTTAGGGTGCAGGTGCTGTGGAGGTGGGTGCTGCTGCAGTGCTGGTCTGAGGTGTTATTGGAGTGCCTAGCCCCGAGAGGACAATAGGGGACGGTGTGTTGAGGAAGGTGTCGGACAGCTGGCTCAGCCCCGCGATGCTGAGAGGTCCTTCCTCCATGCCATGGGGTGTCAGCCCCAGTACTGAGGACAGATGTACTGAGGCCGGGCTTGGCTGTGGGATGGAGGAAGGAGCAGTGTAGTGGGGCTGCCTGCTCTGCAGCGGGGTGAGGACTGTCGTGGGTGGCATCATTGGCGTGGCTGGCATCGCTGTCGTGGGTGGCATTGTCGTGGGTGGCATCGCCGGCATCATTGGAAGCGGTGGCAACGTTGTCGGCCGAAGACTCTGTGTCTGCAACTGTAGGGGCTGCTGTCTGTGCTGCTGGACTTCCAGGTAGCTGTAGCCCTGGTAGGTGAGGGGCTGTGGGAAGCCTTGGTATGGGACGGACATCACCTGGGGTGGAGGAGCAGACCTGGACTGGGTGGGAGCAGGTGCCTCTGGGTGTGGAGGGTTGTGAAGCAGCTCGGTGATCCTCTCCTTCATCACCTGGTACTGAGGATCCGGCATCTCCTTGAGGGTCTGGTTCACATAATTGAGGAAGGGCTTGCGGTTGGAGTAGGAGGATTCGATGGGGACCAGCTGAGAGAGGAGACCTATGCTGGTGCGGATGGTGTCCCTGATCTCCACTAGGACCTTGTGGTTCTGCCCCTCCTGCGGTCCGGCTCTCTGCCTTGCTGTGGAGGCGGAGGTGTGGGTGGATGCGGCTTCGGCAGTGGTGGACTCGATGTCTCCTTTCTCCCACCGCACCAGGGACTCCTCCTCGCTCTCCACCACACTTTCAACACCTGCCGGGGGGTTCTCCGCCGTGGCACGCCCCACAGATACCTGTGTGGAGACAGGGACTGACTCTCGGCCGCCAGAGGACTGGCTCCCAGCAGGCTGCCGGAGAGAGAGGGTAGAGATTTGGGCTCCTGGTGCTCCTCGGTGGTGGACCTCACCCTCCAGGAAGCTGCACTTGGCCATGACATAGCTCTCTCTATCTGTCAGCTTAACCCTGGCCTGGCCAGATTTTTTGCAGTGCAGCTTCCCGTACCAGGTGTGCATGTGCTTCCACCAGCCGAGGAACACATCCGATGTGTAGCCCAGACTCTCCGCCCTCTCTCTCCAAGCAGCCTGCTTCCGCTTGGTGTCCCTGTAAAGCCGGTGTCCCTTTCGCCACAAATATTCGTTCTCTCTCAGCCAGTCCAGCACCTCATCCTCGTGCGCTTCCTCGATGTAATACTGCCTCCTCTCCTGTTGTTGAATACACCTCTTCTTCCCTTTGGCAGGACCAGATGGCCCCTCATCAGAGGGGCTCCCAGGTGGTAGGGGCTGCTCCTCCACACCAGCAGCAGCAGCAGCAGCAGCAGGATCATCATCATCGGCATCATCACCAGCAGGATCAAAATCAGCCTCATCATCATCAGCATCTGCATACTCACCAGCAGGATCATAATCAACAGCAGCAGCAGCAGCAGCAGCAGCAAAACCAGGATGAGCAGCAGCAGAGTAAGCACCAGCAGCAGGGTCAGCAAGACCAGGAGCATGAGCAGAATGAGCAGGACCAGCAGGACCAGAAGCAGCTTCAGCAGAGTACGCAGCAGCAGAAGCACCACCGCCAGGAGCAGCTACAGCAGAAGCTCCAGCAACAGAAGAGCGAGCCCAAGAAGCAGAAGCCCCAGCAGAAGCAGAGTCAGGGACATGGGGCGGGAGGGTGGCCCTGTCCCTCTTGCCAGGGATGGCAGCAGGTTGCTGAGCCTTTCGCTTCTTCCCCATGGTTGTGGGGTTGCTGGCTGGCAGGAAGGCTGGCAGGAAGCCTGGCAGGAAGGCTGGCACCAAGGCTGGCACCAAGGCTGGCAGGAAGCCTGGCAGGAAAGCAGGCACCAAGGCTGGCAGGCAGACTGGCTGGTAGGGAGGCTGGAAGGCAGGTTGGCAGCAAGGCTGGCAGGGAGGCTGGAAGGCAGGCTGGCAGCAATGCTGGCAGGGAGCCTGGAAGGCAGGCTGCCAGCAAGGCTGGAAGGGAGGCTGCCCAGGAGGCTGGGAGACAGGCTTGGAGGCAGGCTGGCAGCAAGGCTTGCAGGCAGACATGCAGGAAAGGAACTGGAAGTGTCCAGCAGCAGGTCTTTCCTCGGAATGCTGGCTACGTGCGAGCTGCTTCCCTTTATATCCGGGGGGCTTGCGCAATGCATCCCCCCGCATGCGCAATTAACGCGCGACATCCGTTCCGTTTCTGCTGTGCATCCGCTAGGCTTCCGCTGTGCATCCGTTCTGCATCTGTTTTTTCCGTTCCGCATCCGCTTCGCTGAGGCCCCACGGAAGCCTAGCGGACGCGCCATCCGCTGTGCTTCCGTTCCGCATCCGCTTAGCATCCGCCCTGTGTCCTCCCCGCATCCGTTTCATCCACTCCAATTATGCAAATTTTCGCCCCTTTTGAGCGCGGATACAACGGATGTAAGATTTTTCTCTTCCGTTGTGTCCTTTTTGCATCCGTTGGGCAGTGTGACAGGGCCTTTACTTATCTTACCTCTCATACCAACTTGATTTCTAGGCTACCCAACTACAGTGACTCTAAGAAGTTTAACATATAAATAACATTTAAAATAAAATCCTTAGTACCATCTAGAGCAGGAGTGTCAAACTTGCAGCCTGCGGGCCAGATGTGTCATGCGCTGGCCACACCCAGCCTTGGTTTAGCAAAGGTGGAAAAAGTTGTGATGTGTCACATGATGACAACATGATGTCGTGAGTTTGACACCCATAATCTAGAGGGAACAGCAAACAACTCTTTTTCCTATCAGCAGCCACAAGGGTCTTCCAATCACTCTAAGGACAGGGGGAAAAGCCATGTTTTTATTCCCGTTAATGGAAAAGGGGAGATTATGTGAAATTCCAGGAGAATGCTGGTCCTGAGGGCAGGTGCCATGACAGTTAAGGATCCTTTTCTGAGTTTGGGTAGGTAACATTGCTTCATTGACATGACCAGGAAAGCCAACTTGACAAGATCTTACAGAACATGGGAACCATGTCCAGGAGAGGGTACAGCTAATACATAAAATGAACTTGTACAAGATCTTCCTGGTCTCTGGTTTGACCTGCACTTCAAGAAGAAGCTATGAGCCCAGACGGCATACCATAGCCAATTGGAGTAGCATATTCCCATTCAGGGCCTAAATATAAGATCCCCAGTACCAGGATGCCAAAACATTCACCACTATTGAGTCTCACTAGTGCTGAGCCCAAGCTTGTTCTTCCTAAAGGCAAATTGATCACCCTGAAATGAAATGTATAATTGAGTATCCTTGTAATTAAATAAGAGGGTAATAAATTTAATTTTCCCAGGTATGCCACAAATCAGAAGCACTGGACTCATCCCCTCTTTTCCAACCAACATTGACTGAACTGAACTGGCTTTGAAGGAAGGAAGGAAAAAACAATAACTCAGCTCTCTACTCCCCAAAGCTGATCCAGAAGGATCCTTCCAAGCTCATCTTGCTACTCTGGAGTTTACATAGCCAGTTTGAAAGGGTTGAGAGGCTTTTTGCATTGGTTTAAATTTTTTACCATCTCTTGTA
This sequence comes from Laticauda colubrina, assembly GCA_015471245.1. NCBI lineage: Eukaryota > Metazoa > Chordata > Lepidosauria > Squamata > Elapidae > Laticauda > Laticauda colubrina. Next base: position 9,686,685 of record BLBF01000037.1, read on the forward strand.
ACACAAGGAGTGTACACAAATCGATGCAGAACAATGCATGCTCTCTTACAGAAGAATGGCAGCAGATTCCTTTTTTTAATTGAAGGTATTTTGTTTCCTCATGGTTCATAGAAGCTCAGAGTCTAGGATATTTGGCTATTGGTCACTTGAAAGCAGCAAGTTTTAAACAGTGATCAGCTGATATTTTTTGCAAGCTCTTGATATACTCAAATATTGATAACCTTTTATGTTTTTTGTATTGGCATAGATTGCAAAACAGAAGACAGTTTGAAAATATTTTGACTACCTTTCAATGGTTGTGTATTATAATGTGGAAAAGGAATAAGGGGAAAATACTAGTCTTAGAAACTTTTTCACTACTGTATTGTATTCCTGATTAAATTATTTATAAAACAGCTATATCAGTTTTCATTCACTTTGTTTTACTTATGCATTAACATGAAGTATTTTTAAGTGCAGGAAAAAATATGTTTGACTAACTGTAATTTTCTAAGAAATGGTTTATATAGTAAATATATTTTCACTCAAAATATATATTGTCTGTATGTGTGTGTGTTAACATCTCCTTCCATACACTCTCACTCATGCTCTTTAATTGTTTATTTATTTTATTTGTTTATGAGCAAAAACAAAATGAAACAAATCAGAAAATAAAATAATCAGAAAAGCTTCAGGGATATACCTGTACTTACTACAGAAGTGTTCTGACCACATCAAAAGACATATCCTGAAGTGGTGCTTGTGGAGATCACATCTCAATACCTCTGAAGTAAAATCAGAATCAATATTGAGGCTATGATTATCTCATTATTCCCCTTAACAATGTACTGGATCCTCCTTTGGAACATGGAATCGTCCAAGACCGGAAGACTTGAAAACTTTAACATTAGCCCTGAAATGAAATTCAGGAGCTTATGAAGGGCGACTGCTAAGCAACTAGGCCAAGGGTTGGCAACTATGGCAACTTTACAACATGTGGGCTTCACCTCCCAGAATTCCTGAACCAGCATGACTGGCTCAGTAATTCTTGGAGTTGAAGTCCACAGTTGTCAAGTTACCCACCCCTGAGCGAGAGGGATAAATACCAACAGCACTTGCCTTTATGGTTTAATTCCATGCAAAGCCATTAGTATCCAGTAAAATTGCTATTATTGTCATTACCAAAAATGGAATGATACAATTAGAAGATGAGATAGTAATAATGATATTAATGTCTGCACACTATTCTAGTTCAAATTAAATTGATTCTCTTAAAAGTGAAGACTGAATGAGTTCTTCATGTATCCCTAAATAGCACCAACTATTTTAGGCTCCTGTAAAGCCAGTTCATATTCTAATATTTATTATATCTAATGATCGAACTCAGTGCTGTCCAATTTGATTGCTTCCAAATGCACTGGATTTCAATTCTCATTTTCCCTAGCCAAAGCTGACCAACTTAGATTTTTATATTTTTGATTTACCACTTAAAATTATAATTATGCTCCGTTTACAGGATACTCCGAGGTCCATGATTAACTAACTTTTAAAAATTTATCTTTATTTCTGTATTGCCCTAACAAGAAAAGCTTTATTTTTACAATATCAAAAATAGGACATATAGGATGGAAAAACTTACCATTGAAGTAAAGCCCCTGTCACACAGCACCAACGGGTGGAAAGAGGATGTAAAATGGAGAGAAACACTTGCCATCCATTGGTTAACACGATGCTTTCGTTCTGTACTCACTGCGTCCGTTTTTCATACTCTCTATCCATCCAGCATCCGTCGACTGAGATTCCATCCACTCAAAAAGTTTTGAGCTGCTCAAAACTTTTTGAGCGGAAAACGTTTCCAACGCATCCGTTCTGCATCCACAATGCATACGGGGAACATCTGTTCTACATCCGTCGTCATCCGTTACGCATCCACTATATCCGCTAGGCATCCACTGTGCATCCATGCAACTCGTATCTGCTCCAGTGGAAAACGGACACAGGGAGGAAGCGAAACGGACACGGAACAGACACAAAGTGTTAGTAGCACGGACGGAGAAAGGATGAAAGCAGATGCAGCTCGCATACAAAGCATTAAAACGGAAAAAATGTTCGCAGAGGAGACGTATATCAGATATTTAGGATGTCTGCAGGACGCCTAGAGGATGCAAAAGGACACCAAGCAGAAAACCTATATTTCCTATAAAAAGAGGGAGGAACTCACCTGGATCTCACTTTCAGTCCAGCAGCCCTGCGGTGCAGACCTCTTCAGCCTTCCTCTGGCTCTTGCTCTTCCACAGCATCCAGTCATCTCCACCATGGATCATCACACACTCCTTTTGGTAGCCACCATCGTTCTACAACAGTGCAAAGCCATCTACAGGCTCTTTCACCTGTTTTACGTGAAGGAGGCAGCCAAGAAGTGTCTGGATCCGAAGATGGATCGCCAGAAGAGCAGAGTACGGACTGTATAACAAGCTGATGGTGGAGCTGAGGAACGAAGACACTCGTGCATTCCAGAACTTCATGAGGATGCCTCCAGCCATGTTTGACGAAGTTGTGGAGCGGCTGAGATCCAGGTTGACCAAGCAGAGCACCAACTTCCGGCCCAGCCTGGACCCTGGGCTCAAGGTGGCACTCACTCTGCACCACCTGGCCTCAGGGACCACCTACAGGAGCATGCAGTATGGCTGAAGGGTGCCACACAACACCATCAGCATTGTGGTCAGAGAAGTGGTGCAGGCCATCATCGACGAATACCTGGAGGAGCTCCTCCAGTGCCCTTACACTGAAGAAGGCTGGAAGAAAGTTGCAGAGCAGTGGTATCAGAAATGGAACTTCCCCCACAACGTTGGAGCCATAGATGGGAAGCACGTGGCTTGCAAAGCTCCAGCCAACTCAGGGTCCACTTATTTCAACTACAAGGGCTTCTTCAGCATCATCCTCTTCGCCATGGTCAGTGCTGACTACAAGTTCATGTACATCGATGCTTCAGGCAACGGCTCATGTTCAGATGCCCAGGTATACAACGCCAGTGACCTCAAGGAGGGGCTGGAACACAACCTCATCATGGGCTTCCCAGATCCAGACCCCCTGCCCAACGACACACAAGATGTGCCCTACTTCATCGTGGGGGATGATGCCTTCTCCCTCAGAACCTACCTCATGAAGCCCTACACTTCCAGATGCCTCACCCATGAAGAGAGGATCTTCAACTACAGGCTGTCCAGGGCAAGGCGGATGGTGGAGAACGCCTTTGGCATCCTGGCCAACAGATTCCAGGTACTTCTCACCACCATGCAGCATCGCCCAGAGACCGTGAGGAGGATCGTGGAAGCTTGCTGCATCCTGCACAATCTCATGCGCACCCGCTACCCAGTGTTGCAGAACAGGCTCGTGGACCTCCAACAAGGCAATGGGGACATGGAGCCTGGTGAATGGAGGCAAGGGTGAAACCTGATAGACACTGTGGATGTGCAAGGCCCCAACAGAGCTTCACGTGAAGGGAAGAAGCAGCGCAACCTCCTGAAACACTGGTGTAACTCCCCAGCTGGAGCAGTGGAGTGGCAAGACAGGATGGTAGATGCTTAATGGATGCTTCCTTGAGCCTGTCTCATAACACTGATGAGATTGTGCCATGTATGTTGAGTGGCCCTACAATGAATAGGGCATTAGTAAAGAGTTGTGTTTATGTTGAAATGTGTGGATCAATGATTACATTGTTATTGATAATAAAGGGCCATAGGTGTGGCACTTGGGAGGGTGGACTATACAGTCCCATTATGCTTGCACTGGGGGTTTATCTATCCCACAGCTATTACCTATCCCAAAGGTATCCCTGCCCATCCCACAGGTATCCCTGTCCATCCCACAGGTATCCCTGCCCATCCCACAGCTATTACCCATCCCACAGGTATCCCTGCCCATCCCACAGCTATCCTTACCCATCCCACAGCTATTACCCATACCAAAGGTATCCCTGCCCATCCCACTGCTATCTTAACCCATCCCACAGGCATGCAAAGGCTTAAACCATTTCTAAAAGTTTCCACCAAAACTTTATTTACTAAAATAAATGAACCAAGTGTGTGAAGCAAAGATAATCTTTATTAATAACAAGCTGTAAAAGCAAAATGACCCAAGTGTCTTTAGCAAAGATAAAGTCAACAGGTAGCCACCCAGTCTCTGGCACTCTTCTTGGTCACTCTGTGGCGTGCCCAGTCTCAGGGGTGAAGAGTACAGGTGCTGGGCAGGTGGCTGCTGCTGGAGTGCTGGTCTGAGGCACCATTGGGGTGCTTGGCCCTGAGAGGACAACAGGGGACAGTGTGTGGAGGAAGCTCTCAGAGAGCTGGCTCAGTCCTGTGATGTTGAGAGCCCCTTCCTCCAGGACATGGGGTGTCAGCCCCAATACTGATGACAGATGTTCTGAGGCTGGGCTTGGCTGTGGGGTGGAGGAAGGGAAGCAGTGTAGTGGGGATGTCTGGTCTGCAGCTGAGCGAGGTGAGGCATGGGTGGTATCTGTGGCATCAGTGGCGTGGGTGGCATCTGTGGTGTGGGTGGCATTGGTGGCACCGGTGGCATCCGATGTACCTGTACCTGGACTGGGAAGAGCTGCCTGTGCTGCTGGACCTCCTGGTAGCCATGGCCTTGGTAGGGGAGGGTCTGTGGAAAGCCTTGGAAGGGCAGTGACATCACCTGGGGTGGAGGAGCAGGCCTGGACTGGGTGGGAGCAGGTTCAGCTGGGTCTGGAGAGTTGTGAAGAAGACTGGTGATCCTGTCCTTTATCACCTGGTACTGTGATTCCGACATGTTCATGAGGGTCTGGTTGATGTAGGTGAAGAAGGGTTTGCGGTTGGAGGATGGGATGTCAGTGTGTGTACCAGCTGAGAGAGGAGATCTACACTGCCTCTGATGGTGTCCCTGATCTCCAGCAGGACAGTGTGGCTTTGCCCCTCCGGTCTGCCTCTCTGCCTGCTTTCTGTGGAGGTGGAGCTGGGGGTGGATGTGGGTTGTTCTCTGGTGGAAGTGCCCTCTCCTTGCTCCCACTGCGTCAGGGGGTCCTCCACACGCTCCGCCATGGGGAGTGCAGCTGTTTGGGGGGTCTCCATTGTGGGACGCTCCACAGATACCTGCCTGGACACAGGAGCTGACTCTTGGCCAGAAGAGGACTGGCTCTCTGCGGGCTGCCTGAGAGAGAGGATTGTGAGAGGGGCTGCTCCTCAGTGGCGGATCTCACCCTCCAAGAAACTGCATTTGGCCATCACGTAGGTCTCTCGGTCCGTCAGCTTGACCGTGGCCTGGCCAGATTTCTTGTGGTGCAGCTTCCCGTACCAGGTGTGCATGTGCTTCCACCAGCCGAGGAGCACCTCCGAAGTGTAGCCCAGGCTCTTCGCCTTCTCTCTCCAAGCAGCCTGCTTCCTCTTGGTGTCTCGATAGAGCCTGTGTCCCTTCTGCCAAAGATACCTGTTCTCCCTCAGCCATTCCAGCACCTCATCCTCATGTTCCTCTTCGATGGAGTACTGCCTCCTCTCCCATTCTCGTGCTCGCGTATGCCTCTTCCTCCCTCTGGCAGGGCCATCTGGGCCCTCATTAGAGGGGCTTCGAGGCTGTAGAGGCTGCTCCACACCACCACCTCCAGCAGCAGCAACAACAATACTAGAAGCAAAAGCAGGACCAGCAGCACCAGCAGCACCAGCAGCACCAGGAGCAGCACCAGCAGAGTAAGCACCAGCAGCGTCAGCAGGACCAGCAAGACCAGGAGCAGCAGCAGCAGAGTAAGCACCAGCAGCGCCAGCAACACCAGCAGGACCAGGAGCAGCGCCAGCAGAGTAAGCACCAGCAGAAGCACCAGCACCAGCAGAAGCACCAGGAGCAGTGCCAGCAGAGTAAGCCCCAGCAGAAGCCCCAGCACCAGAAGCAGTGCCAGCAGAGTAAGCCCCAGCAGAAGCCCCAGCACCAGGAGCAGTGCCAGCAGAGGAAGCACCAGCAGAAGCACCAGCACCAGGAGCAGCCCCAGCAGAAGCCCCAGCACCAGCAGAGTCAGCCGGAGCAGTAGAAGCCCCAGCAGAAGCAGAGTCAGTGCCAGGGGGTGGGATGGTGGCCCTGTCCCTCTTGCCAGGGCTGGCAGCAGATGCCACAGGCTTTCTCTTCTTCCCCATGGTTGTTGGCTTGCTGGCTGGCTGGCTGGCTGGCTGGAGCTGTGTCTGGCAGCAGGTCTTTCCTCTTAATGGTGACCTGCTTGCGAGCTGCTTCCCTTTATATCTGTGGGGCTGATGCAATGCATCCTCCCCGCATGCGCAGTGAACGCTTTGCATCCACTAGGCATCCGCTAGGCTTCCACTCTGCATCTGCTGTATCCGCTCAGCATCCGCTCTGCATCCGCTCTTTCCGCTAGGCGTCCTCTTCACTGTGATCCCCCTGAAGCCCTGTGGATGTGCCATCTGCTTTCATCCGCTTCTATCCGCTAGGCTTCCGTGGAGCATCCGCTTTCCATCCTGGCTACGTCCTCCCCCCGTCCGTTCCTTTCCGTTGTTGTCCGCTCTGGTTATGCAAATTTGGGGCACTTTTGAGAGCGGATAATAACGGATGGAACATTTTCTCGTCCGCTGTGTCCTTTTTACAAACGTTTTGCATCCGTCGGCCAATGTGACAGGCCCTTAAGCACAGTGAACATATTACATTTTTAGCTACATTGTGATACTAATGAAATGTTCCTTTGAAAATTCTTATTCAGTTATATCTAACTTGCAAAAATCCCTTTTTCTGTTTTCTTTTTGTTCTTTTATCCTCTTTTTCTTCCTGATGGTGCAGTCAAAAAACCTGTTAAAATAAATACACTTTAAAGACCATATATCAGAATCCACTACTCACATTAGCTATTATTCTCACCACATCAGGTCTTCTCAATATACTCAGTATGAGTATATTCATGATGAAAGAAGGTTTATGTCTTCCAGCCTTTATGAATTAGAAAGTCTGCAGGAAAACCATACATTTTCAGTCCATTTCATAGGAATATGGAACATTTCTAGCAACTGTGAAATTGCATTACAGTAGATGAGTGACTCACTGACACTGGAATTGTTTAGTATCCTCCAAAGTTATGGGACAGAATTTGCTTACTTTATTTACTAATCCTGGCTCATAAATGAATCAAACCACAAAACAGTACCATTGTGAGGTTCTTAGCTGAACTTGACTGCTCAAAATATAACATTTACCTTCTGGCAGAGAACAGAGGAATAGTATTTTAACCTCTCTAGGAACGAAGGAAATTAGATTATCATGATGGTGTTAAAATGGTTCTTTTTAGACAAAATGCTAGAACTAGTTATAGAAACAAATGTCTAGTCTCTCCATACTTTATGAATGTGACTGACTTTATCATTTTTGGCCTGCATTTGAGAACCACAATAAAGAAAACTTTAGTGTTGATTTCAAGAATCTTTTGGATTGCTGCCAAAATCCTCTAAATCACTTTGGAAGAATAGACAAGAATTTTAAAAAAATTTTAACCAAGGACCCTGACATATGGCTATGAAGTTGTTTATGAAAACTGTCGCTACTATCACTGTGTAGTAACTATTCCTCTATGACAACAGAAACTATTTTAGCTAGCTGAAATCTGGGTTAAAGTCTACATTTGATTTATGGTGGCAGAAATCAGTTTTGAAATAATGTTATTTTTTAAAGCAAGGGATGGTCCATTTCTTCATTTTCCATAGACTCAGACTTTAGGGACCAATGATGTATTTGTTGCACTTTTGATTGCATCCCCTTAAAGATAGTCATATGTTAGTTGTGGTTGGCAACCGAAATGGCCATCCTATGCAAAGTGCTTCAACCAAGACATGGCTTCACAGACAACAGAGGGGGTCACAAAATACATTTTTTTTCTTGCAGTGAGTGGTGTTATACATCGTGTTGAATTCTCGGTTTAAATTTGCTCCAGTCTTGTTTATTCTTCTGCATTGAAGTCCTGGAGTTCTGTAGCTATTTCCACATTTGTTATATTCTGAATAATATTTCTACATTTGTTATAATTTGAATAATCTGGAAAATTGGCAGGAAATTGTGGGCCATAAGCCCCCAAATTAGCACCTTTATCTATATAATATTGAAATGAAGAAATATCTTAACCTCTTGGGTTTTGGACATGATTTTTAATTTCTTATGAATAAACTTGAGAAGTTGTTTTTAGGACAAATTTTAAGAGATTAATAGGCAGAGATCAGAGACAAATTCTTTAAGGTAATTATCTGATTCCAAAATATAATAACAAGGAAGTATAATGCTGATAAAGTTGAACTCTGAGTAACATCAGTTCACTTTTTCCAGTGCTTCTTCAGTAAAGAGTATAAGTAATGCTAGTACAATGATATCCTATTAAAGTTGCACTGCTAAAATTAGTTACAAGTCTGAGTCTATTGTTTGAAATTATAATTTTAAATTTCATTTCCAAAAGAAAGCGTTACTATAGATTCATCTATAACAAAAGGAGAACAAAACATAGGTGAAAAAGCATCACCAGACTTTTCAGCAGAAAAGAACATAATCCATTTAACTTTATTTTAAAAGTTGTCATCTTAAAATTGCTTGTGCTTTTCTATACATTTACCAAAGTTCTACAAATTAAAATGAAAAACACTGTTACATTGAACAGGGAGAGTAGTAATCGGAATTAGTACCATTTTGAAATTTGTATGCAAAGTAATCCATATGAAAGGGGGTCTTCATTATATGGTTTCTCCTCACCCCCTTTAAAGAAGCTGTATCAATAGAGCTTGGCTATACCTGCCTGATAATCAGTAAATTGCTGGTTGCTATCATGTGCTTCTTGAGAAGAGCAGAAAACAACAACATACAATGGCCAATTCATATCAGACATGAACATACCAGCTGTTCCTGTCACTCAATATAATTGCTTTATTCCACATTTTTCAGCTATTTTCCATTTTTTCTCCAACAGTTTACCAATATGTAACTTTTTATGACATCTCTCACCCCTAATTAGTGATAGTGCAGTTACATGCATGTTCAGTCAATGAACTCAATAGCACTATTTCCTAACTGTAGAAACATAGGTTTGTACTTATAAAGAAGCAATTATTAAAAAGAAATTTGATAACATAGGAGTTTCCTTGACTAAGACCATAGTCCTACACACTCTTATCAGGGAACAGGTCTCATTGCACTCAAAATATTTACTTCTAAGCAAATGCAAAGAGGATTTCACTGAAACTTTCTTCCTTTTCTACTTTAAAAGAACAGAATTATGGTGATAATCTATTCTATGGAGAAATTGTCCAATAAACCTATTTTTAGATTTAAATTTTTAAAAAGTTGGTTGGAAAACAAATCCCTAATTTTACTGGTATGGAATGATAAATACATATTAAGTCAGTGTATAAAGTACATTTTTACTGACTTCTTTCAGCAAGGGTTCTTGAATTTTCTTAATATTGTCGTTCAGGCCATGCTTTTTCTTCCTTCACAATTTGTTTTATCTGTAGAAGACCTCTACTACTTCAGCTCAAAGACAGCCAATCAGTATCACTTTATGGGGGCGAAGCATGGTGCATTGTCATTAGTTTTCTTGTCTTTTGATCTAGTTCCACCTGAGTCTAATCATCCATTCCTTCAGATTATCACATAATGGGGACTGTCCAGGTATTAATTTCTAAAATGAAAATCTTTCTACCATTTAGCTTTGACTTCAAAATAATCTGTATTTGTTTGATATATTTATAGACATATTTTCTTTGACTTGATTCTGTAATAAATCAGAAACTTCAAATATTCCCAAATACTTGTAGCCTTCTTTTGATGCTATACCTTTTATCAAATCTTTATTGCTAAACAATATGATATTGTCTTCAACAATTTTGTCTGCCTTTATGGCTATGACTCAGAGGTTGTATTCAGCAAGTTCTGACCAGTGGTGGAGAACCGGTAGCAGAAATTTTGAGTAGTTTGGAGAACCAGTAAATCCCACCTCTGACTGGAGATTTTACAGTATCCTTCCCCTGCCGCGCCCACCAAGCCACGCCCACAGATCCAGTAGTAAAAAATTTTGAATCCCACCACTGCAAGTGACTCCATGCTCATTGATGCCAAATTGCATTCCATTATCTTTACTGAATTTTTTTGTGGTGTTAAATAAGGAATCTAATTCAGCCTTTGTTTTTCCAAATAATTTAAATCATCCATGTAGAGTAAATATGAATTTTTAAAAATCTTTTTTTGGCCAATTCATACCCACAAGTTTGTCTTGTTCAAAATTGCTGACAATGGGACCATTGATTGTATAAAGAAAGGTGATAATGAGTCACCTTGGAAAAAAATCCACATTTGATTTCAACTTCTAACGCTTCCCCATTAACCATCAGCTTTGTTCACCGAAATTTCACTGAAATATTCATAAATTGCCAAGCGCTTCTTCTGCTGATTTCAAACATTTTGAGACGTTTCTTAATCCAGCCATATGAAACAGAACTGAATGGTTTTTATAATTTCTCCAAGCCATAAACAAATTTGTTCTTTTTTTTCAAATGCTTTGAAACCAATTTGTTCAGTTAATAACTGGTTCTTTGTTCCTCTTGAATTTTTGCAACACCTATTTTGTTCTACAGGGAATAAATCATTTCTTTTCCAATAACTTTAAATTTGATTTGTCATCATAGCTTGTATGTTGTTGGCAAACGGGTTGTGGGTTTCTAGTTTCCAGGCTCAGTTCCCTTCTCCTTCTGAATTAGGAATGTCAACCAGTTGTTAGACATTTTTTCTTTCCTGGTGCTTACAAAATCCTATTGATCTTATCTACTTCAAGTATAGATATGTTGATGATTTTAGCCAGAATCCATGAAGCTCATCTGATCCAGGAACACACAAGCTTTTGTGCTTGTCTGATTGCTTCTGTACTATTTTTTTTCCAGTTACCCTAAAGTCTTTCACACTCAGTATTTCCACTATATTTTCAACTTGCTTGATCCATATTGCATTCTTGTTGTGACTTCTGTTGTTTTCCCACAAACATTTCCATCGTTTTAGGGTGTTGTGTTTGTCAAGCTTTTCATTATTTCTGGTCAATCCTTCCTCATTTTCAAGGGCTTTATAGAATTGATGCTGATTTGCTGTAAAGTACAAATTTTGCTGGAACTGAATTATTTGATTATCACATTGCCACAACACTTTGTTTCAACTGTTTTATAGCTTCTGAAATTCCTTTACTTTCCAGGTTTTACTTCACTTGCAGATTTTTTATTTTTCATTTTTTTTGCCTCAAATTCTTCAAATTGCTCAAAGTTATGGGAATTTTCTTTTTCTTCAATTCCAATCACTTTCAAACACATTTTATGTTTTCTTAATAATTTCATTCCTTTGTATTTAAAGCCCCAATTCTTATGTGGTTACATACATTCTCTACTTTGTTTGGACCAATGTTGCATATGGAATCATTTTAACACCTTCATTTTCACAGTTTTCACAGTTCTAATCAGAGTTATCTTGTTAATTCAATTCAATTTTCTTTCAGCTCTTTCATTTGGTCCTTAATTTTGCTATTCTTGATTAACTAATAATACTGAATCTGCAGTTCTTCAACAAAGTCAGTGTTTTGTCCTTGTTTTTCATTAACATCAATTGTCTCTTCACTTTCTGTTGTTTGTTGCTTACTCTGTAAATTGTTGTTGTTGTTGTTGTTGTTATTATTATTATTATTATTATTATTATTATTATTGTTATTGTTATTGTTATTGTTATTGTTAGGGATAACATTGTTCACCCTAACTGGTTTAGGTGAAATAATAACTATGAATCATAGTTAATGTATGTTAGAGTGTATACAGCTTTAACTGTGAAATAGCAATTAAAGGAGTGGTTAAGAAAACAATATAAAAAGTAGCAAGACTATGGCTTGCTCTCTCTCTCTGGCTTTGATGATCCCTGATTACTGCTTGGAATCAAGACTGCATTG
>BLBF01000037.1:9703863-9715458 GCA_015471245.1 Laticauda colubrina
TGTGTGTGTGTGTGTGTGTGTGTGTGTGTGTGTGTGTGTGTGTGTATAATATTATTAAAATATGGTGCAAGGGTGGTAATTTTGAGCAGCACTCTTGCAAAATAACAGTTTTATAAAATAAGTTAGTTCAGTCATGTTCATCCCAGCAATGTTTTTGTATTTGTGGCCATTTTCCAAGTTGTCCTTAAGGGATGGATGGATGGATGAACAGATAAAACATTGCCAGTCATAATCAGAATCAGACTATCATCAGGTAAGCCAAACTTTAGCTGAATTGGGGGAACTGCAAACAAAAACAAAACCCACACCCCATTTAACTGATCTTTATTACTGCATTTTTATTGCTAAAGAAAAATGATTGTATTTTCTGTCCCAAATTCTAAACAATTGGGGTGGCTTCAGATATGCATTTTATTGCATCTCTAGTGCATATCTTGCAGAGGAATGAAGACTCTTTTAGCTGTTGCTCACACCAACAAATATCTTAGTTGGTTTTGATAGCTACTGCAAGCTACAGCTATGAAGTAAGTGGGAAATATCTTTTGCTGAGCTATAGCTTATTCACTTAACTATTTTTATCGGTTAAAATAATCAGGCAGCAAGGAATGAGAATGGCTTTACCTGGGATCCTAACTCTTAAATAGACCAGGACCATATTTGCAAGACCAGGAAGCCACATCTTTATTGTGATTTGGTTTAGCTTGCATTAAGCCTTAAACTAGCTCCCCTTTTGTTTGTTTTGTTGAGGAAAGGGAAGAGTCTGGGAAAAGGTTAGCCTTCTTCTCCCAATACAATGACTCTTACCTGATCAGCCTTCTATGTACCTGCTTTCCTTGGGGTTTTGTAAAAATCAAGAAATGCTGGCTGACCCCAGCCCAAAGGTCATTCTCTTGTTTGCTCCATCAGCATCGATGAACACTTATTAATTCAGAATACAATAACAACCTAGAAAAGTCCTCCCTCACCCAAAGCAGCAGCAGCAGAAGCAGCAGCAGCAACAACAACAACAACAACAACAACAACAACAACAACAACAATAATAATAATAATAATAATAATAATAATAATAATAATAATAATAATAGTAATAGTGGGTCATCAACATTGCCATACCTGGTGACAGCAGAATCTACGAGAAACAACTTGAAAAAGATCACCAGATATCAGGACTTGAGAATAGAACTGCAGAGACTCTGGTCTAAACCAGTGCAGGTGGTTCCAGTGGTACTCAGCACACTATGGTGCTGTGCCTAAAGACTTAGGCAAGCACTTGAAAACAATTGGTGCTGACAAAATCACCATTGGACAGCTGCAGAAGGCCACCTTACTGGGATCTGCTCGCATAATCTGCTGATACATCACACAGTCCTAAATGCTTGGTAAGTGTTCAACTAGTGATTTGTGATATGGAACCCAGCATAGTTATCTCATTTGTTGTGTACACTGTCATTTTTTTGTGTATAATAATAAAATCAATAATTATGTGGACCCAAATTTTAATTCAGCCACTGCCAGCCTCATGCCATATAGTTATCCAGAGTTCATCTCCTGGAATTTTCAGCCAATATTTGGCTCTAGTCAGTCTATTACAGAAGATGCCCCCACATGAACATCTTAAATCTACCTTCAAATTTGCCCAGGTAGAAATCTGTGTATTGGATCTCCAATGTTCCATCTTCTAGTGACCTGTCATCGATCTTCCCACTGCATACTTGACAATTTTGCAGCTTCTTCCTTCCTATGAATTTACACAGCTGTTCCTGAAAGCATACCTGTTGATCTTCCCAACACTTCCCTTCAACCTTCCCAGATTGTTGTCTCACTGGATACTATATTAGCTGATCATTTTTTAAAAATAAAAATTCCATATATTTCCCCCTGAACTTCTTCGTGCTATGGGACATCTCATTTAAGGTTTAAGGACAAGCAAGTGGAAATGGGCAGGAGAAGCTCTGATTGTTTCACGTCCCAACTGGGTGGCAAATTTTGGCAAACTTTAAGCCTTAATTGTTTTCGCAGGATAGGTTTTGCAGGTAAATCAGCTGATGGAGCTCTCAAAAATTAATACTGTTGGGGGAAGCTTTCAATTAATATGAACTTAATTTTAAGGAAAAATAACAGATAGACCAACCAAGACTAATAATTTTTATTTATTTTTTATTTACTTATTTGATTTTTCAATTGCTTACAAGATAACAGGCATAAGTATAAACATAGTTATGAATACATGGATACATATAAGAAAAATAAAAGAAACAATAGGATCGGGGTGGCAGGCACGTTGGTGCACTTATGCATGCTCCTTACAGACTTCTTAGGAAAGGGTGAGGGCAATTATTTTTTTAATTAATTGAGTTGTCAATTAATTGAGTTGTCAATTAATTGAGTTGTCAATTAATATATTGAAATGGTGGAAGTCTCCTGCTTTTTAGGAACAACCATCAACACTAAAGGAACCAGCAGTCAAGAAATACTCCTCAGACTAGAACTAAGTAGAGCAGCCACCAAGATCTTGGAAAAGCTATTCAGATACCTTGATGTATCTGTACCTATAAAGATCAGAACTGTGAAGTCAGTGATTTCCCTTTGGTTTTCAGAAAGAGCACTGATTCTTTTAAACATTTGTATTGGAGAAGACTCCAGAGAATGACATAGTTAGCCAAGAAAACAAACCAAAAAGGAATTATCAGATAAATCAATCCAGAGTTTTCATCTGAGGCACAAATGAATACACTCAAATTATTATATTTTGGAGATACAATGTGAAGGCCCAGCTTTCTGGAAAAGGCTGTAATGCTGTGAAAGGTGAACAGAAAGAGAAGGATGACCAGCAGCAGGTAGATGGACTGAATTACATGCCTGTCCTAGTCCTTCATTAGCTACTAGCACAAAAGATTCTCAGGATACTACTAAACAAAGAGCCAAAGTTCTAGATCAGGGATCCTTAACTTAATTTTTTTTTTAAATGCATCCACATTTTTAACTCATATTTCCACTAAACAGTGCTCAAGGTACATAAAAGAAATACCACATAGAAATCTTGTAAACAAAACAACAGATTAAAAATGGTAAATGAACAATATGGAGAAAATATAAATAAAATTGATGCACCCTTTTTATAAGTTCATTTATGGAGCAAAAGCTTGTTTAAATTTTAAAAATGTCTTTGTAATATTTCCTTATCTACACATTCAAGCAGAGCATAGATGAATGCAGACAGAATGCATTTCAGAGGCACATGGACATATACATGTGCATATGCACCATCTGTTTTTTTGTACTGGAATGCTTCTCCCCATCCACTTCATCTTTGGAATCAACATGTCTCTCTGTTATATTTTGACTAACTTGGTTCCATCCATCTCATCATTCTTTCTTCTGAAAACCGTAGACATCAATCTTTTGAATAGGTAATTATTCAGACATAAAGTGCTGCACATCATATTCACTTAAAGTTTTGGGATTGTGTTGGTACTTTATGGTTTCTGTTAGGAATATGAGACACCTAACAGGTATTTGGGTTAGAAATATATAAACCAGGATAGACATTTTAATACTGTCTCTTTAAGGGAATGCAAGAGCATGCAATTGGGTGTGTTTTCTCAAATGGCCTTAAGATGGAGCCAGAAACCTGGATTGTATTAGTCTGAGTCTTAGAAGAGAAGAGAGTGTATCTTTATTTCCTTCTGTTGGAAAGTATTGCTATTGCTCCATTTTTCCTAATTGACTGATATTACTGGATTTAATGTAAGTCTGATACTTAACTGTTTTTGACACTGGACTTTGTTACTGGAATATTCCTGGATTGAAAAACTGACTGATTAACCTGTGAATAACTTTTGGACAGCCTATTTTGAACTTTGCTCAAACCTTTCTGGAAGTAAAAATCTTCATTAACTGTACAGTGTATCTGTGTACTGTGTGTGTATTATTCCAACACTACTCTCTATACGTCTCCCTGTATGCGCTCATTCTCCTAACGGGGAATTACCTCAACACTGGTTATGGGCCCAGGCCATACCAGGCTCAGATAACTGAGAGTTAGTGTGAATACACAGTACTGTATACAGACAGCTGTTTACTGTTTAATTGTGGTTTATTATCCTGGTAAAGATGGCACAAGTCACTTCAACATGTCTATCACTGATAACCCAGTTGGATGGAACAAACTATGTTTCCTGGTCTATGAAATGCAGTCTACTTCTGCGTAAATAAGGTTTATGGAATGTAGTTCAAAATCCACCAGATGTAAATGCTTGGGATCCAGAAAATGAGGATGATGCCAAGAAGATTGCTGACTTTAAACAGAACAATGAGCTCTCTGTATAATTGGACTAACACTGAGTGACCAGCAGCTAGTCCATATTCATGAAGAAGAGTCTGCTGCTAAGTGTTGGCAGAATTTGAAGAGGATTTATGTTTGTGACAGTGTAGGTGCACACATACATCTTACACGTAAACTGTTTAGAGCACATCTTCTGAAAGATGGAGATATGTTAGCTCATTTAAACTTCATGAAAATAATTTTTCAAGAGCTACATGAAAAAGAATTGATATTTTCAGAGCTGCATCAAGTTTACATCATTCTGTCCTCATTGGATGAAAGTTATGATAACTGTGTATCCTCACTGGAAGTACTGCACAGAGATAAACTGACATTGACTGACATAACCAGAAGATTGCTAGAAGAAGCAAGAAGATGGCGGGATAGGGACCAACTGAGGAAGGAACAACCACAAGAAGAGGATTTATTTTTCACTGCCTAAAATGTTAGGAAATGTTTTTCTTGTGGGGCTGGAGGGCATATTGCTAAATTCTGTAAAAAGGGAAAACAACAGAATACCAGTAAACACCAGAAGGCTAAGAAGAATGCTAGTTTAGCTTTGTCTAGCAATTCAACTGTAAACAATGATTTGTGGGTTGTTGATAGTGGAGCATCACAGTGCATTACTAAAGATAGAAAAAGGTTTGTAAAGATGTCCACGAGTAAACAACATGTTTCATTGGCAAATGGATGGAAGATGAAAGCATCAGGTGAAGGTACTGCATATTGTTCTTGTATAAACGAACATTTAACCATGTTATATGTACCTAAACTGAAATTTAATTTGCTATCAGTAAGGGCTTTAGTTAATCTTGGTTATGTAGTAACCTTTAGGGGAGATAACTGTATAATAAAGAGGGTAAAAGTGTTACTGCTACTTTAAAGAATGATTTATATGTAATACATTATGATCAGTTGAAGATTGCTAACTCAGTTTATAATAATGTTAAGTCACATGATGAATGTATACATTTACTGCATAGACATCTAGGGCACATTAATTTCAAAATGCTCAAATGAACTGTTAAATTGGAAGAGGGAGTAAAACTGAAACCCTGTAGCAAGTATTTACACTGTAATGCTTGTAGTCAAGAAAAGAGTAAAGTTACTCCTGCAAACAGACTAAATAGATTTAAGACCAAAGAACCTTTAGAGGTTGTGTTTGCTGACATAATTGGTCCTAAGAAACCAAGTTTAGGAGGTGCCTGTTATATTTTGAGTATTATGGACCATTACTCAAGATACAGTTTCCGCTATCTTATGAAGAACAAAACAGAAACTTTCCAACATTTATTTAATTGGCTAAGGTTTGCTGAGAGAAAAATGAAAAGTAAAGCAATTACTTTAGTAACTGATAATGGGACTGAGTTTGTTTACAAAAGATTCCAAAATATGCTGAAATTGGCTGGTGTGGAGCATAAACGTTGTTAGGGATAACATTGTTTACCCTAACTGGTTTAGGTGAAATAATAACTATGAATCATAGTTGTGTATGTTAAAGTGTCTGCAGCTTTAACTGTAGAATAGTAATTAAGGGAGTGGTTATGAAAACACTATAAAAGTAGCAAGTCTACAGCTTGCACTCTCTGGCTTTGATGATCCCTGATTACTGCTTGGAATCTAGACTGCATTGCTCGAACGGGAGAGACAACAAAGGACTGATTTGTAAGTGAACTGACATAGGATATTCTACATGGACTTTGCTAACTGAATATCCCTGAATGGACTGACTACTTGATACATGACTATTGGACTGTAATTTGACTATGCCATGAACTTATAATGGAATAAACTATATTCTTGATAGCACAAGCGTATCTGTTATTTTTACTGTATGTTAATAAACATACAAGCTTAGCTCACTCATTTATCTGTGTGCCTATCTGACTAACACTGCACATTCTGTTTAGCTTGTCTACCTAACCCTGGTTGGGGAACCCAGGCTTAACAAACGTTCTGCACCTTACAGACCACAACACAACTCGTTTATAGAACGAAGAGGGCAAAAATTATAAGCCATGGCTCGCACTATGTTATCTGATTCAGGTTTACCTGAAACACTGTGGGGTGAAGCCATAATGTGTAGTAACCATGTTTTAAATAATGTAGTAAATACAACAATTGGAGAATTGCTATTCACTCGTTGGCATGGCAGAAAACCAAATTTAAGTTATTTACACACATTTGGAGCTCCAGCATGGGTGCATATTCCCTCACAAGTAAGACTGAAAGGGCAACATAGAGTTAAGAAATTATTTTTTATGAGTTATGAGACCAACCATTGAGCATTTAGATTCTGGGATCAAGGCACAGCTCATGTTTATTGTAGTGCTAGTGCAAAATTTCTTGAGCACATTGGGTGGGATAAACTGGAACAGGAATCCAGCAATTATATTATTATTGACACCCAAATAGTCCCTAAAGATAAAATCAGTACACCCCAAATAGCCATTAAAGAGGAAGAGGAAGAACAGGAGGAAGTAGTAGAACAAGCACAGGAAGAAATAGAAGAACAGGAGCAGGTGCACAGGAAAGTCCACCAGCAAGTTCTGTATTACCAAGACGTTCAACCCGAGTAACACGACCACCTGATAGATATCAGGCTGGTGTTGTATGCCAAGTGAATACAGTTTCAAATAACTATAGTGAATTGAAAATGTATCCTGCTAAGGATCAGACTGCTTGGCAGAAAGCAATGGAGAAGGAACTGGAATCATTAAAACAACTGGATGTATATGAAAATGTTAAGTTACCACCAGGTAAACAGGCCATAGGATGTAAATGGATATATAAACTGAAGACAGGTGTAGATGGGACCGTTACCTATAAAGCCAGGTTAGTAGCACAAGGGTTCAATCAGACAGCAAATGACTATGGTGACGTGTTTGCACCTAGTTTGAAGGCTACTACATTAAGGGCAGTATTAGTGTGGGCAGCTAAGGAGAAATACATTGTAAATCATTTGGATGTAGAGACAGCTTATCTGCATGCACCGTTGCAACACACTATATATTTAAAGAAACCTTTAGGTCTAAAAAATGATAATACTGATAATAATGATTGCTGGAAATTGAAAAAGAGTCTTTTTGGTTTGAAGCAATCAGGATATGAGTGGAAACAATGTATAGTTAAAGAATTAACTAAAATAGGCTTTGTAGCTGGCATGGCTGATCCATGTTTGTTTAAAAGAGAAAATAATGATATGATTTCATTGTTACTATTATTTACTGATGACATAGCATTAATCACCAAAACTGAACAAGAAGCTACTGAGATAATTTCACTGCTGGAAAATAAATTTAAGATAAAACAGTTAGGAGAAATCAAACATTATCTTGGTTTGAAAATAGATACAACTAGGGGAGGATACAAGATCTCACAGGCAGATAAAATTAACCAATTACTAAAAAGTTAAAAAATGGAACTTTGTAGGCCGGCTAAGGCACCAATGAGCCAGGTGTTTAGCCATAGTGATGTTCAAAGTCCTGTTTTTGATGAGAACATTTATCAGTCCTTGATTGGTAGTTTATCTTATCTCAGTAATTGGTCAAGGCCAGATATTGCATACAGTGTTATTCAATTAGATAGATTTACACTGAGCCAACTGAAAGGCACTGGCAAGCTGCTAAATATGTGTTAAGATATCTGAAACAGACAATGCATTATGTATTGTATTTGGAGCCAAAAGATGAACTGAATTTAACTGCATATGCTGATGCAAGTTTTGCTATAGACATAAATACACGAAAATCTACATCAGGTACTGCTGTTATATTGGGAAAAGCATTGATTGGATGGAGATCTATTAGAAACATCTAAGTTTGTCAACAATGGAGGCTGAATTCTCATGTTTGTCTTTATTATGTACAGATTTAGTTTTGTATAAGCAATTATTAATTGATATGGGAATTAATGTAAAAAATCCTGTTGTTGTTTATGAAGACAACCAATCAGCAATACAGATGGCTTCAAATATTGCTGTTAAAACAAGAAATAAACACACTGATTTAAGATATTTAAATGTGAAACAATGTGCGCAAAGTAAGATGATTAAGCTAGAATACTGTATGTCAGAAAACAATATGGCAGATCATTTTACAAAGGCCCAAGGCTCTATAAAGCATAATGCATGCTGTGAAGATTATGGACTTAGAATGTAAGGTTGTATATATTATCTTACCCAAAAGGGGAGAATGTTAGGAGTATGAAACAACTAACAGGTATTTGGGTTAGAAATATATAAACCAGGATAAACATTTTAGTACTATCTCTTTAAGGGAATGCAAGAGCATGCAATTGGCTGTGGCTTCTCAAATGGCCTTAAGATGGAGCCAGAAACCTGGATTGTATTCGTCTGAGTCTCAGAAGAGAAGAGAGTGTATTTTTATTTCCTTCTGTTGGAAAGTATTGCTATTGCTCCATTTTTCCTAATTGACTGATATTACTGGATTTAATGTAAGTCTGATTCTTAACTGTTTTTGACACTGGACTTTGTTACTGGAATATCCCTGGATTGAAAAACTGACTGATTAACCTGTGAATGACTTTTGGACTGCTTATTTTGAACTTTGCTTAAACCTTTCTGGTAGTAAAAACCTTCATTAACTGTATAGTGTATCTGTGTACTGTGTGTGTATTATTCCAACACTATTCTCTATATGTCTCCCTGTATGCGCTCATTCTCCTAACGGGGAATTACCTCAACAGTGTCACAAAGATTCTAAGTTTTAACACAACAATTTCTGAGGGTGAACTTTAAATGAACTTAAATGAGGCTCTCATGATTTCAGTCAACAGTTCAAACTGCAGTGGATCAAATATTTGCTCATCAACTATGTGGAATAGCAGGGTTAAATTTTACAGTATTACCAGATACATGACTGTCCAGAAGTTAAATCCTGTTGGACCCAGTTTGGCTTCTTAGACAAATCTCTACAGAACTGCAGATTTCATGTATTATTATTTATGCATATTTTTACACTTTCTCAATGGGATTTGAAAAAAAAGCATTACTTCTGTTTTCTACCAGCTACATTTCCTAGCATGCTTTGCTGCTCGTCTCCTTGCTATGCTGTCTCTTTCCAGTAATCTGAAATTCATGACCATTATTACCATTTTAAAATCAAGTGATTAAAATCAGCAAACGTTCTATGCATTCACATTCTGCCTCTGTCAAACTCTTATTTTAGAAGGTCATTTATTCTTAGAAATGTGAAATCACCACTGTCAGTTCTTTAATAAACATCAAGGTACAGGTAGTCCTTGATTTATAACAGTTTATTTAGTAAAGTTACAATGGCACTGGAAAAAATGACTGATTACATGTGATGGTCATGCAAAAAAGCAAAGGAATTTTGGCGATGGATACAGACATGGTTGGAAGAAATGGACAAAATTTAGAATTCAAACCAGAGCTATTTTTATTAGGAATTATAAAAGAGAGATATAGCAAAGGGTTGATATACTTAACATTACACATCATAACAGCAGTGAGAATGCTATACATCCAACAATGGAAAAATGAAGACATTCCTTTAGAAAGAGAGATAATCCAGAAAATATTGGTTTGCGCAGAAATAGGATAGGCTGACATTACAACTAAAAAATAAAGAAGGTACAGTGTATCATATTTGGAATAGATTTTACCAATGGTTGGAAGAGAGAGGTGGAAGTTGAAACAGAAAATAATTAGGATTTGCAGATTTGTAATTTGATGTTATATATGTAAATATAAATGAGTAGAGTGGACAGAACAATTGTATAAAATTAGCAATGTATGATGTTTTATGCTGTAAGTATAAATGAATATACCGGATAGAATAATTGTATAAAATTTGGCAACGCATGATGAGTATATATGTTATTTGTTTTATACCTTAATGTGTATGGTAGAGATAATGACAGGATGGTCACACTGTGTCCAATATTTTAATATGTAAGCAATATTTTTTTTTAAAGTGACTGAGGACCATTTTTCATACTTGCAGTATCCTTGTGGTCATGCGGTCAAAATTTGGATGCTTGGCAATTAACTTATATTTGTGACAGTTGCAGTGTCCTGGGGTCATATAACTCCCTTTTGTGACCTTCTGACAAGCAAAGTCAGTGGGGAAGCCAAATTTACATAACAACCACACTAGTAACTTAACAACTGTAATGATTCACTTAACAAATATGGCAAGAAAAGTCATAAACTGAGGCCTACTCATTTAACACATTTCTCACATAGCCACATACATTTTGAGCTGAATTGTGATCGTAAGTTGAGGACTACCTGTATTAAAGAATCTACAATGTCAAAATGCATCAGCATAGCATAAATGGATTCAAGCATAGCATTGGCCTTTTGTAATTGACAGATGGAAATTTTGTCAATGCATAGATAGGAAATGACACCGTAAAGTGGTATCCAAGATTTTTGGTATGGCACAGAGGGTGCTGATAATTACTGGGACCAGTTTATGCCATAATCTTTAAATTTTAATTTTCAGATCTTGATACTTAGTGATCTGATGATGGTAGTTCTTTGCCTTCAATTTTGCTATCCCCTGGTATTGCCACATCCATTATGAACACTTTCTTCTTTTTAGCCAATTATATCTGGCGTGTTGTAAGCCTAGACTGTATTTGAAAAATCCCACAATATTTTAACTTGTCCCTTTTCAGCTATTTTTCAATTATACAAGTCCCACCAACTTTTCATTACTGGCACATAATTTTTACAGATACTCCAGGGACTCCTTTTGGCGACTGTGTTACATCATTTTTTTACAATCCCTTTGCGCAAATCTTCTGGCTTAAACCGAATATATAAACTACCGTTCCTGCTTCTTTGAACAATCTGCCCTTTTAATCTTTGGGTGATTTCTTCAGTTCTGGCCTCTTGTTATGGCTGATTGCAGTCAGCCAATTGTTTAGACTGGATGTGACATTTTGATCCCACCCGTTGTGTCTTTTCCAAGGGATGGGCAGATGTCATTGTTTGACAGTGCTGAAGGTACCCTGGCAGGGTGTGAGCTGTTCCAAGGAAAAGCTGCCTTTTGCAATTGACTGATGGTGAACTGTGCCTATTATCCTTAGTCACTGCATGAACCTTCCCATTATTATTATTATATACTAGAGACAAGTTGCAAAGGGCCAAAGCGAGGAAGCAAATTTGCCAGTTTACTTCTGTTTAAAAACAAACGAAGCAAAAATAACAAAAATAACAAAAATAACATGAACTAAAATAAAATAAAATAAAATAAAATAAAATAAAATAAAATAAAATA
>BLBF01000037.1:9716212-9766703 GCA_015471245.1 Laticauda colubrina
CATTGCATTGCATTGCATTGCATTGCATTGCATTGCATTGCATTGCACTGCACTGCACTGCACTGCACTGCACTGCACTGCACTGCACTGGTCGGTCACCTTTCTTCCACGCTTCCGATAAGTTAACCTCGGTTTTGTTTTTTCTTTTCCTTTGACAGTCCCTCAGACCCGGGAAGCGCACCCTGCATCGTGTTAAATCTGATAAGCAAGGCGTGTGTTTCACACACACACCCCGCCGCCGCCCTCCCTTTCCTTAGTAAGAAAAAGACCCCCCCCCCTTTTTTTTTTTGCCCTCCTCCTTCCCTGAAATTGGCCATAGCGCGAAGATGGAGAACTAACTAACTAACTACTTTGTCTTGATCGCGCCAACTTTTTCACCGCCCTCTCTGACGCGCGCTCTATCCAGGTCGCCAGTGAGTAATAAAAGGACAAACTTTTCCCACCCTTCCAAAGCAGGTGTAGTTATTCCCAGCAACGTTTGGGTGCAGAGGTGAAATAAGCACACGGGGAAACAAAAAAAAAAAAAAAAGAGAGAGAGAGAGAGAGAGAGAGAGAGAGAGAGAGAGAGCCACAGTTCTGAGTAAAATTTAAGCACGGTCAAGGCTGCCATCCAGGCTTCCATGTACGCATGGTCAGTTGGTCTCAAATTCCATCACGGTGCCGTTGTTGTTGTTGTTTTAATTATTTACCAGTGGAGGGAGGGAAAGAAATTGATCTTTGCTGTGTTTCCAAACTTTCCAGATCTATTTCTGGCCCCGTGGAGGAAGCTGAAGTAAGTAACAGAAGGTCTGGTTAGCTTGCTGAGATATTGCAGGGGAGAATTGTTTCTTTTCCACAAGGCAACGTTTGGGTCGATCTCGCATCCCTTTGTTTGCTTTCTTTCAGCTTTCACCCATGAGGTCATCCTTTCTCTTCTTTCACTTCTCCTCTCCCTTTTTTATCTTTATTTATTTATTTATTTATTTATTTATTTTCAGATTGTGAAAAATCTGAAAAATTGTGGGAGTTAAAAAGAGGATGTAGCCAGTCTGAGAATGGGGCTTTTCACCAAGAGGAGATCACAATGGCCAGAGAAGATTCGGTGAAGTGTTTGCGGTGCCTACTTTATGCCCTCAATCTGTTGTTCTGGGTAAGTTCCTACATCCTCTGATAAGAGAGGCAGGGGGAATCAGCCTTGCTTAGATATCTTCCCCAAATAAACATCTCTAGATTTTGCACCAGACAGACATAGTTGACTATCCCTAGGGTTATTTCACTCTTTTTCTCCCAGAGGAAAGAGTGTTTGAAGAAGCAGAGTGTATTTTGAGCACGTAGTCAAACAAGCAAACAAATTCCATCCAAATCATAAGTAAAGGCTGCAGGACCTCTAGCAAAAGTGAAATGACATTAAACTGTATATTTTGGTGTTACAAAAATAAAGGCAGCTCTGAGTTTGTGCGGGAAGAATTATTCCCTCTCTTTTCCTGGGTTGGTGATCCCTCAATATGATTGAATAATATTCTCAAGATTATCCATTACAGCAGAAGTGGTCCTGTACTGTAGAACAGGGGACACCAACCTTTTGGACCTCAGGGACCACCAAATTCATAATTTTAAATCCCAGGGACCACTAACCAGTTCTGTGGGTGTGGCCTAATTTGTGGGTGTGGCTTGGTGGTCATGTGATTGGCTGGGCATGGCTTGTAAGTAAATATAATATATATATTGATTTTTTTCTAAAAAGAGCAATTTTTACCCAAAATCAGGCAAAGCAGGCAGGCAGATTGAGTTGCTCACAGAATCATTCAGTGATCTATCTATCTGCCATCTGCTTAGCTCAGTCTCACAAATTTGTTTGCCATGAGTCTGCACTAAAAAATAGAACCTTTAGCTCTAAGAGAGGTTGGGCTGTGCTTAAAAGCAAAGCCGAAGATCCAAAGACTAGCTAGAAAGCGAGAAATGCATCCATTTCCTGCTTCCTAACTAATCTAAATCTCCCGGCACAGCAGAACAGATGATGGTTGGAAAAAGGAAAAATAGCAAATTAGTCGGCAAGTTTGCCAGGTAAGGAGTGAGTGGGTGGGGAGGATTCTTGCGGGCCATGTGAGCTGTGCAGACTTGTGTTTCTATGCAGCCTGGATTAATTGCTTTGGGGGGGGTGCTCTGGGGGTGAGATTTCTCTGCAGCCCACCAAAATTTTCTCACAGCCCACCAGTGGGCCGCGGGCCACTGGGTGGCAACCGCTGCTGTAGAAAACATAATGTTGCACTGATAATAATTCAGTTTTGTTCCCAGACTACTTGCCAGAAGTTATTACTGCAAAATAGATTGTTTAAGAGATATATTTTTATGGATATACAACATGGACATTCACAATCAGCTTGAGGATTCTGAAGCTGTGTTTACAATATAGACACTTAAGTTCTATTCTTTTCATTAGCATTCTTTTTCATTAAATTTGGAAGACCTTGTGTATGTATTTGTTATAATATGATGGGTTAGGTCTGAGAAACTGGAGATCACTTCACATAGGACATTTTGCTCTCTTTGAGGAGGATGGGTGGTTCAGAAATGTAAAAAATAAACTAAAAATAATTCAATTGGCATTGCCAACAAGAAGGGTATTTTAGTTCCTTAGGGTCGGATACCAGTTAATTGACATGGACTATATGGATCGTATATTTCAAAATGCAGTGAGTTAATTCTATAGAGTT
This sequence comes from Laticauda colubrina, assembly GCA_015471245.1. Classification (NCBI taxonomy): domain Eukaryota; kingdom Metazoa; phylum Chordata; class Lepidosauria; order Squamata; family Elapidae; genus Laticauda; species Laticauda colubrina. The sequence goes on from BLBF01000037.1 coordinate 9,718,906, forward strand.
TAGATATTACCCCAAATTAACTGATTATACTAAAATCTGTTTTTGTTCCTGGTACATTTTAAAGTCAATTCAAAATGCAGGTTTTAATCCATAGCTTTAAAAGATTGTAACCAAAATATTTCTGATTACAAAGAACTGTATGATAGAAATTATATATAAGTCTTACCAACTTCCAAAATGATCTAGATAGAGATGGCTACTTCATTGCAGGATCTCAAATGTATCTCAGACCTCAAATATAGATAAAGCCCAACTGGATCATGGAGTTATCTTAGCTAGGCTGCCTTTCAAATATGACACACTCTAAAGAACATTGATGGGATTTTTATTCCAGCTTTTACTATTTGGAAAGAAGATGGAACAGGCATGTACATAGGTTACCTGGTTCCATTTCTGTTATTATTTATAGTTTTACGTAAGTAAGTATTAACTCCTTTATCAGTCAAAATGAAACAAATGTTCCATTTGGTATTATTAAACCTCCAATGTGGGCATTTGTATTGAATTGAATACTTCATTTGACCAAGCAAACATTACACACAACAAATTTGTCTCTGATACAAAAAACTTTAGATAAAACCCTGTATTTCTGTTAATATGACATTTTTTTCTGTGTAACTGTCTCCTGGCTTTTTTGGGGGAAAGTATGCCAGAATTAATATTTTAGTAATTCTAGAATCAATTTTGTTGTGATTGCTCTATAGTCTGCTTTTATGATATCTGAAGAAAATGTTCATTTAAAAATTGCTGAGGCAGATCTCTGGCTAATAAACACATGAAAGTGTAATTAATACAAAGAGCAATTAGAAAATAAAATATTGTTCTTTTTAACTATGTGTGAAGGTCAGCAGCTGCTTCAGTATATTTAATGAGCATTAATAAGCTTTGTGGTTTGGCAAAGGCACTCTTGTATTCATAAGAGTGAATCTGCACCATACCATCAAAAATATTATGTATCTACAATTATATAGTTAAATTTGAGTTCACCAAATAACTGATGTTATTCTTGATGTTTTTATATCTGCTTGTTGCATCAATATATTCATTAAGATGATTGGCACAAGTTTATCCTGGTATAGTAAGTTACTTGTCCTAAAGCATTGTACCTTGTTTATATTTGTGAACTGCTTTTAGAATATTTTATGTAGATTCACTATTGAAATTAATGGCAACTATTCAAAGTATTTTTTAAGCATGCTATGAGATTGACTTTCACCCTTACTTATTTCAGAGTTGAATATTATGGCATTAGCATTGAATACATTTTGATACATCAGCTATACTTTTTTCCTTATAAAGAAACCAACATCCTACTAAAATGGTCTTCCTTTTAATAGAATACATTGGAAGTCAAGTTCTTCAGACATTAGTAGTTCTTCTACAAAAGGTGCAAGATTTAGGTGGCTAGACAATAAAAGGGGAGAATGTTAGGGATAACATTGTTTACCCTAACTGGTTTAGGTGAAATAATAACTATGAATCATAGTTAGTGTATGTTAAAGTGTCTGCAGCTTTAACTGTGAAATAGCAATTAAGGGAGTGGTTATGATAACAATATAAAAGTAGCAAGTCTACAGCTTGCTCACGCTGGCTTTGATGATCCCTGATTACTGCTTGGAATCAAGACTGCATTGCTCGAACGGGAGAGACAACAAAGGACTGATTTGTAAGTGAACTGACATAGGATATTCTACATGGACTTTGCTAACTGAATATCCCTGAATGGACTGACTACTTGATATATGACTATTGGACTGTTATTTGACTATGCCATGAACTTATAATGGAATAAACTATATTCTTGATAGCACAAGCGTATCTGTTATTTTTACTGTATGTTAGTAAACATACAAGCTTAGCTCACTCATTTATCTGTGTGCCTATCTGACTAACGCTGCACATTCTGTTTAGCTTGTCTACCTAACCCTGGTTGGGGAACCCAGGCTTAACAGTTATCCTAAAGCCGGACTATCCTTGCCTGTGGGCCGGATGCATCACATGCTGGCTACGCCCATGCCCAGTTTAGCAAAGAGCGGAAAAGTCCCAATATGTCATGTGATGCCATTGTGACTACATGAGTTTGACAACCTTCCCTAGAGTCTTGGACAAAGACATTTATTTGTTTGACCCTGATTATTCATGCCAATAAAAGAGGATGAAGAAACATTTTAAAGGCATAAAGAACATTGAAGCTCCTATTGCTAAAATCTCAGGTTTTGCATTAGAATAGGATCATGAAAATCTTTAAGGTCAAGAAACACTTTGACCATTGGGTAAATAAATTAGGTATAAATAGCACAAAGAGATGGTTAAGTATGTTAACATAAGCTGTTTGCTAATAACATTTTGAATATTTAAATTTTAGGTTCTGTTAACTGGAAGAGAAGGCCGTCTTCATCCCCATATAATTTTCCTCAGTAGCAGAGTGCAGGTTCACCTGGAACTTTAACTCAGAAGCAGTCAATTGTGGTCCCTTAACTTTTGTTTTATGTACATTAAGTGGCTAGGTTGAGCAAAGGATTGAAGTTCACAGAAGTTCCCATTTAGCTTCATTCAACATAGGGACATTAGACTACTACTCAGTACTTCTTAGGTTCTTCTAGAAAAGGAGGCCCATTTGAGTGCATTTTGCCCAGAGACTCCCGAAGCCTGGGACCTAAAAGTCCTAAAAGCTCTAGATTAAGGATACTACAAAACGAAAGAACAACACCAGCTTGGCTACCAACAATCTGTGAGCTTCTAGAAGGCTTTGATGTAATTCTAAAATGGCCCTGAAGTAATTAGGGTTAATTTTAACAATAGGAAGAGGAAATGATCAAATAATTATTAAAATTATTACACTAAATATTTAATATATTTAATAGTTACAGTTATATTACAGTTTAATATATATAATAGTTAAATAAAAAATAATAATTTACAGTTAAATTTCTGTCTTAGTTTTGCCTATTGATCTTTCACAAAACAACACCACCACCTTGGGAATACCTGTCAAAATGCCAAGTATTTCCTTTGGCCCAGAAAAAGATCAATCCATTAACTAGAGATGGTAGCCAGAATCCAATCATCTATAGAATACTTGCTCTGTTGGGAAAGGCTTTTACATGGGTGGATTGTGTGTGTTCTGCTTGGCTTCACTGAAAAAAAAAAAAGATAGCCAGAGATGAATCTGTTCAAGAAATTCCTTGTTAACAATTGTCTGTTCAGGGCAGGCCTGAACTTGATGTTTCAAACTAGTCTTGTTTGCTTGCATGTTTTAACTCAGGCTTGTTACAGCAGGTTTTCAGAAGGCAGTTGTTTTAGGATTCATTATAAAGGAAAGTTTGGTTTCTGATCTTTCCAAGCCTATAATGTAGTATTTATAGACAATGTAGGCAATTCTCAAATTGTAAGTAAAATGTTTCAGAGCTGGACTTTGTTCAAGCAACACATTCAATTTTGATCTTAAAGAAGAATATTGGTAGACACAAAAGGAGCTTCCTATAACCAAGGCTGTAATTTTTTTCAGGCAGAAGCTCACAAAACCAGCAGTAACTATCTGGGGGAGTGGAAAGAGCAAGATAAAATGACATACAGTTTCATGCAATGCAGAAACAATAAAGATATTTTCAAAATGTGTCATGTCTATAAATGTGGAATTCTATCGTGGCAGGAAAGAAAAAACCTGTGGCTTAAAGCTTAGAATATCTTGTATTAGTGATTGTCAAAAGCTAGAAATAAACAACAAAGCATGAGCAAGTTAGGCTGAATAAATAATTGAGATATGTCTGTAATCAGTTATACATTTCAGCATTTGGAACTATCCAGTGTCAGGGACAGGCTGGGACAGGGATCTTGACCCCGGGTAATTATTTACTTAAGAGGATGTCCTGCCTTTCCTGGAGGGAAGGCCAATCATCCTTTCAGGAAAAGAGTCAGCATTTTTTAAAATAGCATTTATATTCACCTAGTAAAAAAAAGTATATACTGTATCACTACTATTTTTAAGACTTATCACTGGATATATTTCTCAATCAGAATGTAATTCTATCTAATTGATTCATTTGCTATATTAGTGAACATTCTCTCTATCAACTAATTACCAGTTGCTGTTATTTTAGGAACAGGCCACATAAAATCTGTGTAATCTTAGCATTCCAAGTGTCTTAACCAAGAATCTGAAACATTTCTGTCATTTCTGAAAGGCTGTTGCTTAAGATTTGGAAGTAGCTTTTAGTGTTAAATTATTTTCTTGTCATGCTAGTATAAAACATTCATATATTAGATGTCCAAAAGGCTATAAATTTCCTTTAAGTTTTACTGTATGTTTCTGGGAAAGCATATAAATGCCATATTTGTTACAAGTCCCAGATCATGCACACTGTCAAGCCAACACCAAACACATTGATTGATTCTCTTGTTCCTCCTATGTTCAGTTCTTTGCCAGCTATGGAAGGAAAAACATAGTGCTAAAAATGCTATTCTGTTTTCTGCTGTAGCAGCTCTGCAGAATAATGCATTTGAATTTGGCACAAAATTGCATATCCTTATATCCTCCAGATGTTTTGGCTGTGACTCTGATTATTCCTGCTTGTCAGATTTGCCATCATGTCCTTTATCTGCTCCTTATTTGTTTTCTTTGTGTTTGAATTGTTGTGGTATTTTAATTTTATTATGACATTGTAGTCAGCTGGTCCCCAATTAAATTAAATTATGGGAACTTATATTCAAAACATTTGGCAGATGCCAGGTTCAGGAAGTATTGAATTAACACACAAGGACATTAAGACTGAAGAAGATACAGTGTTCTGATACATCAAAGAAATACTTTGAAGTTGGAAGGTTGAGTGGCATATAATATTACTGAGGCATTTTCTGAATGTATTGTTACAGCAGAGATTAAAATTAATGGGATTGATACAATGGCTCAACAGTAACATTTCATTGTATATTTAAGCTATGGTGCCCAGTTTAGAAAAATTCCACCTTATGTTTGGATTAAGCTACTTTGAGCACAAAATTAGTTGCTTCACACATACCCAGAGATGTATCTTTTCATCAGTAAAATCTAACATTTGACAAGCTTCATGTATATCAGTCTATAAATAAAACACATAAGTACATACACATGGCTGCGATGCATTTTTAATGTCTGAACAACTGTAACTTATTTAAAAGGGATATTTAAAACTGGGTGGGAAGGAAAAGTGTCAGTGCTTCAGTGTTACAATGGAACCATTTAGACACTGTATTACCCAAAGTCAATCAAATGAATTGCATAGGTTTTGGAAAACTTACAAAAACTCAGTATAATTGATTACATGTAGTTCAGTTCTATTTAAGTCAAGTTTAGCTTAATGTAAATAGATGGCTTCATTGAGAATAAAGATTTCAAGTCAGATGTTTAAACCACTCAGACCTGACTTCCAGCAGAATTTGAAAAATCACCATTCTAATTGGTATCTTTCTTTCCTTTTCTCTCTCAAATGTAAGAAAAAGAAATCTCCTTTATGAAATTTTCTGGCAATCAAATTGTCCACTTATTGACTCTTGGATTTGGTTTAGATGTATGGATAATTCAAATGAAGTATGAGATGCTTTGAGTTTCAGTGTTTTTTGTATGTCTTTTTTCAAACATACACAGTACACATACCTTTTTCTTGATGTAATTTCAGCACATCCATGAAGCTCAGGGTTACAGTACAATTAAAAAAACAACAGTGGAGTCACTGAAAGAAACGGGGTTAAAGATGGAATCAGAGACCGTGGAGGATTGTAATCTGGGATAATTACAACCATTTAGCCAGTTTAGCCATTTAGGCTAAACTGAATCAAAATGCTTTCATTAGCTAAAAACAATTAGAAATGGACCGTCTGGGTATTTTTTTGTCAGATACAGTTGAGGTGCAGTTCAAATGATGGTGTTTAAATCAGAATTACTGATTTTTAAAAAAAATCATAGGTTCATGTGAGAAAAATAGCTTCCTACTACTTAAATACAGTAGACTTCCTAATTGAAAATATTTTCCCCCAAGATTAATTATAATTGGGCTTATAGTTGCCATACAAACTATATGATGCAAAAAAGCAGACACTAAAAATCCTGTGTGTTGGACTTTGCACCAATTAAAATGAAATTCCTTATTAGCAATTCCATGCTGTGAAAAGCTTGGTTCCAACTAAGGTTTAGTAATGATACCCTGATATGTGTCACTATGACCAGATCTAACTTACCTGAGAAAAGGCAAACTGGTTCACAAGTCAAAGCCAAGCAAAGAAGATTTTAACCACAGGAGAAAACCAAGTAGCATTCCAAGAACAAAGTCTAATCCCCACCATCATCTTTGTCTTGAATTAAATGGTCAATTGGCCATCAGTATAAATCTCACTGAAACAATCCAGCCTTATAAAACAGCCTTCTCCAACATGGCATCCATGCTAAGATTTGAAACTGAGTTACATTGAATTAAACCGTGGCAATTTACTATTGCTGATGACCATTCAAAATTATGATGGATCTCCTCAGGACTAATTATGACTTGGACTTGAAATTCTGATGACTCCCCCGCTCTATGGTAAGATGTGATTGCATTTTGGGTGCTATGTACAGCATCCTGTGGACAGGTGACCACTATAACTGTTTTGTTGAAAATTGGTGTATTCTTCCAATGGATTCACTTATTGGTTGCAGGGGTCATTGATGGGGAGTGCTTAATGAACATAGTGGTTACTTAATGACCACAGTGTTCTCTTAATAACTGCTATGATTCACTTAATTACCACTGCAATTTTTTTTGTAAAATTGGGTGTGGTCACTTGGTGACCCCCTTAACAACCAACATAATTTACAACCATAATTTTGGGTTCAATTATGGTTGTAACTCAAGGTCTGAAAATTATACCATCCATACAATTTCTAGTTGAGTTTATTTTTCTTCTTTCGGCACATAACTTTTGTTTTGCTGCTTGAAAGGAGACTGGAATAAAAGTTCTGTGCAGAACATTTTTTTAATTTGAGGTAGGTTCATATTATTCCCTAAACAGAACAATCAATGTCCCAAAGCTTTCTCCAATTAAAGCAGAATTGAAAGTAATGTCTTAGCTTAGGAAGTATTTCTTCATTAGAGCAACCTTAATCAGTTTTCCATGTAGTAGAAGACTTGGAAATTGACTAGATTGTTTCTCTGTTTTATTACTGGATTTAAATATGGGATTCTTGATATAACTTTTAAGTGGCCCTTACATAATGTGGAAGTCATTTCTATGATCAGAATAATAGAGCAGAATATTTGGGTTCCCAACACAGCAGGTTGGAAACATTGCTCTGTGCACTTAGCTGAAGTAATTGCTATTACTACATGAATAAATTGCTATAGGTTGTTCTCTGTGTAGCTGGCTGTGAATTACTTTAGAACACAGCAGCAAGAGAGTTAAGAATTTTCTATTGTAAGTATCCCTCACAACTATTGAAGGATGCCTCCGATTTATTTGTAACTGGTTTCAGATGAGAGCCAGTTTGGTGTAGTGATGAAGGTGCTGGTCTAGAAACTAGGAGGCTGTGGGTTCTAGTCACATATGAGGTATGAAAGCTGGTTTGGTGACCTTGGGCCAGTCACCCACTTTCAGGCCAACTCATCTCACAGGGTTGTTGCTGTGGGGAAATATGAATACAGGTCATTACTTCATTCCTTACTCATTCCTTCATTCATTTTTCAGTAAGAATGTCTCCCATTTCCAATAGATTACTAAAGAGGTAGCAAATGAATAAACGTTTTCATAGAATTATTGACTTTCACCCATATTTGGCTTTCACCTTCCAGTAATTTTAGTGCAGTAGAAACTTCTGTCAATGGCAGATGTTTTCTCCACAAAGTATTATAGCACTCTTCAAAGCCTCAAATCTTCTCAGTGCCATAAATTAAAGTTAAATGTTTATGTAAAAGGTATATGAATTAATAAGATTATAACTTTTATAATGCTGTGGTAATGGCTTTGTTAATATACAATGTCAAATTAGGCAAGTGTCTGATTTAAATTGAGCAAATATAGCTTGAAAATCCATGGCTTCAGTGCTTCTTTCTAAGGCATTTGTAATATTGGTACATCAAGCAAAAAAATAACAGTGTGATGGTGATGAATATTGTTTTGATGGTTTAAATGAAACTAGAAGTTATTTGGGTAGTCATTTGTAACAAGTTAAAACATAATATTGACTACTGTTGTATATAATATAACATGATGGAAATGTATAGAATATGTTTAGAACTTCACAGCCCTGAAATATTGACATTTTTAATAGAATGTGGCATTTGCAAAGAAAATGAAAATCCATATTCTTCTTACCTTGACTGAATATGATTTTAATTTATTTTGTTAAGCTTAGATCTATCTTGGATGTGATGAGAGACAACTAACTTTCTGATGTGGAAATACATAGCCCAAAGCCACAAAATGAATTCCATTATAGTGATTGTAATTCCTACATAATGAATACAACCCAAGGAAATCTATTTATTTATATTCCAATATAAAGACTTATAAATGCAATAACTGTAAACGTTGACCACAAAATGCAATGGAAAGCAGTTTAATTGATTTCAGTGAAATTGTCCAATATAACAAATTTTTCCAAATTGTTCAGGTGGTTTCAAGATACAAAATGCCCAGTGTTGGTGATGAAAATTGAAGTTGTGAAATATTTTCCATTTTGATAGCTATGATCCATTTGAAGTTCTTTTTTGCTTAACTATGGTCATGAAGGAGCTAGGCTTTAATCATTGCATTTTACTCTCATAATTAGGATTGGGGAAAAGATAATAGCAGAAACACAGTTTGATCAGGTGCTCAGGTTCTAGTATATTTGGGATTATTGTACATCAGTTCAGTTGTGCTCCAGGATTCAAGAGAGTTCCAGGTTTGTTTAACCTCATTTCTTGTCTTTACCTAAAGACTTCTGGCTGATGAGAAGAAAAGGCAATCTGCGCTCACAAGGACGATTATGCTCTTAAAAACTTTCTAAAGCCCATGTCACACTGGCCAACGGATGCAAAAAGGACACAGGGGACGAGCAAAATGTTCCATCCGTTGTTATCCGTTCTTAAAAGGGGCAAAAATTTGCATAACCGGAGTGGATAACACGGACGTGGGGAGGACGCAGGGCGGATGCAAAGTGGATGCGGAACGGAAGCCCAGCGGATGGAAGCGGATGGGAGCGGATTGCGCAACCGCAGGGCTTCCGGGGGGGGCCTCAGCAAAGCGGACGCGGAATGGATACAGCGGATGCAGAGCGGACGCCGAACGGATGAAGCGGATGCAGAGCGGATGCACAGCGGAAGCCTAGCGGATGCACAGCGGAAGCGGAACGGATGCTGACCGTTAATTGCGCATGCGGGGGGGAAGTATTACGTAAGCCCCCCGGATATAAAGGGAAGCAGCTCGCACGTGGCCAGCATTCCGAGGAAAGACCTGCTGCTGTACACTTCCAGTTCCTTGCCTGCCCTGCCAGCCTGCCTTCCAGCTAGCCTTGGTGCCTGCCTGCCTGCCAGGCTTTCTGCCAGCCTTCCTGCCAGCCTTGGTGCCTGCCAGCCTCCCTGCCAGCCAGCAACCCCACAACCATGGGGAGGAAGCGAAAGCCTCAGCAACCTGCCGCCATCCCTGGCAAGAGGGACAGGGCCAACCTCCCGCCCCCTGCCCCTGACTCTGCTTCTGCTGGGGCTTCTGCTGAAGCTGCTCCTGGCAGTGGGGCTTCTGCTGGTGCTGGGGCTTCTGCTGGTGCTTACTCTGTTGAAGCTGCTCCTGGTCCTGCTGGTCCTGCTCGACCTGCTCGTGCTCCTGGACTTGCTCGTCCTGCTCGTGCTCCTGGTCCTGCTCGTGCTCCTGGACTTGCTGGCCCTGCTGGTGCTTACTCTACTGCTGCTGATCCTGGTCCTGCTGGTGCTGCTGCTGCTGATGATGATCCTGCTGCTGCTGCTGATGATGATGATGCTGATTATGATCCTGCTGGTGAGGATGATGATGATGATGATGATGATGATGATGATTCTGCTGCTGCTGCTGCTGCTGCTGTTGGTGTGGAGGAGCAGCCCCTACAACCTGGGAGCCCCTCTGATGAGGGCCCATCTGGTCCTGCCAAAGGGAGGAAGAGGCGTATGCAACAACGGGAGAGGAGGCAATACTCCATTGCAGAGGCACACGAGGATGAGGTGCTGGAGTGGCTGAGAGAGAACGACTGTCTGTGGCGGAAGGGACACCGGCTGTACAGGGACAACAAGCAGAAGCAGGCTGTTTGGAGAGAGAGGGCGGAGAGTATGGGTTACACTTCGGAGGTGCTCCTCGGCTGGTGGAAGCACATGCACACCTGGTACGGGAAGCTGCCCCTGAAGAAATCTGGCCAGGCCACTGTGAAGCTGACAGACAGAGAGACCTACGTCATGGCCAGGTGCAGCTTCCTGGAGGGTGAGGTCCGCCACCGAGGAGCACCAGCAGCCCCTCTCACGACCCTCTCTCTCCGGCAGCCTGCTGAGAGCCAGCCCTCTTCCGGCCGAAAGTCAGTCCCTGTCTCCAGACAGGTTTCTGTGGAGCGTGCCACGGCGGAGAACCTGCGGACAGGTGTGGTAAGCGTGGTGGAGTGTGTAGAGGACTCCCTGGTATGGTGGGAGAAAGGAGACATCGAGTCCACCACACTCCTAGCCGCATCCATCCCCCCCCCAGCTCCGCCTCCGCAGAAAGGCAGAGAGCCGGACAGCAGGAGGGGCAGAGCCACACTGTCCTGCTGGAGATCAGGGACACCATCCGCACCAGCATAGATCTCTTCTCTCAGCTGGTCCACACCGACTCCTCATCCTCTAACCGCAAGCCCTTCCTCACCTATGTCAACCAGACCCTCAAGGAAATGGCGGATCCACAGTACGAGGTGGTGAAGGACCAGATCACCAAGCTGCTTCACAACCCTCCAGACCCAGAGGAACCTGCTCCCACCCAGTCCAGGTCTGCTCCTCCACCCCAGGTGATGTCCCTCCCATTCCAAGGCTTCCCACAGGCCCTCACCTACCAGGGCTACGGCTACCAGGAGGTTCAGCAGCACAGGCAGCAGCCCTTCCCAGTCCAGGCACAGAGTCATCGGGCGACACCGTTGCCACCAGTTCCACTGATGCCACCAATGCCACCCACACCAATGATGCCACCGACGACAGCGATGCCACCCACGCCAATGATGTCACCCACGCCAGTCCTCACCCAGCTGCAGACGAGACAGCCCCACTACACTACTCCTTCCTCCACCCCACAGCCAAGTCCGGCCTCAATACATCTGTCATCAGTACTGGGGCTGACACCCCATGGCATGGAGGAAGGACCTCTCAGCATCACGGGGCTGAGCCAGCTGTCTGAGGGCTTTCTCAACACACCGTCCCCTGTTGTCCTCTCGAGGCCAGGCACTCCAGTACCACCCACCACCACAGTACCTGGACCCTTCACCCCTGAGACTGGGCACACCTCCGAATGAACAAGAAGAGTGCCAGAGACCGGGTAGCTGGCTACCTGTGGACTTTATTTGGACACTTGACTTGCGTCATTTTTCTTTTACAGCTTGTTGTTCAGTAAAGTTTATCTTTGATTCACACACTTGCTTCATTTGTTTTTTTGAAAAAAGTCTTGGTGGAAACTTTAAGAATTGGCTTAAGCCTTTGCATGCTTGTGGGATGGGTTAAGATAGCAGTGGGGTGGGCAGGGGTACCTGTGGAATGAGCAGGGATACCTTCGGGATGGCTAATAGCTGTGGGATAGATAAACCTCCAGTGCAAGCATAGTGGGACTGTATGGTCTACCCTCCCAGGTGCCACACCTAGGGCCCTTTTTTATCAATAACAATGTAAGCATTGATCCACACATTTGAACACAAACACAACTCTTTATTAAACGCCTTGTTCATTGTAGGCCCACCCAACATACATGGCCCAATCTCATCCGTGTGATGAGACAGGCTGAGGGAAGCATCCATTAAGCATCTACCATCCTGTCTTGCCACTCCACCGCTCCAGCTGGGGAGTTGCACCAGTGTTTCAGGAGGTTGCGCTGCTTCTTCCCTTCCCGTGAGGCTCTGTTGTGGCCTTGCATATCCTGAGTGTCGATCAGGTTTTGCCCTTGCCTCCATTCCCCAGGCTCCATGTCCCCATTGCCTTGTTGACGGTCCACGAGCCTGTTCTGCAAGACTGGGTAGCGGGTGCACATGAGATTGTGCAGGATGCAGCAAGCTTCCACGATCCTCCTCACGGTCTGTGGGCGATGCTGCATGGTGGTGAGAAGTACCTGGAACCTGTTGGCCAGGATGCCAAAGGCGTTCTCCACCACCCGCCTTGCCCTGGACAGTCTGTAGTTGAAGATCCTCTCTTCACGGGTCAGGAGTCTGGAAGTGTATGGCTTCATGAGGTAGGTTCTGAGGGAGAAGGCGTCATCCCCCATGATGAAGTAGGGCACATCTTGCGTGTCATTGGACAGGGGGTCTGGATCTGGGAAGCCCACGATGAGGTTGCCTTCCAGCCCCTCCTTGAGGTGACTGGCGTTGTATACCTGGGCATCCGAAGAGGAGCCGTAGCCTGGAGCATCGATGTACATGAACTTGTAGTCAGCATCGACCATGGCGAAGAGGATGATGCTGAAGAAGCCCTTGTAGTTGAAAGAAGTGGACCCCGACTTGGCTGGAGCTTTGCAGGCCACGTGCTTCTAATCTATGGCTCCAATGGTGTGGGGGAAGTTCCACCTCTGATACCACTGCTCTGCAACTTTCTTCCATCCTTCTTCAGTGGAGGGGCACTGGAGGAGCTCCTCCTTGTATTCTTCAATGATGGCCTGCACCACTTCTCTGACCACAATGCTGATGGTGTTGTGTGGCACCCTCCAGCCGTACTGCATGCTTTTGTACGTGGTCCCTGAGGCCAGGTGGCGCAGAGTGAGTGCCACCTTGAGCCCAGGTTCCAGGCTGGGCCGGAAGTTGGTGTTTGCCTTAGTCAACCTGAGTGTCAGGTGCTGCACAACTTCGTCAAACTTGGCTGGAGGCATCCTCATGAAGTTCTGGAACGCCCGAGTGTCTTCGTTCCTGAGCTCCACCATCAGCTTGTTCTACAGTCCGTACTCTGCTCTTCTCCCGATCCATTTTCGGACCCAGATGCTTCTTGGCCGCCTCTTTTTCTTCCCATAGTAGAGTTCACAGAGCCTGTAGATGGCTTCGTACTGTTGCAGAAGGATGGTGGCTGCCAAAAGGACTGTGGTACGATCCACGGTGGACATGACTGGATGCTGTGGAAGAGGAGGAGTCAGATGAAGGCTGCAGAGGTCTGCACAGCTGGGCTGCTGGTCTGAAAGTGAGATGCAGATGAGTTGCTCCCCCTTTTTATAGGCAGTATAGGTGTCCCTTTGCATCCTCTAGGCATCCTCTAGACATCCTTAATATCCGAGATAGGTCCCCTCTGCGAACATTTTTTCCGCTTTAAACGCTTTGTTTCCATGCTGCATCCGTTCTGCATCCGTTTTGCATCTGTTCCGCGTCCGTTCCGCTTCCTCCCTGCGTCCGGGCGAATGCGAGTTGTGCGGATGCGCAGCGGACGCCAAGCAGATATAGCGGATGCGTAGGATACATTTTCCGCGTAAAAGTTTTTGGCAGCCCAAAACTTTTGGAGCGGATGAAACGTCCATAAACGGATGCTGGACGGATAGAGAGGAAGCCAAACGGAGGCAGTGAGTACATTGCGTTTTCGAACGGATGGCAAGGTTTTTTGTCCGTTTTACATCCTCTTTGCATCCGTTGGTTCAGTGTGACATGGGCTTTAAAATGTGCAGTAAGGAGGGCTGGCCAAACATATTCAGATAAAGATATCAATTTTATCATGTGCATTTAAAAACAACTTAATGTTTTTCTGCAACAGATTGACACATATTCCTCCCAAAAGCAATTTTTTCTTTCTGTTGTAATGGTGGGGCTATGATTTGGAGTTCCAGCTACAAAGCAACCCACATCCAGAGTATTCCCTTTTATCATAGTTGGTAATCTTTGAAAGATTTTGCTCAAACACCGGAAATATGTGAGTGGATGGATTGACACAGAGTGTGGTGAAGATAAAACAGAAGTTGGATATCTGCTTCACAAATGAAAGAATGTAACCATTTTTCTAACATCTGGAAATATCTGGCTGCATCCACTGCATCAAAAATGCATTTTAAAGAACTTTTAAAACTTAAATGTAATCTTAAATGTAGAAAGCTTGATAACCAAGGAATAATTCATCCTAATTTATCTTTATTTCTTAGATACTAGATTCTTAACTGCAGTGTTTTTAAATTTTATTAATTTTGGTAGGTGTGCTTTAATATGTATAGATCAGGGGTGTCAAACTCACAGTGTCACATCATCACCTGATGTATCGTGGCTTTCTTCCTCTTCACTAAAATGAGTGGGCGTGGCCAGTGCGTGACACATCCAGCCCATGGACCACGAGTTTGACATCCCTGGTATAGATAATCCTCAGTTAAAGACTGCAATTGGGACTAGAATTTGCATGGCTAAGTGATGTGGTTGTAAAGTGTAAAGGCATATGACTGTGCTGTGTAGCAACAGCAATTCTGGCTCTCCTGATTGCTGTTGTTAAGCAAATCTTGTGCTGTTAAGTGAGAATGTTAGGTGGTTTCCATTTGTGATCTTTTGCCAGCTTTCCCATTGTTTGTGAGAAACCGACAGTGAAGGTTACAAAGGACAATTACATGACTGTGGGAATGTTGCAACGGTGAAACTTTGAGGACCAGTTGTAAGTACCACTTGTTCAAAGCTATCACAAATTGAAACAATTGTTAAACAAATGGTTGTAACATGAGGACCATCTGTAACTGGTGCAACTCTATAACTCTGGAAACATTCCATCATATATAATCCACCACCATCTGAGTTGATTTCTTTTTAAAAACTATATAGCTACCCACTTAAACCTGGTGTTTGTAGATGATTTACAAAACACCAAAATGTGTTGTAGGACTCAGTGTTTTATTTAAATAGGGCAATATGGCTATTATAACCAAGGATCCTGAAAATTATCACTCAATCATAATCCCATCCAAGATGAGGTCAGCCAATAATTTTACCAACACCTGGAGGAAAAGCCTGATCTGCAGGACTTTTTGGAATGCTTAACAGGATCAGGATCATCTGAGCTAAAACTTGAATTTCAGTTTGATCTGACTTGTCCTGGGGTATGATCATCCTGAAGTTTAGCTTAAACAAGTATTCCCTAAACTCTTCTATGATTGAAATATCTGGTTGTTATTGAGGATTCCCTGTGTGAATAGTACGTTCCTCTATGCATAGAAGAGAACCTGAAGGCCCTAATTTATGCTGTACTCAGATGAACCACAATTTGTGACCTAATTTACTATACAAGATCTCTGGTATGGTTTGACTGAAGGTCATATCATATGGAATAAATTTGTACTGTATTTGAGAGACTGTAGGAGTTGTGCTTCTGTTTTATTGGCATTGTTTGAAAAGAGATCCCTGCGTGAAAAAGACATAATGTTATGAAGGCTATTTTTTTTTTTTACAAAGAGTTTTAGGCTCTCATTGTAATAAATGCCTGCTTTAATTTTAATTTAATGTTGATAAGGATGTGGCATGTGGTGATTAGATTTTATCTTGCACATTTACCAAACTCCTGGGTGATTGTAGAGTATGTAGTATTGGAATCCTTAGATGCAGACAAGACATTCATCTGGAAATCTTCAAAATTCAGTAGGAGGAAGTGTTGAGAAGAACAAATTATGTTGGAAGCACAGATGCTGTGTGGGCTGATGCTCCCCCTTTTCCTTGCAGTCAAAAGCCAAAAGTGCATATTGAATATATAATCCAGATACCAGATGGCTTCCATTAATATGTCATCTTCTGCTGGGTAATAACCAGATTTTTTTCTTTGGGGGAAGGGGTATTATCCAGAGTAATGTGTTTCTGGTGATCCATAATAGTCATAGCTATCCAGATACTGTCAAATTTTAACAAAATGTCTAAGTGAAATGACTGTGGCTTCGTGCAGGGCCACTGTGGTCTTAATTCCTGTATTCCCTTCCCTAATTCCTATGTTTCTGAATTGGCTGTTTCCTTAATTCCTAATTCAACAATATCATAAAATAGTTACAATATTAAAACATAGAAAATATGTATACATAATATAAAATATAAACCCATAAAAGGATTTGTTATATATTTATTAAATGTATTTACTAAATTTAAATGCTGCCCATCTCACTATCATCTGACTCTCGCAGATTATCACATTTATATATGGTAGTTCTAGTTATTTGGATATTTTGTGGAGGTATTTATAAGTGTTTCTTGCAGAACACACATTATATCTCTCTTCCTCAAGCTTTATTGGTTACTGGTCTGTTTCCCGGTCCAATTCATGCTGCTGCTTTTGACCTAGATGGCATGGGACTGGGTTATCTGAGGGATTCCTTCTGCTTGATTGCATCTGCCCATCCCACCACATCCAGAAGAGAGCTACATTGGCAGACTCTAGGCATTATGGAATGGCCTCCCCCTAAACTGAGGCTTGCTTTATCACTTATCACCTTAAGGCTGATTGTGTTATCAGTCAGGGAACCCTGGAGGACTGGTGAGTCAATTTGGTGGCTCCATTATTATTGATATCCCTTTATTTTTTATAGTTTTTAATATTTATATGAATTATAACACTGATTTGGTGTTTGTTTATTAACCATTTTTTAGCTTTGTTGCACATCGCCCAGAGTCACTTGCTTTCTGAGATAGGCAGCGATATAAATAAGTAAATAATAAAATACTCTGTGAAAATAACATGGCTAAATGAAGATATTCTCATAAGATACTTGAATTATCTCTTTCACATTCTTTTTTTTAAAGATAAATTTTCCTCTGAGTTCTCCCTGTCCCAGTCTAATACTACATTTATCTTGGTTTTCCTCCCTCCCTTCTCTTCTTTCTACTTCCTAATAATATGCAACTTAAAGAAAAAAAATATTCTTCCTCATTTCCCCAAATTCCCAAAAAAGATTTGGGGAGATTTTAAAACATATTTTCTGTGTGAAATGTCAACTCATAAAATATTTCTATGGTCTTTTGAGAGTTGCCAACAGAAAGGGAGGGGGAAAAGGGGTTTGAAAGAACAGTGCGGCAGCTTGCAAATTGAAAGTGCATTCCATAAATAGTTTTCAAAGATAGTAAATAGGTGACTGAAGTTTCTGCCGTACACAATCCTAACTGGAGAACATGATTGATGACTCTATGGATGTATGTCATTGGAGAATATGAATTATGATACACCCAGGGGATGGGGAAAAACCAGGGTCAAGAGTGACAATGTGTCTCACAGTCGGCTCCACCCAGGCAGGGCCGGATATGTTAACTCCCAATAAATTCTTTTGAAGTTTTTGAAGTTTTGCTTGAGACTCATGATTTAATTGGAGTAACTGCCAGAATCCTGACATGCAATTCAACTTGTGCATTGTTCATTGAGCAATAGGAATGTTCCTGTTACATTCCTTTTAAAAAAAATTATATAATGCCAATTAAAAATGACTCTTTTTATATATCTAAGAATCATCTATTGTTTAAACTGATGAAAACTACCTTATCTGGGAATGTTTAATTCCATCACTTTGATTAAAATGTCATTTTCTGAAATGATAGATAGATCCAGGCATAGACTGAGTAGATCTCTTCGATTTATTCCGGTTTTATATTAGAACTTCAAGTTCAACTGTAGCAAAGGTTAGGAAGGAAGAACGGTCTTTCTCAGAACTTACTGTGTCCCCAGAGTCTGTCTGAAATAACACAACTGAACTGAGCTCTCACACTGTCCACTTATGTTGTCTCAAGCTATGGAATCTTGATCTAAACAGCCTAATTTAAATAGGGAAGGTAGGTTACTGTATTGTTAAGCAAATTGACTTAATATGTCCAGATGATTGAGATCTATCAGTGGATCCCAGTCTATATTCTTCTGATTTGAAAAGAAATATTTCCTTCTCAGCATGGGAAAGATTGTTAATAGAATAATAGAAAGATTACTAATATAGGTAGTCTGTGACTTAATGACCATTTGTTCAGCAACTGTTCAAAATTACAACAGGGATGAATGAAGGCGCTTATGATCCATGGCCAAAGTTATCGCCATTGCAGCCCCCTGTCACAGGGTCAAACTTTGGCAGCTTTACTTAAAGCCACAGGGGGCTGAAACCCTGCAGCTGGCTATCTCTATCCCCATAATGGGATGGGATTCTACCGGTTTGGACTGATTTGGGTGAACCGGATGTTAAAGTTCTAGCTGATTCACTGAATTGGTATTTCAAATGATCGGTTGGCCTCTCCCCTCCTGCCCCTCCCCTCCCAGGAGCCTCCAAACAGCCCATTTTCGATGGAGGTAAGTGCAGTGTCCGCGCGGAGGCTCTGGGAGGGAGAAAAATGGGTCTTCTGGAAGTCCGGAAACAGGCCTGTTTCTGGCTTCCAGAGTGCCTCCAGAGGCTGTGGAGGAGGCTGTTTGCACCCTCCCAGAAGCCCAGGGGAGGCTTCTGGACCCTTGGGAGGGTGAAAATGGTCTTCCTGGAAAAAACAGAAGTGGCAAAACAGGCCTCTTTCTGGCTTCCGGTGAGCCTAGAGTGGCTAGGAGAGGCTGCTTTAGCCCTCCCAGAGGCACAGGGGAGGCCTCGGGACCCTTGGGAGGGCGAAAATGGCCGTTTTCCCAGGCTCTGGAGGCCCATTGGAAGCCGGAAACAAGAAGTTTCAGTAGGCCATGGCCATGGCCACCCAGCAACCGGGTAGTGAACCAGTTGCTGGGCTTTTTGAATCCCACCCTGGCTCTGCCATCCTGCCTTGTGGGGTGGCAAGCAAAACCAAAATTATGCAGCATACCTAGTTTTCTTCTCTTCCAGTTCTACACCAACCTTTTCGCGTCACTCTTTTTGCTGCTTCCTTTTTGTTGCTTATCTACCAAAGATCCAGCTTCTCCCGTAGCCTTAATAAAAATGCTGGAATTTGATTCTTTGCAGAAAGCCTGTTTCTGTTAGTCTTATTTTTGATTAAATGAATCTAAAGTTAAAGATCAGGTGGACAAGAAACCTGGTGAGTGTAAAGATTAAGTAGGATTGTAGATAGAGGGCATAAGACCACACAGATCTATTACTGGTGTCTTCCATTTCTTCTGCCAAAAAGGAATTCCCTTAGCTTATTATGACCTACAAGCAGGAGAATGAGATGCATGGCTTTAATCTTGAATCTGCTCTATATTCAGTGTTGAGTGTTCAGTTTGCATTTTTTTTGCAGCTTATTGTTTTTTCTAGTATCTGCAATTAACAAGATCTATAGTTGTGAATCTCTGCTGATAAACCTTTTAGCATTAATGTAGATCTAGCAAAGTCTGATAGTAGGCATAAAGATGTATATGTAAACGTAGTGTTGTTGTCCATCATCTGTTAAGGACCCCAGTTCTAAGTGGTATCTTGATCAATCAGATCTGAGATTTAGTGTCATTTTCAGCTTATGGAAGCAATCAGTGGAAAAGTCAACTTTGAGATGATTCTTCTCAGTTGTTTTATTTAACACTTTAGGAAATATAATATGAAAAAATATCAGGTAGAGATGTTTCTTGTTTTACATTGGTGTATTAATGATGAAGTTTAAAATCATACAGGTGATTCTTATTTAACATCTACTTGTTCAGTAATCATTCAAACTTACGATGGCACCGAATGAGTGATAGTTACAACTGGTCCTTGGAGTTCCAGCCATCATAATGTCCCTGTGGTCATGTAATCATGACACTAGACATCTGTCTTTGCGATTATGACATAACAGTGAGCTGCAGTGACATGGCTGTAATTTCTGACTTTCCCACTGGCAAATTCAATGAGTAAGCCAGCAGGATGTCAGAAGTCACAGTTAGGGGAGGTGAGGTCCTCACTTAATAACCTATATGGTCCTTGCTTAATGTTGGTAACCAGGAAGTAAATGGTGCAGTCATGCATAACATTGCATTTTACAACCATGTTGTTTACTGACAACAATTCTGGTCCCAGTTACCATCAAAAACTGATGACTATCTGTATTAGAACTTGATTATAGAATGGATGTGAAACTTCCTCTGCTTCTTAAATTGTAACATCATATTTTCTTGGTTGTGCAGTGTACATTTTTCATGTATAGTTTACTAGAATTATCAAGAATATATTCAAAAGAAGCAGTTATTTTCTTCAAAAAGTTTTATAACACTGAGAATATTATCGGTAGTGCACCTGAGTGAAGAAATCAGTGAATTATTTTCATTTAAGTCTTTTGGGAAATGCCTGTGATCTGTGTGCATAGTATTTTGGCCTAAAGTATAAATGTGTAATTTGGAACATTCTGCAATAGTTTCATTTAGATTTTTTTGACACTTTTATTAGAGGTGTGCAGCACTTTTAGACATAATTTGACAATAGTGCTTCAGAGCAGTGCAACATAGAATTGATTCTGCCTTAAAAAGACAAGTTTATGTTTATGATCTAGGAGATAGCATATTGTAATAAAATGCAAAGTAATGGCCAGCCTAATTCCTGCGGTCAACTGCTTATAATTAATTGGTCTGAGTAAGGTGTAGGGGGGATCCTTTTTTGGAAATGTGTCCATTTGGTTTTCATATATGGCACTAGCCATGAACTTGGCATGGAAGCACAAAATGACTATAATCATCATACCATGGTGGCTTTCAGAGATTTTCTCTGCAAATAGTCTGCTGGTGAGATTGGGTTTTAGGGATTAGAGATGATTGCTACTACTATACCAACCTCCTTGCTGCGTATTGGCTTCCTTATTTTAACTGAGGTAGTGGTTGGGTTGGCAGTTCCCCAGACTGATGGTACCAGGGATTTTAATGTGCTTTCCCAGGGGTCTATGGTAGCTTGGACGTTTATTACTGCTAGGGCAACAATGGACCTCAAATTATTCAGGATCCCAATCCACCTCAACAGTCACATATTAGACTTGTTTTTTTGTGTTATGATAGTGGCAGCATGATGTGGAATGGGGGGAAATTATCATAAGTATCACCCATAGCCAGATCACTGTTTGTTGACCTTGGAATTCTCTACAGCCAACCAGAAAGGATCTCCAATGAACCCTTTGGGGATTCAGAAAGAATTTGGAATTGTTCCTGAAGTTGTGATGCAATTTGACTAAAGTCTTGTTTGCTCTTTGAAATGAAAAGGCAGAATTTGGCCTGGTTTTGAATTAGAATATGTTGTATTCACCTCAGTTATGCTATCCTGTTGAGTTTTTATGTGTTACTATGGGGCTTTTGTTTTTTTGTTTTTTAACTGTATATAAACTCTCCAGAGTTACTGTTGGATGAACAGCATTTACTGAACATCCACCCCAAAATAGTTGATGCTGCTTGATGATGGCAGCTATCTAAAGCAACTTAAAGGCCCTGTCACATTGCCCGACGGATGCAAAAAGTATGTAAAAAGGACACAGCGGATGAGAAAATGTTCCATCCGTTGTTATCCGCTCTCAAAAGTTCCCCAAATTTGCATAAACAGAGCGGACAACAACGGAAAGGAACGGACGGGGAAAGGACATAGCGAGGATGTTAAGCGGATGCTCCACGGAAGCTTAGCGGATGGAAGCAGATGGCACGTCCGCAGGGCTTCCGGGGGAGCACAGCAAAGCGGATGCGCAGCGGAAGGAATGGATGCAGAGCATATGCCTAGCGGATGATGCGGATGCAGAGCGGACGCCTAGCGGATGCCTAGTGGATGCAAAGCGTTCACTGCGCATGCGGGGGAGGATGCATTGCGTCAGCTCCGCGGATATAAAAGGATGCAGCTTGCAAGCAGGTCACCATTCAGAGGAAAGACCTGCTGCCAGACACATCTCCAGCCAACAACCATGGGGAAGAAGAGGAAGCCTGTGCCATCTTCTGCCAGCCCTGGCAAGAAGGACAGGGCCACCATCCCTCCCCCTGGCCCTGACTCTGCTTCTGCTGGGGCTTCTGCTGATGCTGCTCCTGGTGCTGGGGCTTCCTCTGCTGGTGCTGCTCCTGGTGCTGGTGCTGCTCCTGGTGCTGGTGCTTCTGCTGGTGCTGCTGGTCCTGCTGGTGCTCCTGGTCCTGCTGGTGTTCCTTGTGCTCCTGGTCCTGCTGGTGCTGCTTTTGCTGCTACTGTTGTTGTTGCTGGTGGTGGTGGTGTGGACCAGCCCCTAGAACCTCAAAGCCCTACTGATGAGGGCCCAGAAGGCCCTGCCAGAGGGAGGAAGAGGCAATTGCGCAATAGGGAGAGGAGACAGTACTCCCATCGAAGAGGAACATGAGGATGAGGTGCTCGATTGGCTCAGGGAGAATGAGTACCTCTGGCGGAAGGGACACAGGCTCTATCGAGACACCAAGAGGAAGCAGGCGGCTTGGAGAGAAGGCGGAGAGCCTGGGCTACACTTCGGAAGTCCTCCTCGGTTGGTGGAAGCACATGCACACCTGGTACAGGAAGCTGCACTTGAAGAAGTCTGGCCAGGCCGCGGTCAAGCTCACCGACCGGGAGACCTACGTGATGGCCAAGTGCAGCTTCTTGGAGGGTGAGGTCCGCCACCGAGGAGCAGCCTCTCTGTCAACCCTCTCTCTCAGGCAGCCCACAGAGAGCCAGTCCTCTTCTGGCCAAGAGTCAGCTCCTTTGTCCAGGCAGGTATCTGTGGAGCGCCCCACGATGGAGACCCCCCCCCGACAGCTGCACTCCCCGTGGCGGAGCGCGTGGAGGACCCTGTGATGCAGTTGGAGCAAGGAGAGGGCGCTGTCACCAGAGATCAACCCACCCCCAGCTCCACCTCCACAGAAAGTAGGCAGAGAGCCAGACCAGAGGGACAGAGCCACACTGTCTTCTGGAGATCAGGGACACCATCAAAAGCAGCGTAGATCTCTTCTCTCAGCTGGTACACACCGACATACCATCCTCAAACTGCAAGCCCTTCCTCACCTATGTCAACCAGACCCTCATAGATGTGTCCAAATCCCAGTACCAGGTGATCAAGGAGAGGATCACCGGTCTTCTGCACAACCCTCCAGGCCCAGCTGAACCTGCTCCGACCCAGTCCAGGTCTGCTGCTCCACCCCAGGTGATGTCACAGCCCTTCCAAGGCTTTCCACAGACCCTCACCTACCAAGGCTACGGCTACCAGGAGTTCCAGCAGCACAGGCAGCCCTTTCCAATCCAGGCACAGGTTCATCACACGCCACAGGTGCCACCGATGCCACTGATGACACAGATACCACAGATGCCAGCGATACCACAGATCCCACCGACCCCTCACCTCACTCAGCTGCAGACCAGACAGCCCCACTACACTCCTCCTTCCTCCACCCCACAGTCAAGCCCGGCCTCAGAACATCTGTCATCGGTCTTGGGCCTGACACCCCATGTCATGCCGGAAGGGGCTCTCAACATCACGGGACTGAGCCAGCTCTCTGAGAGCTTCCTCCACACACCATCCCCTGTTGTCCTCTCGGGGCCAGGCACCCCAGTGGCGCCTCAGACCAGCACTCCAGCAGCAGCCACCTCCACAGCACCTGGACCCTTCACCCCTGAGACGATGGGCACGCCTCAGATTGACTGAGAAAAGTGCCAGAGACTGGATTGCTACCTGTTGGCTTTATCTTTGCTTGGGACACTTTACTTGGGTCATTTTGCTTTTACAGTTTGTTGTTAATAAAGTTTATCTTTGCTTCACACACTTGGTTCAGTTCTTTTTGTCAATAAAGTCTTGGTGGAAACTTTTAGAAATGGTTTAAGCCTTTGCATGCTTGTGGGATGGGTAAGGATAGCAGTGGGATGGGCAGGGATACCTGTGGAATGGGTAATAGCTGTGGGATGGGTAAGGATAGCAGTAGGATAGATAAACCTCCAGTGCAAACATTGTGGGACTGTATGGCCCATCCTCCCAGGTGCCACACCTATGGCCCTTTATTATCAATTACAATTTAATCATTCATCAACACATTTCAACATAAACACAACTCTTTATTAAATGCCCTGTTCATTGTAGGGCCACTCCACATACATGGCACAATCTCATCAGTGTGATGAGACAGGCTCAAGGAAGCATCCATTAAGCATCTACCATTCTGTCTTGCCACTCCACTGCTCCAGCTGGGGAGTTGCTCCAGTGTTTCAGGAGGTTGCGTTGCTTCTTCCCTTCATGTGAAGCTCTGTTGGGGCCTTGCACATCCACAGTATCTATCAGATTTCGCCCTTGCCTCCATTCCCCAGGCTCCATGTCCCCATTGCCTTGTTGAAAGTCCACGAGCCTGTTCTGCAAGACTGGGTAGCAGGTGCGCATGAGATTGTGCAGGATGCAGCAAGCTTTCACGATGTTCCTCATGGTCTCTGGGCGATGCTGCATGGTGGTGAGAAGTACCTGGAACCTGTTGGCCAGGATGCCAAAGGCGTTCTCCACCACCCGCCTTGCCCTGGACAGCCTGTAGTTGAAGATCCTCTCTTCACGGGTGAGGCATCTGGAGGTGTAGGGCTTCGTGAGGTAGGTTCTGAGGGAGAAGGCGTCATCCCCCCACGATGAAGTAGGCCACATCTTGTGTGTCATTGGGCAGGGGGTCTGGATCTGGGAAGCCCATGATGAGGTTGCGTTCCAGCCCCTCCTTGAAGTGACTAGCGTTGTATACCTGGGCATCTGAAGCTGACCCATTGCCTAAAGCATCGATGTACATGAACTTGTAGTCAGAATCGACCCTGGCGAAGAAGACGATGCTGAAGAAGCCCTTGTAGTTGTGATAGGTGGACCCTGAGTTGGCTGAAGCTTTGCAGGCCATGTGCTTGCCATCTATGGCTCCAACGTTGTGGGGGAAGTTCCACTTCTGATACCACTGCTCTGCAACTTTCTTCCAGCCTTCTTCAGTGGAGGGACACTGGAGGAGCTCCCCCAGGTATTCTTCGATGATGGCCTGCACCACTTCTCTGACCACAATGCTGATGGTGTTGTGTGGCACCCTCCAGGAGTACTGCATGCTCCTGTACGTGGTCCCGGAGGCGCAGAGTCAGTACCACCTTCAGCACATGGTCCAGGCTGGGCCGGAAGTTGGTGTTTGCTTGGTCAACCTGGGTCTCAGCCGCTCCACAACTTCGTCAAACATGGCTGGTGGCATCCTCATGAAGTTCTGGAATGCACAAGGGTCTTCGTTCCTGAGCTCCACCATCAGCTTGTTATACAGTCTGTACTCGGCTCTTCTGGCGATCCATCTTCGGACCCAGCACTTCTTGGACGTCTCCTTTTCTTCCTGTAGAGCAGATGAAAGAGCCTGTAGAGGACTTCGCACTGTTGTAGAACGATGGCGGCTACCAAAAGGAGTGTGTGATGATCCATGGTGGAGATGACTGGATGCTGTGGAAGAGCAAGAGCAAGATGAAGGCTGAAGAGGTCTGCACAGGAGGGCTGCTGGACTGAAAGTGAGATCCAGATGATTTCCTCCCCCTTTTTATCGGAAATATAGGTTTTCCACTATGTGTCCTTTTGCATCCTCTAGGCATCCTCCAGATAACCTAAATATCCGAGATACGTCCCCTATATGAACTTTTTTCCCGTTTTAATGCTTTATATACGAGCTGCATCCGCTTTCATCCTTTCTACGTCCATGCTACTAACGCTGCGTGCCTGTTCCGCGTCCGTTTCGCTTCCTCCCTGTGTCCGTTTTCGGCTGGAGCAGATGCGAGTTGCACGGATGCATAGCGGATGCCTAGCAGATACAGCGGACGCATAACAGATGACGGATGTTCCCCGTATGCATAGCAGATGTATAACGGACACGTTGGATACTTTATCTGCTCAAAAAGTTTTGTGCAGCTCAAAACTTTTTGAGCGGATGAAATGTCAGTAGACGGATGCTGGACGGATAGAAAGTATGAAAAACGGACGCAGTGAGTACAGAACGGATGCATCGCATTAACCAATGGATGGCAAGTGTTTCTCTCCCTTTTACATCCTCTTTCCATCTGTTGGTGCTGTGTGACATGGGCTTAAACTCTTGCTTTTTAGACATACTCATTTTTAGGACAATTATCTATGGTTAGAACTGTTAGCTATCTGTGATGCTTCACTTCCTGAGGCATGTTTCTTTCTCTTCTTTGTTCTTGCTGCCTCTATTCTTAGTATGCAAAAAGTAATCAAAGATGATAATGTCCCACTTGTCTTCTCTTCCTCTGGTGGTTTGGTAGATGCATCAACACCAAGAGAACAAATGACCAATGCTAATAACAGAATTGAAAAGATAATGGGAAGGAGAAAGCAAGCCTTTCGATGAGGAATTATAAAAAACATTTCTTTAAAGCAGCTTCCAGGTTTCTGAACTTCAACTTTTAGAATTTCCCAGATGGTGAGGCTATTGCTGAGAATTTTTAGAGTTGAAGTTCACAATTCCAACATAAGTTGGAAAAGTTAGGGTTATGGACCTGATACCATTCATTGCTCAGTGACCCATTTACAATCCTGTCTAGAATATGTGGAAAGCAAACCAATGCTTCCTCGGAAATCACAGACAGATGTTAGCTATGCATACTTTAAAGGGTCAAATTATGTGCATAGATGTAAATGTTTTTGCACACAAGAAGAAAAGATCAGATTTGCCAGCATATGAATGGTGAGAGGAAAAGAACTTTAGAAATTTCTGAACCACTATTTTCTTGAAAGAAAAGAAGAGGAATGATAGGCTGAACCATCATTTTCTTAAAAGAAAAGGAAAGATAGACAATGGCTACTAATGAACTAGCTCTTTGTTCCATCTGATATCTACATAGGTGAAAGGCAGCTCATTATCCATGTCTGATAACAACTGTGTGCCACTACATCTTGCATTCTATTTCAAATATTATAGGATTCTGTCCTATGAATTTATTATATATGCTGCTAAATATATTTGCTCACCCATCAGGTTGGCTCTTCTCATATTTGCATTACCATTGAAGGGAGTGAAGACAAAAACCTAGTAGCATTGTTAAAGATGCTTGAAATGTTATCCTGGATTACACTGTCAAAATTATCAGAAGTGGCAGTTGGAAACTCTTTTGCTAGTTCAGGATAGACTATAATAGAGCATAAACCTACTATCCTACTATATGTTTAGTTTTTCTTAAGGCATTTATGTTTATTTTTTCTTAAGACAAAACACAAGGCAAGAGTGATGAGGAGATGTGGTTAATCTATGAGTATCTGCCTCTTGCTTTCCTCTAGATATGGGTGTTATCTCTATTGTGCCTAGGGAGCTAAATAAACTATACTATTAATGTCTATTCCTGGTTTTCAGTCTGCAGCTCATTATCCATGTCTGATAACAAAGCTATGTGTTTTAGATTTTGCCAACTTTCAGCCTTACAATAAATATTGATTTTTTTAAAAAAACCCAGCACCCATAATCTAGTGTTGGGTCTTTATTTTGATAAACAGAAATTTTTTTTTCCTCCTTACATCCTTATTTAAGAATGGCTTTCCTTCTTTTGGGGAAGTAATATTACAATTACGCACTCATCATTGCATATACATAGGGGGACTGACAGCTTCTTTCATAGACAGATGGCTTTCTATCCCAGTACCATGTGGATTTCTGTTATGAAATTTCTGCTGATGTATCAATCTTACCACAAGCAGAAAATAAAAGCTCCAAGTTGTTATTGTCCCTGAGATGTGCATTTCTAAGAAAACCAGCCAAGACTGAAATTGTTCCAGTGAGAAATTTTCTCTTTCAGAGTATTAATAAATTAAAGAAGAGCAGACTGCTACTTAGAGGGCTGTACTTTAATGATACATGTGCTTTGCCATTTAGAGAATTTTTAATGCAATAGAATGCTGCTTATAACATTGAATAAATAACTAAGCTTGCTCTGTCTTGCATTTGCTAAACAAAAATCCCTATTTTATTTCAGTTGATGTCCATCACTGTGTTATGCGTCTCTGCTTGGATGAGAGACTACTTGAATAATGTTCTCACTTTAACTGCAGAAACAAGGTAGGCACGTCTGATCAGTTTAAATCGACTATCTGGTCGATTCAGCAAAGAATTCAGCAAAGATATGGATCGATTTCTCCAAAGAGGATTTCATACTGCCACTATTCCTCTTTCCATTTCCCTGGATTCCTGCCAAGATTGACACCATTCCTGATAGTATTTTCAACATTTTATTTTTTAAAATAAATAAATGGGAAACTTGCATGCAAGAAAGCAAAAATATCAACTCCAAGCATAACCTCTTACAGGAATCTTCTGGGCTGTGCTGACATCTCAGAAGGCATTTTGTAATGGCCCGTGAGATTGACTTTGGGAGACAAAAAAAGAGCCACACACTGGGAAATTGACTTATAAAAAATACCTCAGTTCACAGAAGGTGGAAGGTGTGGGAAGAGTTTTGGAAGCTCCCGCCCCTCCGGTTTTCTGGAATGTAAAAGGAAGACAGGGGAATAGTAGTTTTGCCAGATTCTGTTAATGTGATCTTATAATAGAGCTTGAACTTCCACTTCTCATCTCATTAGCCTTTAAAGCCTAACACATTTCTAGGCACTGAAAAGTAATAGATGCTTAGCATTGTGCTCATTTCCTCCACACAGATAGTAATAAGATGAGATAGTAGAGAGCATCCTGACATGGTAAATGGAGCATCCTGAGATGGTAAATGGAGTGGTGAGTTAAGCTTTGATTGGCCATGCTGACTGCAACTGCCATGGACTACAGAAATCTGGAAAGACAATAGATGGAATCAGAATAACACAGAATACTTCAACTCTTTTCTCCCATTTAATGACTGAAAAGTCAGATCTACTAATTTTGGAAGTCCCGCTGTGCCCAGGATGGTAACATGTTTTGGGAGGCATCCATAACTCATTCTTAAAATTCCAGATACACTTATTGAGTGTATCTCTTTTTTTTTTTTTTTTGTAAAAAAAATTATTTGGATTTTTACAAAACATAATACAAATAAAATATCTTTTTTGGGGAATAGAATGATCCCAGGTTATCACTTCTCCATACAGACACAAACTCAATACGGACACAAACTCAATTTCATATTCATCTTTGTATTCTATCCCATATCTTATTACTATTTTAGCATTTTCTCAGTGATTTTTCCCTTCCCTTAGTTTTCTCAACCTTATTTTTAATTATCCCATTCCTTTCTAAATTCAATTATATATCTTTTTCTAAGTTTCAGTATCTTTCTAATCATTATGTTTATACTTTTGTCTGTCCTGTTTCAATTTCATGTTTTATTTTCTCATTAAACAGGTTTTCCCCTGTAGTTACTGATTGGATTATGGCACCTTTGTATCTTTTAATTTTTGTCCATTCAAATCTTATTTAAACTTCAATTTATGCCTTTACAATTATAACATTCAATATCTAACCTCTATTTTATAACACATAACTTTTGTCAATCGAATTCTGCTTGGTACATTCTTAAAATACACACTAAGTTCTGAAAGAGAAAATATATATATAACAATAATACATAAAATACTTACTCTATTCCAATTCAGCTCAACTATTAATGTTAGTTACAATCTTCCATTAATATTAATTAACATCCTTAACATTTCTTTTCAATTAAATATCATACTGTACTTCCTTAGGAACACTTATAATATTTCCATATTTTTTTCATATTTCTCTTCACTTAAATTTTTATAAATCATTAATAATTAAAATGTTCCCATCCTTTCCTAATTTCATTCTCTCATTCTCTTTATTTCATTTATTAACAAATATTCCATTACATTACAATGAGTATTTTATGTATCACTTTAATCACACTTGTTTCACATTTTCTAAATTCATTTATGTTTCTAAAATAACAATACTATCTTATATACCCTTGCAGAATCCTCTCTTTCAATTAAATTTTCACCCATTATCTCTATGTCTTCTAAATAGGCTTATACCTTTAATTCTTGTATGTTTTCCCTGTTTCTCTATATCCTGTTTCTGTCCTTTATAACTTCCTTTCTTTTCCTTCTTCCCCCTCTTCTTCTCCCTCCCCTTTTTGATCCCTTGTCTCTCTAATTCTAATTCTCTCTTCTGTAATGCTGTCTTCTGTTTCTTCCTAATATTGTAATTGTTTTCAAACTGTTCCTTTTTTTGGTTGTTTTTTCAGATCTTAAATTTTTCACTCTTTCCCCCCTTTCCTTTTTTTCCCTCCATAGAATTACTTGATCATTAAAGATGGCTTCTTCTTTGTCCCACCCTTCTTGTTCTTCAAGCATTTCTTGTTGTTTCTCAAAGTTCAAGATTTGTGCTGTCCCAGCCAGTCTATGGGAGTTGAATAGTTACTTAGGAATTGTGAGCTGTCCCCTTAAGGGAATACATCATGGTAAATGTAGTTAAAGGTATCCTGGGAAATGTAGTTCATGTCAAGTGTCCACATCTGCAATCCTGATTGGTCACTTAATTGAGGGAGATTTCTCCATTCTTGCCTGGACTCATGAACTGATAAGCAGCTTATCGCTACGAGATGGGTTAGGACAATAACCATCTTTTACCTGCAAGGCTGATATACAAAGGATTGGTCATTATAGAAGAATTTCATCACAAATGTGAGTCATGAAGATATCTGATGTACCAATAAATGTACTTTGTTATGGATGTCTTGTGGAATTATCTATCTGCATCTGCAGAGCTACAAATCCACCTCTGTGCATGAGACAGGAAACCATTTCTAAAAATTGAAATATGAAGCCAAAAAAAATATCTTCCTTCTTGTGCATTTTCTTTCTGTATTTTAAGTTCCATTTTTGAGTTCTTCCAAGAGTGATGCCATTTTAAACACTTTTAAACAACCACCTGATTGATTTTAGTCATTTAAATCCAATAATCAAAAATCACCAAATAATCCAAAGCTGTTTCTTCTTGTTTCTTTTTTCCACTTTCTCTTCCTGGGATTCTATTATCTTGTTATAAATTTTCAGTTAAAATGTATCTTTTAGGAATCTTGTAAAAGTTTCACTGTTAAATCCTTTTACTTCCAGGTGATCTCCATTTTTCCAGATCCCACCCATTTTTTTTTTCCTTTGCTCTCCTTTCTGTCTTTTAAGTTTTTGAATATCCAAAAATCTTTATTATCCCTTTGGCATTTTATTTTCAGCTAAAATGCCTATCAATGTCAAAGTGGTTTTTTTTTCCAATTTCTTACTTAAGTCTCTTAGCTGTCAATATGGGGAAGGAAAGGAAAAAACCCAAATCTTTTCCCTTCTCTCTCTCCTTCACTGCTTCAGAAATCTTCTTTGGGAACAATGTTATTCTTTATAGTTCAAATTCCAGGGTACGTTATGTTGTTGCTTTTTCAGTTCAACCTGGTCAGTCAAAATTTTCTCTTCTTATCTTCCTCCTGCACAATCTTTTCTGGTCGGGTTCTTTTTTGAGGTGGCCATTTCTGACCACTGCTGCATCCGCCTTTGGGAAAGGGAGTAATGGCTAGCTGAGGAGGAGAGATGCGGCTCTCCTCAACCCTGCTGGTGGTCTCCCCCCTCTTCATCTCTACGGGGTGGTTTTTGCCCTGAATCCAGCCGACTCGGGGCACTTCGGCAGCGAGCATGGATTGAAACCGCACATGATCACGGATTTCAGTCCGTTGCTAAAGAAGCCCAAAACCGGAAGCGAGCCAACCTCTTGTTCCTTACTTATATCATAAATGTCAGGATACTTTCAGATAAATATTTCTTAATATTCCTACTTAAACCATGTTTAATTCTTTAATGAATAAGTTAAAGAGATTAAAACAAGGATTCAAGACAAAGATTTAGAAAAGACAACTTTAGAATAAAAGTTTCACTTACCATACAGTTATAACAGCAGAAGATCCAAATAAATAAGAATTGCTTAGTAGGTAGAACATGTCCTTTTAAAAAAAACATATATCTGCAATAAAATTCTGCTTCATTCTGTCTGTGATGTATTTGGCAGCCATCATAAGCCTTTGATCTGTGATCTTCTGATTCTCTTCCTGCGTCATTTCAAATTGTTCAAGTCTTATTTTTGTCCTTTATGTGGGCATTCATTTACTCTGCTGTAATTTGTTCTTCCAAACTAAGGAGAAGAATGTATTTGCTGCACATAGGAGTAAAAAGTGTTGCATCCTTTATCATTAAAATAATGTGCAGTTTGACACCAAATCTTACCTCGTCCAATTTTCTAAATGTTGCTAGACAAATGTGTTGGAGAAGCATACGGTATTGGCAAAAGTCATTCCTGAATGATTTATTTAGTGTGCTAATTAGAGAAATATACTACATCTAAACAGGGAAATTCTATTGTGACTGACTTGCAAAGGAAAAAATTCAAGTAAATTAGCTCACTTTTCCCTCTGTCATCTGTGGACCAGAACTGCATTTCCAGAAGCAAAAATTAAAATCTATTGTACATGTTTCTGACAATTAAAGGAGTGGTGAGAATTGGAACTATTCTCAGAACAATTTCTCAGATTCTTTAATATTCTGTTTCTTGGGAGATTTCATTGTAGCTTATACCTTACTCAGTTTACTTATCTCAAAGCAGCTTGATGTACACGCTGCATATGTTAAATTGATATAACAGTGTCAGTTGCTATTCCAAAGTTAATTGCTAGATAATGAACGCAAGCAACTTTAGAGATACTGTAGATAGATAGATGGATGGATGGATGGATGGATAGATAGATGGATAGATAGATAGATAGATAGTTTCCATTTAGAGTAAAAGGGCATTACCACCTGATAACACAATCTTTTTAATAAAGAAAGAAATTCTGCATACTTTCCCCAGATGAATCTTATTTTCTAAATTGGTTTGTAGGAAAGCTGGGCTCTACTCTGTAAACTTGATCTATGTTTCATTTGTTTTCAGAGTGGAGGAGGTAGTTGTGTCTACTTATTTTCCAGTTGTCCATCCAGTCATGATTGCAGTCTGCTGTTTTTTGATCATTATTGGAATGCTGGGGTATTGTGGAACAGTGAAAAGAAACCTTCTCTTGCTTGTATGGGTAAGATTTCTTTTTATTCATTGATGTATCATTTAATGTTCAATTTAAGAAATGTTCTCTCTCTCTCTCTCTCTCTCTCTCTCTCTCTCTCTCTCTCTCTCTCTCTCTGTGTGTTTTAAAAAATAGCTTGTTAATGGTCATTGCCATTAAAAACAAGTGCCCTAGTTTTAGAGGTAGGGAACTTTTAGAGGTTCAAGGGCTTGCCTAAGTTTCATAAAACATACTAGGGGTATGCTCCAATAGCCAGAGGGTTCAAGATGTTTAATGTCTGAAAATCTACAACATTCAAGGCCCAACATTTTGTCCTTTCAAATCTTCTGGTCTCCCTCTCCCATCTAAGAAGAGCCCAATTATTTGGTCTACATGCATTGCAATGAGCTATGAAAGGCATGCTGATAGCCAACCTGCGGACTAAGCCATGTTCTGTATTCACAATTCAGATTTTACCAAGGCAGGTAAGAGGAATAAGATTTATTTATTTATTTGTATTTATTTATATCTCCTTTAAAGAGGAACTCTGACTGATGTACAATAAAATGTCAGAACACAAAAACAGTATGTAAAAATTAAAATGTTAGAATTACAATTTCAAAATTATTTTTTTAAAAGGAGATAAGAATGATTAAGATCTGTTAGAAATTAATCAAACAGGCAAAGAGAGGGCTATCAGGCCACCAACCAATCCCAGGACTGCATGCTTTCTTTGGGTTCCCCATATGAGGCTACAGAGCATGTTTTAACTTCTTTTCAGGAGGTCAGAAGAGTGGGGGCCTGCCTCACCTCCAGGGGGAGAATGCTCCACAAGGTGGTGGGTCAACAGATTATCAGACTGTTACCAGGGCCCGTAAGGTCTGAGAGAGTTCATTGCTCAATCTCAAAATTCAGTTAGCCTTGCTTGCCCTCCATGCTCTTTAGCTGGGGCGCACGAAGCAAGAACAATAATGAAACTAGAAGACAGCACAAATGTGCTTGCATTTGATTTACTCTTTTCTTTGGTCAGCAATGCATGCTGAAAAAGATCTTTAAAACAGTAGTTGGTTACAAACAAAGTAAGAGTCAGCAGGGTTTGCTTGCTGCAAAAAAAAGAAGAAAAAGAAGACAAAGGCAATTTTAAGCTGAATTAACAAAAGTAGTTTTCCAATTGTGAGAAGAAATAGTTTCACATAATTCTGCAGCAGTCAGAATCCAATCTCTTCTATAACAAGCCCTTCAAAAATTTTAAGCCAGTGGGTTTTTCTGCCTTTGAAAGTCTCAGAATAATGTTTGTTATATAGTATTTTTGCAGGGCAATGAAAGAAACAACAAAATGAGCCAATGGAATTTAGTCCTTTCTATTTTTCCTCTTTTATTTGAAATGCCAGTGAAGAAAAAAAAATCCTAGTGATTGCTCTTTAATACAATCTGGAAATAAACACATGTGTACTGTGTGTAGAGCAATCAAACTTCATTAAATCAAGCCTAGACATTCCCGAGGCTCTTAACCAACAATATTTCACTCCTAGGAGCCTAAAAACCAGCTCTTGCTGGCTCAACTGATAAGCAAAAAAAATAAATGATCTTTGCCTAAATACACTACATTTCTTGACAAATTGTTAAATAAGCTGTTTACTGTTGTAATGTGAAGATGTACAAACAGAAATCAATAATTCATTCATCACACTAATAAAGAAAATGTAGTGGCTCAGAAGATGAGCTTGTAGTAAAACCAGATGAACTGAAGGATAAAGAAAACACAGTTGAAATGTTAAGATTTGTCTGCCCTTTTTATTTTCATTCTTGTTTTTTTTTTTAGAACTGAGGAATTAGAGCACCTATTAAATTGGATTTACTCGAAAGTTCAATCCTTCTCATTTAATTCAATGGAAGATAAATGACGTTCAGATTTTTCTTTAAAAGATAATATTTTGATTAAAATTAATATATGCCAGTCATAATACAAATATAGACTAAGCATATCATATCAGGTATAAAGCAGTGTTCTGTGACCTACATAAGCCTCCTGTAAACCATATAGGAAACACAAGATGAACAAATTCTACTTTATTTTAAGACTACATTAACAAAACCTTGCAAGTCTGAAGGCACAAACTTCCTGCCTCCACTTTTAACTGTTTGATCTGTTAGGGTGAGCTCTTCCTAAGTTTCTTTTTTTGACTCTTAAGCAACTGAGGACTCCTATTTCTCTTGTCTGATTATTTTCTCTTCCACCCTTTATGCAAGATCATTGATGCATTCTGTTACAGCCATTGACTAATATTCATTTTAGTGATAAAAAGTGATGTACTATGGACAAGTAAAAAAGAGAGAGACAGAGAGAGAGAAAGGTGAGAAAATACAGGTAGTCCTTGGGTTATGACGGCAATTGGGATCAGAATTCCCATAGCTAAGCAACGTGGTTGTAAAGCCCAATATATTATCACATTGTTTAGCCCATAGCAAGCAGTCCCAGTTGCCATTGTTAAGCAAGGACAATACTGGTTAAGTAAGGATCTTATGCAGTCACAACTTATGATTTCCTGACAGCTTCCCTTTGTGACTGCAACTTGCTGCAACATTATAATTGCAATCAGCACCTGGCTCAGAGTCACATGACTGCAGGGATAGTGTGATAGTGGGAATTACAAGGACCGTACAAGTGTCATTTGTTCAGCCCTTTCATAACTGAACAGTTGTTGAATAAATCAACAACTTGATGTAGCTTGGAAAATTATATGTATTGTTGGAGAGATTGGGAATATGAATGAGGATACTTCAAGAAAAACTCCACATTCTGAAGTATTAGAGGAGAAGACCAAAGAACACAAGGCAGACCCAAAAGAAGATGGAAACACAAAAATAAAGACACACTACAACATCAATTAACAATTGGTTGAGGCCACCAGAAGAGAAAGAGCCAGCGCTTTGTATCTTCCTTAACACCTGAAATGATAAAAGAGGAATGAAGAAGAAGTTAAGAGGAATGATTCATTTAAGAAATGATAGTTTACAATGGAAAAATCTGTTGCCTTTTCTAGTCCAGTGAAATCTGCAACATTACAATGGAAATATTTTTGAACATTGAAATCACATTGCTGATGCTGTTCATAGGATATCTACTATGATTAAAAAAACCAGAAAATATAGTCCCTGTAAAATATAAAACAATTATTAAAAGGCAAATTGATATATTTTCCCCAATGTGCTAGTATCCAACTTATGATTGCCCTTTTTCTCTAGACAATCATATGCCATACAAAAACATATTTATTTTTTTGTGATATTTTTTATAAGTGCAAGGCTAGGAGGCATGGTTTGAAATATGGTAGTACTTGCTTACTAACTGCCTCATGCTGCAACTATTCAAAGTTTTGGTACGAAAATAACTCTCTGCAATCAATCTTCACCTTGACAGGAGTTACAGCATCCAGCAGTCACGAGATAGTCATTTATGTGCTTCATAACAGGCACACATTTATGACTGCTGCAATGTCCCATGATCATGTGATTGCCATTCACATACTTTGCAGCCACCTTGCAACAGAGTTAATAAACAAGGCACCTGTGCTTTGTGACTGAATTAGCAGTCCCAATTGTTGTTAGACTATCTAATTGATTGCTCTATGTCCAGGGTGTCAAGCTTCTATCGTCACGGCAGCATCAAGTGACATATCAGGACTTTTTCCCCCTTTGCTAAACCAGGAGGGGGCAGGGCCAGCATGTGATGCATCCAGTCCGTGGGCCACGAGTTTGACACTCCTGTTCTATGTTGAGTCTTTGCTTCGTAATGCAGCAGCTCCAATATTTTCAGTAAAAAGTTAAACCCATGTCACACTGCACCAACGGATGGAAAGAGGATATAAAACAGAGAAAAATACTTGCCATCCGTTGGTTAACGCGATGCTTCCGTTTTGTACTCACTGCGTCCGTTTTTCTTCCTCTCTATCTGTCCAGCATCCGTCGACTGACATTTCATCCGCTCAAAAAGTTTTGAGCTGCTCAAAACTTTTTGAGCGGAAAATGTATCCAACGCATCCGTTCTGCGTCCGCTACGCATACGGGGAACATCCGTTCTGCATCCGTCGTCATCCGTTACGCGTCCGCTAAATCCGCTGCGCATCCGCGCAACTCGCATCCGCTCCAGCGGAAAGCGGACACAGGGAGGAAGCGGAACAGACGCGCAGTGTTAGTAGCACGGACAGAGAAAGGATGAAAGTGGATGTAGCTCGCATACAAAGCATTTAAAATGGAAAAAACGTTCGCAGAGGGGACCTATCTCGGATATTAAGGATGTCTAGAGGATGCCTAGAGGATGCAGAAGGACACATAGTGGAAAACCTATATTTCCTATAAAAAGGGGGAGGAACTCACCTGGATCTCACTTTCAGACCAGCAGCCCTGCTGTGCAGACCTCTGCAGCCTTCATCTGGATCTTGCTCTTCCACAGCATCCAGTCATGTCCACCATGGATCGTAACGCGTCCTTTTGGTAGCCACCATCCTTCTGCAACAGTGCGAAGCCATCTACAGGCTCTTTCAACTCTACTACGGGAAGAAAAGGAGGTGGCCAAGAAGCGTCTGGGTCCGAAGATGGATCGGGAGAAAAGCAGAGGACGGACTGTACAACAAGCTGATGGTGGAGCTGAGGAACGAAGACCCTCGTGCATTCCAGAACTTCATGAGGATGCCTCCAGCCATGTTTGATGAAGTTGTGGAGTGGCTGACACCCAGGTTGACCAAGCAGAGCACCAACCTCCGGCCCAGCCTGGACCCTGGGCTCAAGGTGGCACTGACTCTGCGCCACCTGGCCTCGGGGACCATGCAGGAGCATGCAGTACGGCTGGAGGGTGCCACACAACACCATCAGTACTGTGGTCAGAGAAGTGGTGCAGGCCATCATCGAAGAATACCTGGAGGAGCTCCTCCAGTGCCCCTCCACTGAAGAAGGCTGGAAGAAAATTGCAGAGCAGTGGTATCGGAAGTGGAACTTTCCCCACACCGTTGGAGCCATAGATGGGAAGCACGTGGCCTGCAAAGCACCAGCCAAGTCGGGGTCCACTTATTTCAACTACAAGGGCTTCTTCAGCATCGTCCTCTTCGCCATGGTCGATGCTGACTACAAGTTCATGTACATTGATGCTTCAGGCAACAGGTCAGCTTCAGATGCCCAGGTATACAACGCCAGTGACCTCAAGGAGGGACTGGAACGCAACCTCATTGTGGGCTATTACCCATCCCAAAGGTATCCCTGCCCATCCCACTGCTATCTCAACCCATCCTACTGCTATCTTAATCCATCCCACAAGCATGCAAAGGCTTAAACCATTTCTAAAAGTTTCCACCAAGACTTTATTAAAAAAAAAGAAATGAAGCAAGTGTGTGAATCATAAATAGACTTTATTAACAACAAGCTATACAACAAAAAAGAGTCTCTGGCACTCCTCTTGGTCGCTCAGCCCCAGGGGTGAAGGGTGCAGGTGCTGTGGAGGTGGCTGGTGCTGGAGTGCTTGTCATCAGCTCCTCCAGAAGCAGAAGCAGCAGAAGCGCCAGCCCCAGAAGAGCGAGCCTGTGCTACAGAAGCCCCAGCAGAAGCAGAGTGAGGGCCAGGGGGTGGGAGGGTGGCCCTGTCCCTCTTGCCAGGGCTGGCAACAGATGGCTGAGGCTTCCTCTTCTTCCCCATGGTTGTGGGGTTGCTGGCTGGCAGCAAGGCTGGAAGGCAGGCAGGCAGAAAGGCTGGCAGCAAGGCTGGCAGGCAGGCAGGCAGCAAGGCTGGCAGGCAGGCAGCAAGGCTGATAGGCAGGCAGCAAGGTTGGCACGGAGGCTGGAAGGCAGGCTGGTGGGCAGGCTGGCAGCAAGGCTGGCAGGCAGGCAGGCAGCAAGGCTGGTAGGGAGGCTGGAAGGCAGGCTGGCAGGCAGCAAGCCTGGCAGGCATGCGGGCAGGCAGGCAGGCTGGCAAGGCTGGCAGGCAGTCGATGTGTCTGGAAGCAGGTCTTTCCTCTGAATGGTGACCTGCTTGGGAGCTGCCTCCCTTTATATCTGCGGGGCTGACGCAATGCATCCTCCCCGCATGCGCAGTGAATGCTAGGCTTCCGCTAGGCTTCCGCTGTGCCTCCGCTTCATCTGCTCGACCTCCGCTCTGCATCCGCTCTTTCTGTGCCGCGTCCGCTTTGCTGCGGTCCCCCGGAAGCCTTGCGGATGTGCCATCCGCTCTCATCCACTTCCATCCGCTCTCATCCGCTTCCATCCGCTCGGCTTCCGTGGAGCATCCGCTTTCCATCCGCCCTGTGTCCTCCCCCCGTCCGTTCCTTTCTGTGTTATCCGCTCTGGTTATGTAAATTTTTGCCCCTTTTGAGAGCGGATAACAACGGATGGAACATTTTTCTCGTTCGCTGTGTCCTTTTTACAAACATTTTGCATCCGTCGGCCAGTGTGACAGGGCCTTTACTAATGTAAGACAGAGAGGAAATCTGTTTGCTAATAAAGGAGATAGTTTGGATTTCACACATTGTCCTGGAGTGACCCTTGGCAGACAATGTATTGCACACAACCCCAAGAATATGAGATCACGCAGATGTAATTTGGAGGCAGGATGACATGCCATAATTATTCTTAGGATTTTACTTCATAAATAAGGAAGGATATTGAACCAGGACGCCAATCTCTCCTATTTCCATACTGCTTACTTCCTACACTAATTAATGTGAAATCATGCTGCATTAATTTGGTTTTTTTTGCCACTGAATTTGAACGATGTGATTTCAGCTTGTGTGTGGGAGCGTATGTGGAATTGAGGACAGTTATGAAAGTGGGTTGCTGCCTCCTTAAAAATGAAAACAATGAGGAAAGGGGAGAAAAAAATTGGAGAGATATTATAGTCAATTGGAAAACTAGTTAGCTTATACTTCCAAATTTAATGGAGTCAGAGTCCCAGGATTGTCATGTAGGGTCTAATATTGTTACAGTAATTGTGAAATTTGTAACATTAGAATTGGGATCTAATACTTTGGAGACCGTACATATGAAATGTTCTATTGAAATGATAGGTCAGATACTTGCAATGTTTATGGAAATATATTCAACATGTATGTTACTTGGTTTTGTTTTGTGCTTCCTTAAATCTATGAAACTAAAACTGTAAGATCAAAAAAAAAAAAAAAAGGAGGGAAGGGAGAGAGGGAAGGAGTCTCATGTATAGCTTCCATAACACAGTCCTTTAACACACATTTTCCAAGACTTTGGGAAGAAAAATTGCCACACAACCTTCTGAGAATGTTCCAATTTAAAACTAAGGCATTTTTTGGCGGCTGCATGCCTGGGAATTTTTGTCTGCCATCTAATATTGTTCAATATGACCAGGAGATCAGTAAAGAAATTAGCTGTTAATAAAATGGCTAACTGTAAAGCTGCCATTATAGTTGAAGAAGTTAGTATTTACTGAACATTAAGCTTTATGTCATAATTGTTAGATTTTTTTCTCTAAGGAAACCATGCATTTGCCAAAGAAATTGTTGAGGAGTATAAATATCAGAGCAATAGCTTTGGTGAGCCTATTTTAAAAAAAAAATTCCCCTTTACTTTTCTCTGAACTGTCTTTTCCATAAGCCTTTTGCAAAATGCATTAAGTTGGAACCACTAATGTTTTGTCTGTTTAATGATTTTTTTAGCATAAGCCTTGTTGATTTAATAGGAGAATCTGCCGAAGCAGTACAGTGAAGTATAGTTTAAATTGCTGACCGCATAATTAATAATTTCTTCATTTCTGCAATGTTAAGCTCTATGAACATCTGTGAATTAATTTCACTATTGCTATGAAATTGAGGTAGTACAAAGAACAGGTTTCTAGTTCTGCTTTCCTTTTTATTATTTTTAGCAGATCTAAAAATAAAAGCAAATGGGATAAGCAGGGTAATAATGGTAATTCCCTTCTTTTACAGGGAC
This sequence comes from Laticauda colubrina, assembly GCA_015471245.1. Lineage (NCBI taxonomy): Eukaryota > Metazoa > Chordata > Lepidosauria > Squamata > Elapidae > Laticauda > Laticauda colubrina. The sequence continues at coordinate 9,759,831 of BLBF01000037.1, forward strand.
AATTTTGTGTTGTTTGTTTTTTCTCACTAAGATAGTCTGGTGTTTAAGATAATGGCATTTCAGTAGAACATTAAAATCTCAGAGAAAACAATACGCTATCTGTGTTGGTGGGGGTCAGCCCTCCAAGCTTCAGAGAATGATTAAACTTCCATTTAATTCAATGAGAATATGGTCATGGATGACTCTTGCAAGATTAGCTCATCTCAGAACAATCTATTTTCCTGAACATTGAACATTATAGACAGCAATAACTGCTTTCTATAATATAGCAGCAATGTTCTGATAATAGCATGAAATCCTGCACTGTAAAGTGAGACAACCACAGGAATATCATTATTTATTTATTTATTTACTTACTTACTTACTTACTTACTTACTTACTTATTTACTTATTTACTTGATTTGATTTGTCAATTGCTTACAAGATAATAGGTATAAGTATATACATAGTTATGAATACATGAAATGGTTACATATAAGAAAAATAAAAGAAACAATAGGACAGGGACGGTAGGCACGTTGGTGCGCTTATGCACGTCCCCTACAGACCTCTTAGGAAAGGGATAAGGTCAATATAGACAGTCTAGGGTTAAAGTTTTTGAGGTTTGGGGAAGAAACTACAGAGTCAGGTAGAGTATTCCAGACATTGACCACTCTGTTGCTGAAGTCGTATTTCCTGCAATCAAGTTTGGTGCGGTTAATCTTGAGTTTGTATCTATTTTGTGTGCTTTTGTGTTGTTATGGTTGAAGCTGAAGTATTCATTGACAGGTAGGACATTGCAGTGTATGATTTTATGCACCATACTTAGATCAGATCGAAGACAGTGTAATTCAAGGTTTTCTAGGTCTAGAATTTCAAGTCTGGTGGCATAAGGTATTCTACAACAAGTAGAGGAGTGGAGAACTCTTCTTGTGAAATATTTCTGGGCTTCCTCAACTATGCTAAATCAGTTACATAATGTGGGTTCCAGACTGATGAGCTGTATTCGAGTATTGGTCTAGCAAATGTTTTGTATGCTCCAGTTAGTAGTGTGATATTACCAGAGAAAAAACTACGTAGGATTAGGTTAACAACTCTTCATGCCTTTTTGGCTATGTAGTTACAGTGGGCTCTAGCACTTAGATCATTAGAGATGAGTATTCCAAGGTCCTTTACAGAGCTTGGATCATCAACAAGATCTTGACTATTCAGCTTGTATTTTATTTTGTGATTTTTTTTTGCCAATATGTAAGATAGAACATTTATTTGTTGAGATTTGAAGTTGCCATTTGACAATTCTGATACATAGTCAAGATCTTTTTGAAGGGTAGCAGTATTGTCTGTGGTATTGAACAGCTTTACATCAGCGAAAAGAACACAGTTGCTCTTAATATGATCACAGAGGTCATTTATGTAGAGTATAGAGAGTTGGTCCCAGAACATTGCCCTGGGGGACACCACTATTGACAGGTACAGAATTTGATAGGACACTCCCAATTTTGACCATTTGTTGTCTGTTTGACAGAAATGCTTCTATCCAGTTATGCAGGTGTCCAGAGATACCATAAGATTTTAGTTTTAGGAGTAGTTTGTCATGTACCACCGAATCAAAGGCTTTACAGAAGTCTATGTGTCTATTGCTTTGCCCTGATCGAGTTGTGTAGTCCATATGTTTTTGCAGTGTAAGAGTTACAGATTATAGGATAGTTTTTTCCTGAAACCAAATTGTTTATTGGAGAGTAGGTTTTTTGTCTCTAAGTGGAGGATAATGGATTGGTAAATTAATTGATTCCATGACTTTACAGGTGACACAGCATAAGGAGATTGGTCTGTAATTTTCAGCTAGGCTGAGGTCTCCCTTTTTGAAGATGGGGATGACTGTGGCTTGTGACCATAGTTTTGGCAAGGAGCTGGTCCTGAAAGATTTTTCAAAAATTATGCTTCGAGGTTCGGCTATGGCAGTGGATAGCTTTTTTAAGAAGGAGGAACATATTCTGTCCAGTCCAACAGATAGAGATGGTTTTAGATTGCATAGTGCTTTTTCAACATTGTCTTCTGTAAAATCAATATATATTACATCATTGTAGTTGTCTGTGGTTCGGCTGGGAAATACTGGGCATGATCCATTGCTGTTTCCAAATACTGAGCTGAATAATGTGTTAAGGATGTTGGCTTTAATGGTGTCGTCGTTGCAGTCTTTACCATTAGGTTCATCCCACCATCAGGGGTGGGATGGACCTTGAGTCTTTTAGTTTGTTGTTTACAAAATTATAAAAAGCACGGGTGGAATTGGTGCATAGAAGGTTTTCCTCTTGTTTAATGTGATAATTGATGCATTCAGTCTTTATCTGGTGGCATAAATTTTTGTATCGGGTTTTGAAATTAGCAACGTGACCAGATTTGTTTTTCTGCCAGAGTGATTTCTTTTTGGAATGAAGTTTTCTAATTGTTATGGGTAATCTATTTTTGTTTGTTTTGGGAGTTGTTGTTGGTACATATAAGTTTGATGACTCTTTTGACTTCAAGTAAAAATAGGTTGTAATGGTCTTCAACAGTATTGCATCCAGTGAATAGGGATTGCCAATCAAGGGATGAGAGATCGTTGTCTATAAGTTCATAGTTGCCTTTTTTGAAGTTATAATTGGGGATTGCGTCATTCTGATGATTTTTGTGTGGGCATATGTTGAGACAAAAGTCAATCATATTGTGGTCACTGCTGGAAAAGGGTTCTTTAGTTTGTATTCTGCAAATTAAATTCAAACTATTGCAGAAAATGAGATCGAGGCAGTTGTTTTGTCTAGTGTTGTTGGTTACTAGTTGTTCCAGTCCCAGATTTGTAACAGCATTGTAGAAGGTTGCATGTATGGGTTCAGTTGTACATTCATTTAGGGTCCAGTGAATATGAGGTAGATTGAAGTCACCAAGGAAGACAAAAGCGTGTGGGCAGGATGTTGCCCATGTTAATGGTGTATTTAGCTTGTTTACATGTTTGATGTCATAATCAGGTGCTCTGTAATATAATAAGAATCGAAATGTGATATTTAAAGCCCATGTCACACTGAACCAACGGATGCAAAGAGGATGTAAAACGGACAAAAAACCTTGCCATCCGTTTGAAAACGCGATATACTCACTGCCTCCGTTTGGCTTCCTCTCTATCCGTCCAGCATCCGTTTATGGACGTTTCATCCGCTCCAAAAGTTTTGGGCTGCCTAAAACTTTTGCGTGGAAAATGTATCCAGTTCGTCCGTTCTGCATCCGCTACGCATCCGTTACACATCCACTATATCCGCTTGGCGTCTGCTGCACATCCGCGCAACTCGCATCCGCCCGGACGCAGGGAGGAAGCGGAACGGACGCGGAACAGATGCAGAACGGATGCAGCACGGAAACAAAGCGTTTAAAGTGGAAAAAAAGTTCGCAGAGGGGATCTATCTCGGATATTAAGGATGTCTAGAGGATGCCTAGAGGATGCTATACTGCCTATAAAAAGGGGGAGGAACTCGTCTGCATCTCACTTTCAGAACAGCAGCCCAGAGGTGCAGACCTCTGCAGCCTTCATCTGACTCTTCCTCTTCCACAGCATCCAGTCATGTCCACCGTGGATCGTACCACAGTCCTTTTGGCAGCCACCATCCTTCTGCAACAGTACGAAGCCATCTACAGGCTCTGTGAACTCTATTATGGGAAGAAAAAGAGGCAGCCAAGAAGCGTTTGGGTCCGAAAATGGATCGGGAGAAGAGCAGAGTACGGACTGTACAACAAGCTGATGGTGGAGCTCAGGAACGAAGACACTCTGGCGTTCCAGAACTTCATGAGGATGCCTCCAGCCATGTTTGACAAAGTTGTGCAGCGCCTGACACCCAGGTTGACCAAGGCAAACACCAACTTCCGGCCCAGCCTGGAACCTGGGCTCAAGGTGGCACTCACTCTGCGCCACCTGGCCTCAGGGACCACCTACAAAAGCATGCAGTACGGCTGGAGGGTGCCACCCAACACCATCAGCATTGTGGTCAGAGAAGTGGTGCAGGCCATCATCGAAGAATACAAGGAGGAGCTCCTCCAGTGCCCCTCCACTGAAGAAGGATAGAAGAAAGTTGCAGAGCAGTGGTATCAGAGGTGGAACTTCCCACACACCGTTGAAGCCATCGATGGCAAGCACGTGGCCTGCAAAGCTCCAGCCAAGTTGGAGTCCAGTTATTTCAACTACAAGGGCTTCTTCAGCATCATCCTCTTCGCCATGGTCGATGCTGACTACAAGTTCATGTACATCGATGCTTCAGGCTACGGCTCATCTTCAGATGCCCAGGTATACAACGCCAGTCACCTCAAGGAGGGGCTGGAAGGCAACCTCATCATGGGCTTCCCAGATCCAGACCCCCTGCCCAATGACACACAAGATGTGCCCTACTTCATCGTGGGGGATGATGACTTCTCCCTCACAACCTATCTCATGAAGCCCTACACCTCCAGACTCCTCACCCGTGAAGAGAGGATCTTCAACTACAGGCTGTCCAGGGCAAGGTGGGTGGTGGAGAACGCCTTTGGCATCCTGGCCAACAGGTTCCAGGTACTTCTCACCACCATGCAGCATCGCCCAAAGACCATGAGGAGGATCATGGAAGCTTGCTACATCCTGCACAATCTCATGCGCACCCGCTACCCAGTCTTGCAGAACAGGCTCGTGGACTGTCAACAAGGCAATGGGGACGTGGAGTCTGGGGAATGGGGCAAGGGCGAAACCTGATCGACACTCAGGATGTGCAAGGCCACAACAGAGCCTCACGGGAAGGGAAGAAGCAGCGCAACCTCCTGAAACACTGGTGCAACTCCCCAGCTGGAGAAGTGGTATGGCAAGACAGGATGGTAGATGCTTAATGGATGCTTCATCACACAGATGAGATTGGACCATGTATGTTGGGTGGGCCTACAATAAACAGGGTGTTTAATAAAGAGTTGTGTTTATGTTGACATGTGTGGATGATTGATTACATTATTATTGATAATAAAGGGCCATAGGTGTGGCACCTGGGAGGGTGGACCATACAGTCCCACTATGCTTGCACTGGAGGTTTATCTATCCCACAGCTATTAGACATCCCAAAGGTATCCCTGCTCATTCCACAGGTATCCCTGCCCACCCCACTGCTATCTTAACCCATCCCACAAGCATGCAAAGGCTTAAGCCAATTCTAAAAGTTTCCACCAAGACTTTATTAAAAAAAAGAAATGAAGCAAGTGTGTGAATCAAAGATAAACTTTACTGAACAACAAGCTGTAAAAAAAAAATGACGCAAGTCAAGTGTCCAAATAAAGTCCACAGGTAGCCAGCTACCCTGTCTCTGGCACTCTTCTTGGTCACTCGGAGGTGTGCCCAGTCTCAGGGGTGAAGGGTCCAGGTGGTGTGGTGGTGGGTGGTGCTGGAGTGCCTGGCCTCGAGAGGACAACGGGGGACGGTGTGTTGAGAAAGCTCTCGGACAGCTGGCTCAGCCCCGTGATGCTGAGAGGTCCTTCCTCCATGCCATGCAGTGTCAGCCCCAGTACTGATGACAGATGTGCTGAGGCCGGGCTTGGCTGTGGGGTGGAGGAAGGAGTAATGTAGTGGGGCTGTCTGCTCTGCAGCTGGGTGAGGACTGGCATGGGTGGCATCGCTGTCGTCGGTGGCATCATTGGCGTGGGTGGCATCGGTGGCATCAGTGAAACAGGTGGCAACGGTGTCACCCGATGACTCTGTGCCTGGACTAGGAAGGGCTGCTGCCTGTGCTGCTGGACCTCCTGGTAACCGTAGCCCTGGTAGGTGAGGGGCTGTGGGAAGCCTTGGAATGGGAGGGACATCACCTGGGGTGGAGGAGCAGGCCTGGACTGGGTGGGAGCAGGTTCCTCTGGGTCTGGAGGGTTGTGAAGCAGCTTGGTGATCCGGTCCTTCACCAGCTGGTACTGTGGATCCGCCATTTCCTTGAGGGTCTGTTTGACATAGGTGAGGAAGGGCTTGGGGTTGGAGGATGAGGAGTCGGTGTGGACTAGCTGAGAGAGGAGATCTATGCTGGTGTGGATGGTGTCCCTGATCTCCAGCAGGACATTGTGGCTCTGCCCCTCCAGCTGTCCAGCTCTCTGCCTTTCTGCGGAGGCGGAGCTGGGGGTGGTGGATGCGGCTAGGAGTGTGGTGGACTCGATGTCTCCTTTCTCCCACCGCACCAGGGAGTCCTCTACACACTCCACCACGCTTACCACACCTGTCCGCGGGTTCTCCGCCATGGCACGCTCCACAGAAACCTGCCTGGAGACAGGGACTGACTCTCGGCTGGAAGAGGACTGGGTTGCAGCAGGCTGCCGGAGAGAGAGGGTCGTGAGAGGGGCTGCTGGTGCTCCTCGGTGGTGGACCTCGCCCTCCAGGAAGCTGCACCTGGCCATGACGTAGGTCTCTCTGTCTGTCAGCTTCACAGTGGCCTGGCCAGATTTCTTGTGGTGCAGCTTCCCGTACCAGGTGTGCATGTGCTTCCACCAGCCGAGGAGCACCTCCGAAGTGTAACCCATACTCTCTGCCCTCTCTCTCCAAGCAGCCTGCTTCCGCTTGGTGTCCCTGTACAGCTGGTGTCCCTTCCGCCACAGATAGTCGTTCTCTCAGCCACTCCAGCACCTCATCCTCGTGCGCCTCCTCAATGGAGTATTGCCTCCTCTCCCGTTGTCGCATACGCCTCTTCCTCCCTTTGGCAGGACTAGATGGGCCCTCATCAGAGGGGCTCCCACGGAGTAGGGGCTGCTCCTCCACACTAGCAGCACCAGCACCAGCACCAGCAGAATCATCATCATCATCATCATCATCATCATCATCATCATCCTCACGAGCAGGATCATAATCAGCATCATCATCCTCACCAGCAGGATCATAATCA
>BLBF01000037.1:9766713-9780820 GCA_015471245.1 Laticauda colubrina
TCAGCATCATCATCCTCACCAGCAGGATCATAATCAGCATCATCATCATTATCATCAGCAGCAGCAGGAACAGCAGGACCAGGATCAGCAGCAGTAGAGTAAGCACCAGCAAGGCCAGCAAGTCCAGGAGCAGAGCAGGACCAGGAGCACGAGCAGGACCAGGAGCATGAGCAGGATGAGCAAGACCAGGAGCACGAGCAGGACGAGCAAGTCCAGGAGCACGAGCAGGTCGAGCAGGAGCAGGAGCAGCTTCAACAGAGTAAGTACCAGCAGAAGCCCCAGCACCAGCAGAAGCACCACCACCAGGAGCAGCTTCAGCAGAAGCCCCAGCAGAAGCAGAGTCAGGGGCAGGGGGCGGGAGGTTGGCCCTGTCCCTCTTGCCAGGGATGGCGGCAGGTTGCTGAGGCTTTCGCTTCCTCCCCATGGTTGTGGGGTTGCTGGCTGGCAGGGAGGCTGGCAGGCACCAAGGCTGGCAGGAAGGCTGGCAGGAAGGCTGGCAGAAAGCCAGGCAGGCAGGCAGGCAGGCAGGCACCAAGGCTAGCTGGAAGGCAGGCTGGCAGGGCAGGCAAGGAACTGGAAGTGTCCAGCAGCAGGTCTTTCCTCGGAATGCTGGCCACGTGCGAGCTGCTTCCCTTTATATCCGGGGGGCTTACGTAATACTTCCCCCCCGCATGCGCAATTAATGGTTGGCATCCGTTCTGCTTCCGCTGTGCATCCACTAGGCTTCCGCTGTGCATCCGCTTTATCCGCTAGGCTTCCGCTGTGCATCCGCTTCATCTGTTCGGCGTCCGTTCTGCATCTGCTGTATCCGTTCCGCATCCGCTTTGCTGAGGCCCCCCCGGAAGCCCTGCGGTTGTGCCATCCGCTCCCATCCGCTTCCATCCGCTGGGCTTGCATCCGCATCCGCTTTGCATCCGCCCTGCATCCTCCCCGCGTCCGTGTTATCCGCTCCGGTTATGCAAAATTTTTGCCCCTTTTGAGAGCGGATAACAACGGATGGAACATTTTGCTCGTCCGTTGTGTCCGTTTTGCATCCGTTGGCCAGTGTGACATGGGCTTAAGGATAGTTCACAGATGATGGTTTCAGGAAGAACAAGCTCCTGGGTAACTTGGATGTTTTTTAGATGTAAGGACTTTTTATAGAAGATAGCAACACCACCTCCTCTACGGATTTCACGATCTGGTCGGTAAACATGATAGTCTCTTTCTGTGGTAATGGAGTCAGGGAGAGATGCATTGAGCCATGTTTCACAGACAAGTATGTCAATTTTACCCCTATTTAGTAAGAGGAGAAATTCAGGTATTTTATTTACAAGGCTTCTTGCATTGAGTAGCTTGCATTTAAGGCCAGCAACAGTTGGAATTGAGGTAGTTAGGGGCGTGCGTGCCTAGTCTTGGGTGATGGTGGATTGGTTGAAGTAGGGTTGTCGTTGAAGGTTAAAGCTGATTTGCGGGTTTTGTGACTTACTTTTGTTACTTTTGCCTGCCTTATATATAAACTATTACATTTTTTGAAAATAACCTTTACTTTTAAAAAAGACACTCTGTAAATAAACAACTTGCTTGTATCTGTGCTCATCTTAAATCTTAACAAATAATTCCAGAATGAGTGAAACATTTAGTCTGGTACTGATTTCCCTGAAGAGAGAAGCTACATTTCTTTTGTTGACCTAAGGTTGCAATTTCATTTACAGCTTATCTGTTGTGGAACTAATTTCCTTTTAAGGATCTGGTGACATGAATTTCTTTTCTGAATGGTTCCTCCTCACTTCCCAGTTTGGGAGAACATATTTCACCAGGCATCCAAAAGAAACCAGATTTTGATTTGGCACTCAAGAATTCAAGTTTCAATTATTTTAATCAAATCTAAAAATAGTATCTTCCAGAGGGATCTATGTGCAAGTTTCTTAGGCTTTATTAGATTTTAATTACAGTTGGAGTAATAGTAATCTTTGGCTAAAAAAGCAGGGCTGTTGCGAGGTTTTTGGCTCAACTTTTCCTTCCAAATTTGTTTTGGAAGTAAATAATTTTTGAGAATGGTGTGTGTGAAAAGAAATTGTTAGCTGGTGGGAAATCACAATTTTAATTATAATTTTATTATATGTCAGTTTTTTTATTTTATTTCTCTAAATATTTTATTCTGTACCCCATAGCAGGGGACTCCAACCGTGGCAACTTTAAGACTTGTGGACTTCAACTCCCAGAATTCCTCAGCCAGCTTTGCTGGCTGAGGAATTCTGGAAGTTGAAGTCCACAAGTCTTAAGAGTTTCCAAGGTTGGAGAGCCCTGCCCTATAGCATCTCTAATCGCTGGTGAAATAGAGGACAACTGAAAATCTCACTGCATTGCAATATAAAAACAGAATCCAAATTGAATTATTCAACCTTATCACCATCATTACATTATCTCTTGTCCTTGAAATCTTTGTTACTGAGTTTCGGAAAAGCATGTGAAATATCTACAAATATGTTTTAGGTTGTTCTTCTGAATAGGAAGCTAGATATTCCAATCCATTCTCATTTTCTTCTGGCTTCTTTCTGGTTCGCCCAGTATTAACATTTGTCCAATTAACTTGTTTGGTTATCCTTGGATTATTTTAAAAATTTGCTACTAGGGATTTTAATACTTCATTAAACCCTCATGTTTATTTGCTAATGTCTGACTCCTGAGTATATTAACTATATAAATGTAAGTATTTGAAAAATAGACATAACTTCGTCCCCAGCTTGGTCCATTGGACTAAAAATTGTAATGAACAAACATGTCCTTACCTTTATAAGCTGCAAATATGAAGATGGAAGACAATGCGGAGAATTCTTTAGTCAGTATTTCTACGCTTCTTCCTTTCTTGAGAAACTGTGGGCACTCATAGACAATGAAATTCAAGGGTTTTCATGCCTTTTTGAGCTTAGGCTACAGCAACCATTGAGATGGAGTTCATCATCCAGGCTGTGATATCAAAGCAGTTCATTCAGGAGTATGGAGAGAAACAGGGCAAGCAAATACGAGAGAGAAAGGAAAGAGGTGGGGTAAGAATGTGAAAGTGAATAGGATTCCTATGGTTTGTGTGTGTGTTTGTGCGTGTGTGTGTGCACGCTTGTGTGTGCATCAGTGCCTGACTTCGAAGCAATCTTGGCCCCTGGTGACCACATACATAAATCTAAGGTAGAAATAGAACTCGCAGTCTGTTGACTTCTATCCCAGTACCTTTAACTATTTAACAAAACTGGCTTTTTTCATACATTTTTTTTCCTTTCTAGAGTTTTTCTCACAAGTGCAGGGTTCATATATTTTTCAGGTCAACCAAGTGTTGACCCATTGGACTACAGGAATTGACCAAACTGATTTGTCACCCAAATCTGACTTCATGACTGAGAGAGTATGACTGGTCCAAAATCAGCTAGCTGGGCAGGCTAGACCTCCCAATCTCCTGGTTTTCAACCCTGGTGCCTTAATGATTAGACCAAAACTCTCTTTTCATACAAATACTAATGATAAAGAGTATTTTAGCTCAAGAATGTGTGCTTATGTATGTGTTGTATATTTAAATTGCTCTAGAATATCATGGGAATGATAGGCCCTTCATATATAGTATTGCTAAACTACAACTCTCAATTACACATAGTATGACCAAAGATATAAATGATGGCGAATCTTTCAGCAATTCTGGAGGGCATAGATATCTTATCCTTGCTCTTTCATCTCCTCTAGAGAGGCCCATTATTTATTTATTTGTTCTAGAAAACGGCAATTTTGCTGATAGAAATTTGTACGTATAAATTGCATAGAACACAAACTCTTCATTCCTAACATCTATATCTTGTAAGTTTCTTATTTACCTTATACATGAGAATAATACACAGGTAGTCTTTAGCTAATGTACATAATTGCGACTGGGATCTCTGTTACTAAGCAAAAACCACATGACCATTTTGACTTGAAACAGCAGTTTCGGTTCCAGTCATTAAGTGAATTGTGCATGGTCACTAAGCATTATATCATATGATCATGCCTTGCAACTTCCTGCTAGCTTCCCATTGATTTCACTTTTTGGCAGCTGGCAGAGAAGGTTGAAAATTATGATCATATGACCATGGGACACTGACCATTATAATTGTGCAATAGTTGCCAAGCACCCAAATAGCAATCACTTAACTTCAGGGACTCTGTGATGGCTGCAACCTGAAGGATTGTCCAGAAATCTTCTCAATCAGCTGTTGTAAGTTTGAATGAGTAGTTGCTAAGTAAGGACTATCTGTACATGCCCCAATCTATCCTGCCATGTAATACTGAGACCTTTTGCAACAGGAGCAAATTACTGGTAATTTCAGTCAATAAACCTATTGACACATCGCTCATTTTATGCAGATCTTTTATTGGTTTAATACTTGCAGGTAAACAAGGCATGAATATGACTGACAGAACCCTTCATTAGTTCATCACTGCCAAGCCATAAGCATGAGATTTTATACATTGTCATTTTTCCCTCACATAGATGCTCCAAGGATTCTAGGATTTGCCTATGGTCAAGACAATTCAATCTCAATCTATTATTTTTATTTGGAGGAAATTATTTGAATAATTTTGAGGCAATAACAAATACTAAATAGTTGATGCTTTTGAGCTCCCCCCTTTTATTTAATGGTGGAAGCCTCACCCAATTAATTTGGTATAGCCCTAGAAACCACACTGATGAGGCAGAATAACATTGTCAGTAGGGATTGTGGGTAAAACAAGAGAAGGCAACTTCCATCATTAGTTCTTTATTTGTATATACAGTAACATTAGGTGGTCATGTAGGTTGGAGATAAGAACATATTGCCTTTGAGATATTCTGATTAATTTGTTATGATGAATTTTCTCATTCTGCACATGGAGGAGGGGAGGGAAAAAAGGAACAAAGGGAAGGAAAGAAAGAAACAGAAAAAAAAGAAAGAAAAAAAGATAGACACTGGAACTTAAGTTTTCTTGCTGTTTAAGAAATGCTTTTATTTTGAAAGAAACAAGTGGTTTAAAAAACTCTCAGATCACTTCATAGTAGCAAAAGTTCTTGACTAAGTCTCACCAGAGAAATTGCACAAGGCCTCTTTGTATTGTTATTCATGTTATATTTATGCAGCCTTCCTATAAGGCACAAAACCACTGAAATGAAGGATCTTGTTTTCTTCTCTCATTTAGCTATGAATCACATCAGCCAATATATTGAACATAAAAGGAATGACTGAATTTTTGCTTATGGAATGTTTTTTCACACTTCCACTCTGGTAATGCTTGCTTGCTTGCCTCATATGTTATTGTGAAGTCAGCCTATAAAACATATTGCCTGCATGTTGATCACTGATCAGTGAAATAAAAAAGCAATAATAAAGTGCAAAGTGTGCCTTGGGAAATTAATTTCTAGTAGTGCTGTTAACAATGACAGAAAAGAGGAAATGCTAAAAATGTTTACTATAAGAAAGATTGCATTTTTTGAGGAGGAAAAAACCATTAAAAATGATGATGTATTGACATTCCCCCATTTACTACAAACAATTCTCGTAAGCTGATCTTGAAGATATAATGATTTTGCTCCCGTATTGCTTTTTTCTAAATGATGGCTAGTTGTGGTCTTTGATTTAGGTCAATTTACAAATCTGACAGGGGGAAAGCTTCAGTCTGTTCTCCCATTTGTTTTGAGCAATGCATTAATTCCATTGTGTACTCAGAAGGGCTGTCTTGATAGGACACACTCTTTTGCTGTAAATTTGTTTAGCTTTGTTCTATTCATATGTAGAAGAGTATGGGTAGTCCTCAAGTTACAACCACTTGTTAGGCAACAGTTCAAAGTCACAATGGTGATGAATGAGGGGGATTTGTGATGGGTCCTCATGGCAAATGATTGCAATGTTATAGCAGGACATGATCATGTGATTGTTATTTCTAGCATTCCTTGTAGTTTCTTAGAAGCAAAGTCAGTGGGGAAGCTGGTAGGAAGTTGCTCCTACTCTAATATTTTTTCACCAGCTCAAGGTCTCTAGCACCTATTAGCACTTGCCCATCCCCCATGGCACTGTGCTAAGTAGTGCCTGTTCTCCCATGATACCTGTACATCTTCCATTGCCTTGTGCCTGTCCTCAGTACCTATCCATAACTCTGCGACTGACATGCACCCAGCTGCCTTCTCTCTAGTACCTGCTTATGGCATGGGCCCACTTTCCAATACTCCATAGCACCTCCCTACATGTTACTTTAACAAGCATATTTGGATACCAAGATAGAATTAAACTATAGTAGGAGTAGATAAATATACAAACAAATTTAACCACAGTTAAATCAGGAAATTTAGGGACACAGTGGCTCAGTGGCTAAGACTGTGGTTGATCAGAAAGGTCGGCAGTTTGGCGGTTCAAATCCCTAGCAGCATGTAATGGAGCGAGCTCCCGTTACTTGTCCCAGCTTCTGTCAACCTAGCAGTAAAAGCATGTAGAAAATAGGGACCACTTTGGTGGGAAGATAACACCGTTCCATGCACCTTCAGCATTTAGTCATGCCGGCCACATGACCACAGAGACATCTTTGGACAGCGCTGACTCTTCAGCTTTGTAATGGAGGTGAGCATTGCCCCCTAGAACCTGAAACAACCAGCACATATGTGCAAAGGTAACTTTTATCTTTACCTTAGGAGTAGATAAATATACAAAAAATTTAACCACCATTAAGTCAGGAAATAGAGAGAAAATATAAACAAAGGCAATGTTATGCAACAGACCAAAGCAGCATTGGAAAAAAAAAAACTTTCCCAAATGCCTATGTTTTCCCTGCCAATGTCACCATACAGTTTCTTTTCTCTCAGAGCTTTGGCAGCCAGTCAGAAAACCAGTTCCTATAGTGCCTGTTACTCTGAGGACCTGCATCCAACATTGTCTTAAAGGGGCTTTAAGAACAATAGGGCTTTCCCCCAAAGCAGCAGAAAGTACTGTCATCCAGAACAACTTGCTATCTTAAAGAAGTGTTGATTACACTGTCAAGCCAATTATGTCTTGGCAATTCTCTTGTCATAAGAAATTGGAGAAGGAGCGAGGTGGGGTGAGGAATGTTTCCTAGAGTGCCAGTAAGTGGCAGCAGAAGACCCAGAGGTCTTTTCCAATACTTTCTGGTGGAGAACACATGGAATTGGGTTTGGAATTGTGGAACCAAAGCAGCTGTCCCCCATTTCTTCCTCTTGACAAGGGAAAAAATATGGAACTGGCTCTGTAGCCAGCAGCCCTACAATAAAGCTGTATTCCAGAAGACCACTAGATATGTGTATACAAAAGCAGTTCTAAGATGGAAGGATGGGCAAATGTGGACTGGAGAGCAGGTCAAACTTTGTGGGAATGGAAGTTGGGAAATTGGCTTTTCAACTGTGGAGAAGCAGCTCATTTTTGGTGCCATGAGATCTGGTGCCGAAAAGACTTTCTCATTCTTCGTTTCCCACAACTGCTGCTAGCCATGGGTTGGCAAGTGTGTGTGTGAGAGAGGACTTGTTATCACTGTGGGAAAGCCCTGACTCTGTCACTGCCAAAAGGAAGATCTTAAAAACTGATGACCAGGAATCATATTAAGTTGCCCACAGTCACTTTGGTTTGATGCACTTCAGAGGGACCAGTTGGTATCACTTAGGTGATAGGAAGCTGGGAGGCACTTCTTTTGAACTGGAACAAGAAGATGCCGATGGTAGCGGGTTAGGGATGGATTGGAGATGCTAAATGACTGTAGGGCATTTTCACACCACTGGAAGCAAGAAAAATAGATCAGTCATAGTCATCAAATAGTCTGCATGCCCTCCAATCCACTACAATATATTTACTTGAACTTGTTATTCAAAATGCAATAAGTAATACAGGTAGTCCCCGACTTACAACAGTTTGTTTAGTCACCATTCAAAGATGCAACAGTACTGAAAAAAAAAGTGACTTATGATCAGTTTTCATACTTGCAACCATTGAAGCATCCCTGTGGCCATGTGATCAAAATTCAGATGCTTGGCAACTGGAATATATTTATGACGGTTGCAGTGTCCTGGAGTGTTATGATCACTTTTTGTGATCTGACAAGCAAAGTCAATGGGGGGAAGCCAGATTCACTTAATAATCAAATTTCTAACTTAACAATTGCAGTAATTCACTTAACTGTGGCAGGAAAGGTTAGAAAATGAGGCAAAACTCACTTAAATGTCTTACTTAGCAACATAAATTTTGAGCTCAATTGTGGTCATAAGTTGAGGAATATCTGTATTTACTGGAATTTGCTTCTATGTACTCAAGATTTTATGCAAGTTAAGGTTCCTTCTATTAGAATTTAGTCTCTGTTCTATTATTCCTTATATTCATAATTAGTGGGAGTAGTATATAAGAGAGCAGTATACTACCTAAAGTTCCATGTACATATTCTAGTGTTGGACTTAAAAAGAGAAACTTAAAAGAATATGCTAGTATTAGTGAAGTTTTGCATCTCAATTTCCCTTCAATTGGAAGCTAACAGAAATAATTTCTTATATCTATTCTGAAACTTGACCTTATCATCACAAAGCTTAGGTTGACTTTTAAAAAGTCAAAACAGTATAATGACAATTTGGTATTGTAAGACACAGGCCTGTTGGTTCAATCTCATTAACTCGCAAAATGGCCTTAAATAAACTACTCTCTGTGATACGAATAATAATACTATATCCAATGGGTTGCTGCCATTCTGGAGGGGGCAGGTTGCTGGAGCTGAATTCTTTCCATGCTTTCTCTTTTGTTGTAATTTTGGGCATTTTTGGGAGGGACTGGAAGGATGGGATTCTTCCCAGCCCCAGCCAGTTTAACCAAGGTTGCAATACCCTGAGATTGAACAACTATCAAGTTAAGACCTCAGAGTTTCTCAAAGTGCCTTTGCGGCATATTATTGGCTCCTAGGGAATTGGGTGAGGTTTGAAGAGGAAAAAATAGCTTGATGTTTTGCATGGGTTTTTCAGATTCCATCTTACTTATCTGTAATCACTTTCTCTCAGTAAAAAATTCCTTTTGAACTGCTACCACTTGAAGAGTCACACTTTCTTGAGAAGATAGCTGTGGTAGGTCCTTACATTAGGCAGAATCTGCAAAGTGATCAACCTGGAGAAGCACACAGCCCTATCATGGGGACCATGCAAACTATGTCCACCCAAGGCAGCATCCAAGAAGAAGCTGAATGTTGGGGGGAAGCGTCCAGTAAGACTCATCAAGGAACCAAGGCTGGAGGATGGACAGAGGAATCTACAAGCCTGGGAAAATCAGCAAAGCCCAGATGGTCCATCGGCGGCAGGAAGAAAGATGACTGGGAGGGGCAGATCAAGGGAGTCCCCCTCATCTGAGGCAGCCACCAATGTGACTGGAAAGAATTGGAGGAAGAGGAGGAGGAAATGGAAGGGGAAGAACCCGATCGTGCTGATCTCCTCATGAAGCAAGCCATGTGTTGAATGATAGATGTATTCGAGAACCTGAAAGCAGGGGAGGCATTGCTGCAGCTGTCAGGTGATGGTGGCTGCTGGAGCCAAGCCAAGGACTGGGAAGGGAGACTCTCATCCCTCAATATCACAGCCGTGGTGTCTGCCACCCTGGCCAAGACTGCTGCAGCTATGGTATTTCATCCAAGAGATGCCAAGGGCCCCAAAGTTCAAAGGTGGAGCAAGGTCTCAGAGGCAGTTTGAAGTTGCCTTAGCTGACCATAAAACCAGGGACTGCATAAAGATTCCCCAGCAACGGAACAGTCTGATGGCTGAATATACAGAGGAATTCCATAACCTGGCGTGCTGTCTCGACTGGCAGGAAGACATCCTCGTGAGCTGTTTCAAAGATGGGCTTAAGGATAACCTGTACGCCACGTGTTGTGAGCTCCCCGCCCCCCCACCTCCACAACTGGTCTGTGCTGGCCAAAAAAGTGGAAATCGACCAGATTTGAAACAAGTATCGTTTGGCCACAAATCTTGAAAGAAATCACCCCCTAAGAGGAAAATAGAGTCAAGCAAAGTGCAAATCCAGCTGGCATGCCCCACCGCCTACCACAAGTATGGCAGAAAAGGCCACCGAGCTGCTGAGCAACTACACCAGCTGCCCAGTGAAGAGAGTGGACCAGAGCCAAGGGGGGAAGCCTACGAAGCTGCTACCTTATAGAAAAGAAATGGTTCTGAAAAGGATGGAGGTCATAAGAGTTCATCCCCTTGCCCAATAGAGAGGAAGGAACTTCGACCCCACCAAACAATGACCAAGGGCTCACTGACATATGAAATCTGACAACTACAGATTGATGTGATGTCTCTTTCAGGGGGGCAGTATGTCAGGTTCCCAATGGGATGCTTCCATTGTGGAGGTGGATGGGACAGGTTGTTGGAGCTGAATTCTTTGCATGCTTTCACTTTTGCTGTACCATGAGGGATTTTGGAAGGGGCTGGATGAATAGGCTGCTTCCCAGCCAGAGCCAGCTTATCCAAGGTCGCAGTGCCCTGAGAGTGAACTACTACCAAATTAACATCTCAGAGTTTCTCAAAATACCTTTGTGGCATATTATTGAGTACTGATGAACTGGGGGATTGGGTGGGATTTGAAGAGGGAAAAAAGCTTGATGCTTTGTGTGGCTTTTCAGATTCCAACTGACTTCTTTGCAATCGCTTTCTCTCACTTTCCTTTTGAACTGTTACCATTTCAAGAGTTATGCTTTCCTGAGAAGATAGCTGAGGCAGGACCTGAAACATACTATCTAAAACAATACCACCAGTTCCTGCTAAGTTCTCATTCAACTTTATTCATTACTACCACCTCCTTGGTGACAAGTGTTGCTGTAGGTCCATAAATATTTTTTCAGCTTGATTAATTTAGCAGAACAGCTGATCTTTTGCATGGAGTTCACCTTTGTCCATTAATTTCAGTGGACTTCGTTTCAGAGTAACTCAATAGGCCAGCTAATTTTACTTGTCTGTGTTAGAAGTTCAAAGTTCATACAAGACGCTGTGGTAGAAAAGAACATAATCCCTTGAGTGATATTGCCAGGTTGAGGTGAATGAAGTGAGTGGTATAGTTGTTCTTGTGCTTTTACATGGCCTTGTGCAAGTAGTATATGGAATTTGATGTAATTTTGAAGCTGATCAGAGTCACCTGAACAGAGATGGATGGCAAATAATTTTGATAAATCAATAAAATCATTTTTCCATGTAGTATAAGGCATAGAATAATTTTTTTTATGGATGGTCTGTTACGCACATAGAATGAAGTTTCTAATTTTTACGGCTATCATCCTATATTTTGGAAATCAAGACTGGCTTGTTTAGAATTGTTACTGCATGATTATCTTTTAATGTTCTGCAAAATTTGTTTGCTTGCTTGTAAAATTTCAGGGGCTTGAAGTAGCTTTTTAAATATTTTCATGTGTCCAGTCTGAAGCCAAACTAGAAGTGGACAAGTTGGATGGTTGCTGATAAACAGCAGTCTTGTAATGTGGTTGATAAACGGTTGTAAGGCTATCCCTAGACATGCTATTTGCATATCTAATTGGGGAATTCTGAGAGTTGAAGTCCACATATCTTAAAGTTGCCAAGGTTGAGAAACATTGGGTTGTAGGAAAATGTAACATGGCTTTGTGACCTTCGCATGGGGAGTCCAAGGGAGCAACAGCCATGGGACAGGCCCATGCCCACCTTTCGCCTTTTCAGTTGATTTTTAACAGGACTTAATTATCCATGCCTCCTTCTAAAAATTGCTTAATTTTGAAATTTTAATTCTAACATTTTAATTTTTTTATATAGATTTTATATGCTGGCATTTAATTGTACACTGCCCAGTGTAAGAGATGGACAATTCAGATTTGTGAAAAATTAATAAATAAGTGGACTTGGGGAGAGTTTTCATTGGAATAATTGAACTCCATCCCTATTGCCTATTTCCTTAGTGCTATTCCACTTCCCCCTCTTTTTCATGAGGCTGCTATTCAAGTAAAGAATATAGATACTTTTGAAACAGATTCCACTCTTGTTGATTAAATGGAACACTCCCTAATGTAGTCTTTCCCTTTCAAAAGTGCAAAATTGTTTTGTTTCTTTTGTTCAAGATTCTTTTTTAAATTACAGTCTAGTCTCCAGCTCCTCTTTGGAAATCTCATCTATGGCTTAGCCAAGGCTAACCCTTCTTGGCTTCTAAATGTAGACAAGGGCAGTTTTCTGCACAACAAAAAAGAACATTTAGGAAATTAAGACCCAACTAGTTTGCGCAATAATACAGCCCAAATGTTTTAGATTTTTAAAATAGTCAAAATCATGTTTGCTTTATGCTTTTGTTTAAAGGAGCTATATATTTGTTTCTTTGTGGGGTTGCATGGCTAGAAAAGACACACTTCTAAGACTGACTTTAGTTTAAAATAATAAAAAATGGAATGCTTTTTTTTTTGTTCTGCAGTATTTTGGAAGTTTGCTTGTGATATTCTGCATTGAACTGGCCTGTGGTGTTTGGACCTATGAACAGGAAATTACAGTGAGTATGTGTATAGGAAAATTGATCATGTTTTGAAACTTTGATTCTTTTAAATATTCAATTCTTGATATAATTTCTTCCTTCACATATATGATGTTTTATTGAACATGAAAGTAAATTCTATGAAAATTACTTGGTGTGAGCTTTAATGTGATCCATTTGGGATTGATCTTAGGTGCCTTATTATATAAATGGAAATTTTTGTTCCACATTAAAAAAAAACTATTTCTAGTTTAGATAAAAAATAATTTCTGTTTATTACATTGTATTATTATATTATCGGATCAGATCATATTTTATTACATGCTGTAGCAGTATATCCTTTTTTAAAAAAATATGGACCTGATTCATATATTTAGATAATTTGTAATCAAGGTGAATAAATTAAGCTAGTGTATTAATAAAACTTGTTTTGTTTTATTAAGTCACAGTTGGCTTCATGTTGTTTCCGTATGATAGAGAAGAGCAAAATATTTACTTTGGGCCAGTTAAGAGCTTTATTAATGTCTGTCTAATCATATAAACTGATCAATCCAGTTTTGCATATTTGTCAACAATTCTTTGGGTTTAAAAACGTAATCTGTTTCAGTAACACTTTCCATAATTGTTCAAGTGAATTGTGTGTGGAAACAATATTCATTGTCATTATTGTACCATATCTCTTCTTCCAATGCTCTGAAGAAGTTGAATCTTTATAATCTGTAGAAAATGACTAGATACTCAATCTAATCCAGATAATATTTGCTGTTGATTGCTGTTGGAACCATAGCTAGCAAAATTATGTTGGTCTCCCATTATGAGAATTATACTATGGTGTTGTGACTGTTGTTGGACAAAGAGTGGGAAGACCCAGTTTAAAGTCCCCCTCAGCCCTGGGAAACTCACTGGTGGCTTTGGATAGGTGCTCTTTCACAGCCCAACCCAACTAACTATTGAGGGAAAAATGAGAAGAGGTAATGCTATTTACAATGCCCTGAGCTCCTGGAAAGAAGGTAGGGCATTAATTTGACAAAGGTGTACAATAAAATACGTATTGACTAAGATGTAAACCCTGGTGTGTTCATTAAATTTTATTTCCAGAAATGTGGCTGCAGAAAAACAGCCATCCTACTCATTCACATGCAAAATCTTAAAATCATACCTTTAAAAAACCCTTACTCAACATATTTAGGATTACTTATTAAAGTTCAAGCAAGATTGTATAGCATTATACATTCAAAAATGTAGGCAACCACATTTTTGAATGGATGTTTTTCAGTAAATATAGAAGTTTGTGCTAAAACCACAACTTTGTTAAAGAGACAATTCTGTCCTTTCCCTTTTCAAGCTAGAAAAGTGATTCATTCTTGCAGACAAAAAGTATAATTAGAATGAAGAAAAAAAAAACTGGCATGTTACTGTGCTAGCTGTTGAATTCTCCTGTCTTCTTTTTCCATTTGGTACTTATTTATGAAGAGAATGAAAAGAGCTTTGTGCAGAGTTGCTAAAATAGATCAAACAGCAGCAATCATGCCCTTCCTTCCTTCCTTCCTTCCTTCCTTCCTTCCTTCCTTCCTTCCTTCCTTCCTTCCTTCCTTCCTTCCTTCCTTCCTTCCTTCCTTCCTTCC